>CP125976.1:52726222-53120477 GCA_030063025.1 Avena longiglumis
TTCTGGGCGGGATCTTGAGGCAGCGTTCTGGGCGGCGATATGCATATATATATGGATGGGCTGACGATGCGGCGTGGCTAGCCAAGTATGGCTGGGACAAGTCATGAAATCTAGCCCTATGACTCAAGCGATGGAGCAAATCGGTACCATTACGAGACCGGTTAAACCGTGCGAAGGGCAGACAATCGGCTATTCAAAGCCGTACCCCATGAGTTTGAACTGATTCTGTTGCCACCAAGTATCCACTGAGTTCTCAAGGTTAGTGAATTGAAGGGTCAAGCTCAATCGAGCACATAAGCGGAAATGCACAGCGCGATTAGGCATGATTTGACATCGGATCGGATCTTGGCGTGAGATATTTCTTAGCCAATCTCTAGCAGGGCCGACCTTTGGGTGGTACACCTCGGCTTATACGACTCGATTCATGGAAACAACTAGAAGAAGCGGTTCCACATCCGGTGCCATTCGGAGGCCAATGGGCGGAATTGCGGACTGGCGCGCGGCGGTATGAGAGCCTTGGCCGAATACATCCGGTAACCGGGACCGTCGAGGCAGGTGTTACTCGACGTTTGGCGAGAAAGCGGTTGGCGGCGTTGGTCTCTTAGCACCCATCAAGGATCGGCTTTCGGTGGAGTACAACTCATTGGGCACATGGCCCGGCGGCGATGTATGAGCGCCACCACAGGTTATACCAAGACAAGTTCAAGCGTCCCATAGGCACAGTCGTCTGAAGAAGATGATCCTACACAAGACCAGGAGGTGGCCGTGGTGAATGGGCTCGGGGCGAGACCACATGTCCTGCAAATGGGTGAAAGCGACAAGGGCACAAAGGTTCGACTTGATGTGAGCAAAGCCGGATATTCGATTCTTCTTTGAAGGAGAAAGCGGTGAGGTTGCGAAGGCCACAAAATCCTGACTCGAAATGAGCAGGAGACCATCTGCAAGTGGCATCACTTTCGTTCACCCACACCACCAACGATTGCAGGAGCTAAACCGCCAAATCCAAATGGCGATAGAACAAGGCCGTCGATCCTTGGGCGATTCGCCATGAAAGTGGACACGAACCCGTTTCCCAGCGTCGACATGGTAGAACTCGATGCGCTCCATGGCGTCGGTGGACTTAGTTCGGTGTTAATATGGCGGTCTGGTACCACCATGACACGGACAAGGAGGAAGGTGGTCACTCTCGGGCGAAGAAAGAAGGAGGCTGGTCCGCGACGGCCCGGCCACAATAATGACGGTGCCGGAGGAGGAACGGTGAGAGTGCGGTATCGAAGCCACATTCACGCATCCTTAACAAATATGGCGTCGTATGATCAGCGGCGCGACGATGGGAGCGATGAAGGATATGAGCACCTCGCTAGGGACCGTCAAAGGAAAGGAAGGCGCGAGACAAACATTGGGATTGTCCCTTCTTCAAGTATTCTTTGGGGCGTGGGAATGAGCCGATTGCCTCTCGACAAGCGCGAATGTGGACAGGAGGAGGCGCGAGGCGATGTCGGTGTTCAAGCGTCTAGGCCTCTCCAACCTCGAGCCGTCACGAAGTCGCTCGAGCAAAGGGCCTCGAGAAGCCAAGGGATGACAAAGAAGAAGACAGTGTCACCGTCCAAGGTGGTGCCGATGGACTCGGACACACCCAAAGCGTGAGGTGCAGGCTGCGTAACTTGGAGGAAAGAAGCGCGGTATCTCACGCTTTAAGAAAGCCTGACTGATCTGGCCGTCAAAGTGAGGCGGACTTTGGAGGCAGGCCGACAAGGAAAGAGTGGCGCCCAAACCAATAAAAGCGATGCACGAGACATCGGGCGCACTGTATGGTGTTACTCGGTAGAATTGCAGCGCCACGAACCAATGTGCTACCGGTGTACGGTTGGTGCGGTCCACGGCGGTTGTCTTTGAAGCCACGTGAGAAGGGTTACAAACATCCAAGCTACGTACTGCGGGGCTACATCAATGGACAACTGTCGACAAGATGTTGGTGGACAGGCGGCGATCAATATCATGCCATACTCCATGCTACGACGTTTGGGGCGCTCCTGCGGACTGATCAAAACCAGCGTCACGTTAAGCGACTTCAGCGGTCGGTCTTGAAGCGCATGGCGTCTTTGAGCGTGGATCGGTGGGCGGAAAACCATACCACGTCATTTTCGTCGTGAACAGCAAAAGTACCTCTGTTGTCTTGCTAGGAAGGATTGGATCCGCTAACTGCTGCATTCCATCCACGATGCACCAGTGCCTAATACAGTGGGACGGGGATGAAGTGGAGGTCGTCCATGCAGACGATTCTATCGAGGTTTCCATTGCTGGCATGAGCGTGCAAGCGAAGACCAAGAGCCGATCTCTGGAATCGTTTAGGCGGCTGTGGCGCATTGAAGCTACAAAAAGCGGGGTGAGGCTGGTCTTATCCGGCTGGCGAGTAGAAAGGTCCACGATTATCGTGATACTGGTGATCCTCGCGATCGGCCACGAAAAAATAAAGAGCGGCAATCATCGACAAAGCGGATCACGTAGTCGTAGTAGGTGATACCACGCCATTCTAAACCATAAGGTGTAATCGCCTAATGCAATAAAAGGGGCGATTAGTAATCGGCCCAAATTATTCCCTCGTCCTCACCTACCACACCTGCGTTTAGCATCGATTTGATGGTGTGGAAAGCTGGGGTATGGGTTTACATCCGTGATGAACTAGAAGAGATCGACATTGGTCTGGGGATAAGCCCGACCAACATTTATCGACAAAGTTAGATCCGTCTGCGGGGCCCGATGATAGCCTGTTGAAACAATATCGGGCTGGCCGCTGGGACTACGGAGATGCAGGTTGAGCAGGAGCATCATTGAGCATCGGCTCCGCTTAAAAAGTTTGACCATTTCGGTGAAACACGGCAAATGAAGGCGAAGTGCGGAAGAAGTCAAGAAGAGGTCGAGAAAATGTTGTGACCAAGTTAATCGGGCCATGCGGTATCTTTGAGTGGATTTCTAGTATAGTACACCGAGAGAAAAGGATGGCCGGTGGCGTGTTGCCATAGATTTTCGGGATCTCAGAGCTACCCCAAAGGATGAGTATCCGATGCGGTGAGCGTTAATCAACGCGATTGGTCACAAGATCTTGAGCTTCATGGATGGCAATCTTTGGTTACAACCAAATTTTATGGCTCGAAGACATACACAAGGCGCATTGAGTCGAGTTCGGTGGGCTTGTTTGAGTATGTGGTCATAGCGTTTGGACTAAGAACTGGCGCCACATACCAGAGGGCTATGAATTATATTTTCCATGACACGATCGGCAAGCTGGTGGAAATCTACATCGATGGCGTGGTGGTCAAGTGCCTTCAGCGCAAGGACACTTGACGATCTAGCAGCGTCTGGACGAACAAGAAAATTGACCCTGGATGAATCAAAGAAGTGTGCCTTGAATTGGCCGGTCGGTTCTTGGGTTTCTTGGTCCATGAGCGAGAATTGAGATCGGCACGAAAAGTCGAGAGGTAGTCACGAACAATGAAGCCGCCCACTACAAAGAAAGAAGCTATGATCTCTCGCCGGCAAGATCAACCGTCGAAGATTCATCTCTAATCATCGGGAAGGATAGAGCCGTTCATGGGACTCGTGAAAATTAAAGCGGCGAGGAATTCGGCTGAGGCGAGAACAACAACGAGCCTTGACGAGATCAAAGAATATCGACAAAGCGGTGTTGGTTCCACCCGGCCAGACGGACCGTTCTACATTTACTTGTCGATGGTACACGTCCATCGCCTCGGTGGTGGTGCAAGTATATGATGGGCTAGGCGAGTCGTATTTTACATAAGCGAAGGATCTTTGGGCCGGAGACAAGGTATCCGATATCGATAAGTTGTGCCTGCTGTTTTCACGCACCAAGCTGCGCCATATCTTCTTTGTCGTGAAGATTATCATCATATACCGTCGACGTCATAAAGCACATCTTTATCGGCTCCTATGTTAAAAAGGCCCGGGCAAATGGATGTTTGCATTATCGAGTTGACATCGGTATCAACCCATGGCGATTAAGGGACGGTGGCGATCTTATTCTTGAAAGGATCAACACTAACATAAGCGGCCTTGTCCATAGGCGTGGGCTATGTTTTTGACGGATCGGTTTGTGGCGATGGCTGCGGCATCGGCATTTACTCGTCGCCCGAAATAACATTTTCCTTCTCCATCAGTTGTCTGCCCTTCGCACCAACAATGTGGCCGAGTGCGAAGCGTCGCAAGGAATGGGTTACTCCTCGGCCGGGCCAGGCGTGGAAATTTTGGAGACTCAAGTTGGTGATTTCCCAACTCACGGAGGAGTACAAGTGTGAGGCAGTCCCTCTTCCCATTATGGTTGCCTTTGCCGTGGTGATGGCGCGATTCCGATCGTAAACTTCACGGATCCATGATCATGAGCAGTAGAGGCAAATGATCTTGCACAGATGGCTTGCTACAAGGATGTGAGAGAGAGCCGATATTAGTCAGCTCACAGGAAGCGACTGAGAGCCGATATCTTCAATTACTTGAAGGATTTGGGGAAACCTAAGCGGATAAGGTACAAAGCCATGAAGTATGTGCTTATTGGGGACGACATGTTTCTGAGGACTCGGAAGGATTATTGCTCAAATGTGGGGACGACCGAGGCTAATCGGCTCCTACAGGTACTACAGGCGCTGTGGAACTCACCAATCAGCTCACAAGATGAAATGGTTGATCAGGCGATCGGGGTTTTATTGGCCCACCATGCTTGAGGACTGTTTTAAGTACTACAAAGGATGTCAAGCATGTCAAAGATTTGGAAAAATCCAGATGGTACCCGCGTCAGCAATGAACCCTATCATCAAGCCTTGGCCATTCCGGGGTTGGGGCATGGATATGATCGGCAAAATCAATCCTCCATCAAGCAAAGGCCACATGTGGATCTTGGCCATCACTGATTATTTCACAAAATGGGTGGAAATGTCCTGAAATCGATAAACTCAAAGGATGTTATCAACTTTGTAAAGAACATGTCATCCATAGATTTGGGATTCCCCAAACTATCACGACCGATGAAGGTTCGGTCTTTATTTCTCAAGAGTTTAGGAAGTTACGTGAGGACATGGGGATTGGCGATCGGGTCATCTCCATACTATGCTTTCGAGGCGAATGGGCAAGCTGAAGCATCCAACCAGAGCCTCATCAAGCTAATTAAGAGAAAAGTCGATGAGCACCCTAGGCGTTGGCATGAGGTTTTATCAGAGGCTTTATGGGCTTACCGAATGTCATGTCATGGAGCGATAAAAACCTCGCCGTACCATCTGGTCTATGGACAAGAAGCCGTATTACCTTGGGAAATTACGACTGGATCAAGACGAGTCACCTTTCAGAACGAACTAACGGCTGAAGAATACGCCACGTTGATGAATGACAGTATTGAAGATGTGACTGAACTTAGGCTGTGGTCGCTTGAGAAAATCAAAGAGAACAAGGCCAAAGTAGCTCGTGCATACAACAAGAAAGTGAAGCCAAAGGAGTTCCACGTTGGAGATCTGGTATGGGAAGCTGTGTTGCCGTTGGGGACTAAGGACGCAACATATGGTAAATGGTCTCCAAATTGGCACGGGCCGTACAGGGTCGACCAAGTTTTAAGAGGGAACGCGTACATGCTTGAGGAGCTGGACGGCGTGAAATTCCCAGTGGCGGTCAACGGTCAACATCTCAAGAAATATTTCCCAAGTATGTGGGATGTTGGACAGTAAAAATGTGGGGGCGATGTTGACTTGAGGGGCCGATACATGAAATCGGCTAAGTAAAAGCACGTAAGACGATGGACAGTAAAAATGTGGGGGCCGATGTTGAAAATTGGCCGAATAAAAGCAAAAATATATAGCCGATGCACGGTCATCGACTCTAGAGGTTCACACAAGTTACAAACAGATGCCAAAGAAATGCCTCGAGGGCGTGGAGGGCGTCAGCACGGACACGGTCCAACCCGGCGATTTCAGATTTGTCATCATCATCCTTGCTTATCACTAGTTGTTCGTTCAGGGCACGTTTTTCGATGGGCAATTGGAGATTTGGATCACCCGTTTTGAAGAAGAAGGACACAGGTCACCCGTTTTGAAAAGGGTCGCAGGTTACTGTTTGAAACCAAGAAGTGGCCGTTTTAATGTGCCTAGAGATGCGATCAAGTTTTGACCTTGTCAACTTTTTGTCGGAGGAGCCGATGGGTAGTCATCGGCTTGTTGCGATTTGACTTGTTTGACTGTATGCGTGCAGTATGTTGAGAGCCGATACAGTATCATCGACTCCTGGAGTATCGACCTATTTTTGCTATCGGCAAAATCAGGGGCGAACAAGAAAATATTTTGGGGAACAGATTCTCATTCATTTGAAAGATGATTGATTACAAAAGGATGGTCGATTACAAAAGGGATCCTGCTACTACTACTACTATTGTTGCTGCTACTGATTCCTAATCTAAAGGGCGAGATCGTCGCCCATCGTCATGCCGCCGTCTTCTTCTTCGTCTTCGCCGCTGACGTCGTCTCCCACTTCTAACTCTTGAAGAAACCCGGGGACTTCTTCGTCTTCATCGTCATCTTGGTATCCTCGCTTGACCCGCAGAAGCGCTTCGTCGGATACTCGTCGGAGGATGTATCCTCCGATTCCTCCATAATCGTGAGGACTCGACGCCGTCCAAGACCAGCGTCGTTGCTTTTCGCCTCCGTTCCCGTCGACAAGGAAGCTGGCTCTCGCCGCCATGGGGGCGCGTCCTCCCACCAGACGGCGAAGTCAATCCTTCGTCCCACCATCGTGGCGAAGAAATCTTAAATCTTGGCCGTGGGTGGGTGCTCTGGCGTCGGCTCGGTCACCGATCTTTGGAGGCATGGGAGGACGGCAGGAAGCGAGAGGAGGCCATGGCGGAGAAAGAGGGTTTTTCGAAAGAGGGTTTTTGGCTACCGGAGGAAGATGGGGACTGCGCTACTCGGCGAATTTAAATAAAGGGAATAGTGGAGAGACGGTTCAATGCCATAGCAGTTTCCCAGTTACTTGCCAAAATCGTCAAATCACGCTGCGGAGGATTTGAGAAGGCAGGCATCATGATGAAGGGTAGCATGATTCTGTTACGCCACGCGTCGTCACAGCGCAACCCGATACAAAAACCCCCACCCCGGAGAAGAAAAAAAACACAGGTGGTTTTGGAATTATCATTGCCAAAACCGAGGGGCATGTGTTACCGCCATATTTTGGCAAAGGGAGATGGGCCGTGATCAAGATGGGCTTGGAAGATACATATATTCAACGTGTTGTTGGATCGTACAGTGCGTAGATTTGGGCTAAATTGCCCGTGTATCTTGTATCATAGTAGGTTTCGTGTTTAGGTTCCGTTTGTTTAGGTAAAGATAGAGTTGTAGAGTTATTCCAAAAGTATAGAGTCTCCGGACTATAAATATGTACCTAAGGTTATCAAGAAAGGAGGACAATCACGTTCACAACCAACACAATCTCGGCGATCGCCACCCCTTGTTTCTAGGGTTTTTCTCGGTAGTAAGTGCCTTTGCCTAGATCGCATCTTGCGATCTAGGCGATCTACTATCGTTATCCGGTGTTACTCGTACTGAAGCCTTGTTGATGGCGAGTAACACTATTATCATATATTTGTTGGGGCTAGCATCAGTACTTTTCGCTATGATTGTTTAGTTATGCTACCTCTAGCTATCTCGCTGCCTTTGCACCTTTTCCCGGGTGTGAGGGTGGCATCTTGCTTGATCTTTACTTAGCCGACTCGATCTGTTATAGTTGTGCCTTTTTTATCAAGGTTTAGTTTAATATCCACGTGATTAGGCCTTACAAACGGATTGAACGATCCAGTAGTGCGTAAGGATGTGGCTTATTCGTTCTAGAGAGGATGTTCCGGTAATGGACTTTACGTTGGTTATTTGGCCTCCTCTAGGGTTAGTATCCTTCATCTTTCGTACATACCAGGCTCAATTACGTGTAGGACGTTCCGGTTACGTGGTGAAAACATTAAACTGTCGTAGATCGATTTAACTTGTAGTGATCAAGCAAAACCCCATGTTATCATAAATCTAATGCAGAACCATGGGACAATCGGCTCTAGGAGCCGATTCTGAGAAACACAGGGCCGGTCACGGCTTGAATTTCACGTATACTTGTTTACCATGCAGAAACCAATCGGAGTAATCCATCACCTTCGACCGGGTATAGGTCGGTGTACATCTCGAACCAAGCCGGGGCGTGCGTGCGGAGTTTTGGGCCGTTGCAGGACGAGGCCAGCCCGCTGATAGGAGCCTCCCGGCTCTTCGTGTTGCTCGTCGCTGCTCGCCGGCGAGTTTTGACAGGCAACACTAGTAAAGCCTCTATACATCACTAGCTTGTTGGTTAATGAATGATTGTGGTTTCCCTATCATGAACATTGAGATGTTATTAACAACAAGATCATATCGTTAGGAGAATGATATGGTGGACATACTCCTACAGATAAGCGTAGCATAAAGATCAAGTCATTTTAATAGTTCAATTGCTATATGCTTTCTGATACATAGTAACCTAATTCCTTCGACCATGAGATCATGCATATCACGTTTACCGGATGGATGCTTTGATGACATCAAACACCACACATGGCGGGTAGCTATAAAGGTGGCATTGAGTGTTCGAAAAGTATTGGTGGAGACACATGGATCAAGAGTGGGATTTGTCCATCCATATGACGGATAGATATACTCTGGGCCCTCTCGGTGAAGTGTCATCCAATTAGCTTGCAATCATGTGACTCTCTGAAGGGATCACATATCACGAGCGAGAAAGAGTACTTATCATTAACGAGGTTGAACTAGGTATGTAGAGATCTGAAGCGATCATAACCTCGGATAAGTAAACTATCGTGAGACAAAGGGAAATTGGTATCGTATGTAAGTGGTTCATTCGATGTAAAAGTAATCGTAGAAATATGTAGAGCCATATGAATTTCCAGTTCCTCTATTGGTTATTGTTAGAAGTGTCTCGATCATGTCCGCATAATTCACGAACCGTGGAGACACACTTAAGGATTCGACGTTGTTTGAGTAGTTATGGAATGATGAGAAAGAGTCCAAAGATGTTGTCTTGAGTCTCGAATGGGATTAGGATATCACGAGGAGATCCTAATGGTCCGGAGAATAAGATTCATATAAGGAAAGTCCTGTTTGGAGTTGGGGAATGGTTAGGTGTTTTCATCGAAATGTTCTAGAAGGTTTTGAATTTCGGCACTCGGAGGGAAGGGTACATGAATGTGTTATATCAAGTTGATATGATTGCATCATGTACTAAGTGTCATCATTGGACAAAATAGAGGATTTAATCAAATCCTTGTTTGAAAAGTCAAGCGCCAATTTGAAAGTCAAACGACTAATTTTGGGAAGTGGAGGGAGGTGGAATCCGAGTTGGGAGGAGTCCTCCTCACCTTAACCCACCTTGGGTCCGAGTTGGAGAGGACTCCTCCCCGCGCCTCCTCCACCTATAAGAGGAGGCGGGGCTCCTCCTAGACACACAAGTTACCTACCTCTAACCCTAGCCCAAGCCGCCCGCCTCCATAGTGCCGCCCAGCCCTAGGCACTCGCCGCCTAGGTCAACCCTAGCCGACCTTGCCCTCCTCGGCGTGTCTAAACCCTAGATCGTCGAGGGCTCTCTCATAGTCCACCATACTCGCTCGGCTTAAGGCGAAGCCTGCGAGATCTCCTCTACTTAGGTACCACGCCGTTGTCTTTCTTGGAATCGCGAGAAGAGTTCTACAACCTCATTTTCTTTGGAACAAGGGAGAGGAAGGTCTTCTTCTGCGAGCGTGTGACCCATTGGGAGGCCTACCAGGAGCACTTGGCCGGAAGGATCGTCTATGCGATCTTGAGATTGGAAAATCGACTACATCACCCACGAGAATCCGCTCTCGTTAAACACTTTGGAATCTTCAAGGGTGAGTTATTCCATCGACTCGTTGCTACAATCTAGTAGATAGATCTTGGCTTGTTTGTTTGTATGCGATAGAAAATTTTTGTTTTCCATGCTACGAATCCCTACAGTAACAACAGCGAAGCGAGATGTCTGGATCCCCGTGAAGCAACTCTTTGATCACTATATTCGTTATCCTCGTTCGTATTTCACTCTCTTTTGCTCGTCCGTTTTCCAACGTCCTTATGATTAATATCATAGATTGTCTGCGCAGACGATAGGTGGCATTGTAATAACGAGTGTCATAGAGTATATCTCTCCATTGTTAGGAGGAGCAAGATTTCAGTCTTGAACTATCCAAGTACCCAGACATGCTTTCGTAGGTATATAGAGATTGTCGGTATGGTGGCCACCTCTTCAGGTGGCGTTGGAACAATCCTAAAGACAAGTCTCACAGTATGAGAGGGCTCTTGATATTCTTTTTTTTGCGGGTAAAAATGGATCTTTATTAGATAGCAGGGATTACAAGAGGTTCGTGCTCAATTTCCTGAAGAACAACTTCAGGTCCAGAGGCAAACCATGTGACAGTATGCCGCTCCGTTCTTGCAAAGTTTGCAAGAAGGTGACCAGCCCTAACTAGTCCTCGATCCACTTTTACAATTGAACACCGATTATTAAGACTAATAAGCTCTTTAATATCTTTAACTAGGTTTGTATATGGAGAACGATCTGGTTGAGTAGCTTGCACCATCGCCACCAAGTCGCTTCAGTCTGTCTCAATGATTATTGGCTGTTGACTCTGGGCCAAGGACAAGCCTAGGCCCTCAAGGCAGGCTAACAGCTCCACCTCCAAACAATCTGCACATTGCAGAGAGAATGACGGCCCCAGTGTCGTTTCTAAGAATCATGCCAGAGCCTGCCTCATTGTCTTTAAAAGATCCATCGGGCCCTTGATATTCTTATGGAGTAAGGACTTATGTGTAAGGTAATGATGATGATTGACTATTAACATTCATGATTACATCTCATATTAAATAATTCAATGGATCAATTCAGTATTATTATACTTGCCAACATTAATAATACTCCCATTATTGCCGATATAACATGTATACCCTCAGTGCGCGGCGCTCTCGATGGTCCTTTTAGGCTCGCCGTACAGTGGCGCCACCACCGCCCCATGCATGCGGGGTCCCTCATCGCTCATTAGCCGACGCGCGCGCGCGGCGAGATTTCGTCACGTATCTTATCTCCCGGCTCGTATACGTACGTGCTGGGTGCATCGCATCTCCCCGCGTCTCTCGCAGGCCACACACGTCACTCGGCCGCACGAGCAGACATCATCCAGTTGACCGAGGGAGAACGAAAAGGGGAACGGACGCGACGCGACGCGACACGCCACGCACGGCACTCGGCACGACGCAAGTTGGCAGGCTACGATGGCGCCACTCCACTTGTGACGATCAGTAGAATTAAACCTGAGCGGAAACAGTATAATATCTTCTCTACGTGCAGGCGTGCAGCTCCCGTCGGATCAGAAATTGACCGGTGGGGATGTCGATGAGCGTGTGAACTGAACGATGTGGCGCTCTCTTTCGTGTCATATCTTTTCTGCAGGCACGATATGCATATAGGCAGCCGTGATGATTAGTGATGATGTATAGAGTCACAGGGTATGGCAACTCAAATAACGGAGGTCGGCGTCAGTGCATACACGGCGCAATACGGGTGCCAAAAGTAGATTCCGTGCCATTATCATCCCCATGTTATCTCCCGATATGAGTGAGCTAGCACTCCACAGATCGAGCATGTACTGCTGGTACTGCCCGTGCGTACGCATCTACCTACTTTGAGGAAGACAACAATCTGGGACATTTTTGATACTCCATCTGATTTATATTACTTGTCATTAAAATTGATATATCTAATACTAAAACATGTCTATATGGATCGGAGGGAGTAGCGTGAATCTATTTTAAAACTCCTGGGGGCAAGGCTCTAAAATCCATGTCCACGGAAATCTGAGACTTGTGTCATATTCTTCACATTGTTTGGTTGGCTCCGTAATCTTTTTTGACTATGGCTATGGCGAGAAAGTTTCTGCGACTGTTTGGTTCCCTGCATCTGATTTGTGTGCCACATGAACAACCACATTAACCCTAACTCGAAGCACCATGCTACTACAGTGAAGAGGTCCAGATATGTTTATCTACGTCCACCAAAACAAGAAACTTAAATCACGAGAGTGGTACGAAACGGCGAGATGATGCTACCTATAAAAGGATTTTTCAAACGGGCCAATCGTGTGCGCTGAATTTGATGGAATACGTTAATAAGATTCATGGAGCTATATTTGCCACCTCTTGCATTTGAATGCAATCCGTGAACTATACAAAGAATAAATGACACCGACACACATACATAGTGTAGATGCAACTAAGAAGTTTTCACTCTTAGTGAGCCGAGTTCGCTAAGTATAAAAAAATATACCTAAATTTTGTAGAGGTGAAGATTCATCCAGTGTTCATTAATGGAGCGGATGTGGTTAACTAAAAAGATACATGCTTCCAACTATAGGGTAAAGTTGAAGGGTTTCGCAGCATAGTAAATCAAAAAAATTCTACGGATGCGAACGGGAAAGCCAAGATCTAATCTAGGAGATGCAAACAACGAGGGGGAATAGATGAGATCTTCATACCCTTGAAGATTCGCTGTGGGCGTTAAATGGGCGTGGGTGATGTAGTCGTACTAAACGCTCCTCGCGATCGATCCGATCTAACACCGCAAGTGGCGATGCCTCAAGAGATGCACGTGCAGCACCTCGGCGTCTCCTCCTTCTCTCGGCAAGTGAGGTGGAGAGATGGATTGGATCTACAACGCCAGGCGGTGCAAGCGGTGGAGAGTTTGGGCGAGCCGCCTACACGCGATCGGGAGGGAGAGAGGAGGCGGCAGGCGGCTAGGGCTTGAGGAGGAGGTGTGGGAGGGTGCGTCCCAGCCCTCTTTATATAGAGGGTGGGCGGCCATTGCCCCTCCCAAGCCCTAGGGCGACCAGGAGGAGGAGTGGGCAAGTTTCCACGCTAGAAGCTCTAGGGTTTCCTAGGGTTTGGCCTGGGCCCTATGGGGCCTTGTGCCCCTGGCACAATGCGGCCAGGGCACTCCCTCATAGGCCCATGCCCCTCCCGGCAGGTGGGGCCACGTTGGTCCCCCTAGAAAGGTTCTAGAAGCTTAGGTACAATCGATTAACAAAACAATTCCGAACTCCAAAACTGCATTGCCTTATATGAATCTTATTCTCCGGACCATTCCAGACCCTCTCGTGATGTCTCGGATCCCATCCGAGACTCCGAACAAAAACTCATAAACCAATCATCCAATCTATCCTAGCGTCGAGACACGTTAAGTGTGTGACCCTTCGGGTTCGAGAATATGCAGACATGATCTTATATCAATAATCAGCGGAGTGCAAGCCCATATTGACTCCCACACATTCATCGATGATCATATCGAATGAACCACGATGCCAGGATTTAATCAATCCCATATATATATTCCCTTCGTCTCGCGATATTTTACTTGCCCGAGATTTGATCGTCGGTACCATCATACCTAGTTCAATCTCGTTCACAGCAAGTACTTTACTCGTTCCGTAATCCGATATCACTTTGTGATTAACTTCTTAACCACATGCTTGCAAGCGGTGTTGATATCGATTACCGAGTGGGCCCGAAGTATATCTCTCCGACTTGGGAGGGACAAATCCCATCTCGATACATACGACCCAACAGGTACTTTCCGATCACCTGAGAGACACCTTTATGATCACCCTCTCATAGGATGACGTTTGATGACCTCAAAGCTTTCTTCCGATACCAAGGATTTGTATTATCTCATGGTATAAGGAATACAATATTTGACATAAGAAAAGCTTCGCAAAGATGAACACGATGGCACGATCTAATTGCTCCGCTTAGTTTGGGTCTGTCCATCATACCATTCTCCCAATGATATGATCTTATTATTAATCGACAACTCATGTCTATGGTTAGGAAACCTTAACCATCATTAATCATTGAGCTAGTCCATAGAGGCATACTAGGGACACGGTGTTGTTCACAAACCACACAAGTATTAAAGTTTCCGCTTAATACAATTCTAGCATGGAATATAAACTTTATCATGAACAAGAATTATAATAAT
The DNA here is from genome assembly GCA_030063025.1 of Avena longiglumis. NCBI lineage: Eukaryota > Viridiplantae > Streptophyta > Magnoliopsida > Poales > Poaceae > Avena > Avena longiglumis. Next base: position 52,740,335 of record CP125976.1, read on the forward strand.
AACATCTTTATTATTGCCTCTAGGGCATAATTCCAGATCTCCCACTTGCACTAGAGTCAATAATCTAGTTTACATCTGGCAACAATCTAACACCCATGGCACTAAGGTGTTGATCATGTTTACGTGGAAGAGGTTTAGTCAATGGATCTGCGACATTCGGATCTGTATGTACTTTGCTAATCTTGGATCTCCATCCTATATAATCTCGGATTATATGAAACTTGCGGTTGATATGCTTGGTCTTTGGATGATATCTTGGTTCCTTAGCGAGTGCTATGGCGCCAGTGTTGTCACATAATATCTCCAGTGGGTCCAATGCACTTGGAACCACGCCAAGCTCAGTGATGAAGTTTCTGATCCAAACTCCTTCACTTGACGCTTCTGCAGTAGCCATGTATTCCGCTTCTACTGTAGATCTCGCGATCACGCTTTGCTTGCAGCTTCTCCAGCTCACAGCTCCTCCATTCAAAATATAAACGTATCCTATCTGAGATTTAGAATCATCCTTTTCGGTGTTGAAACTAGCGTCGACATAACCTTTTACGACGAGCTGTTCATCACCTCCATAGACTAAGAACATTTCTTTAGTCCTATTTAGGTACTTTAGGATCCAGTGTTCCGCTCCTGGATCACTTTGGTATCTGCTCGTCAAACTAAGAGCATTGGACACATCCGGTCTAGTACACAGCATGGCATACATGATCGAACCTATGGTCGAGGCATAAGGCACTTTGCTCATAGCTTCTTTATCATTTACCGTAGCTGGACACTGATCCTTGCTCAATATCTTACCTGACAACATAGGCACTGAACCTTTCTTTGCCTTATCCATTCTGAACATTTTCAGAACTTTGTCCAGGTATGTACTCTGGCTTAAAGCTATCAGGCGTCTTTGTCTATCTCTATAGATTTTGATGCCCAATATATAAGCAGCTTCACCTAGATCTTTCATTGAAAAACATTTGTTCAAATAACTCTTCACATCGTTAAGCATGTTAATGTCATTTCCAATAATCAATATGTCACCCACATATAGTACCAGAAATGTCACTGAGCTCCCACTCACTTTCTTGTAGATACAAGCTTCGTAGCAATTTGGAACAAATCCAAAGCTCTTGATCACTTGATCAAACGAAGGTTCCAACTCCGAGATGCTTGCTTCAGTCCATAAATGGAACGCTGAAGTTTGCACACCTTATCAGCATCCTTAGGATCGACAAAACCTTCGGGTTGCATCATATACAACTCTTCATCAATGTTGCCATTGAGGAACGCAGTCTTGACATCCATCTACCATATTTCATAATCATGAAACGCGACAATTGATAATAAAATCCGAATGGACTTAAACATCGCTACGGGAGAGAAAGTCTCATCATAGTCAACACCTTGAACTTGTCGAAAACCTTTCGCGACAAATCGTGCTTTATAGACGGTAACATTACCATCCGCGTCCGTTTTCCTCTAGAATATCCATTTGCACTCAACGGTCTTTCGGTCGCTAGGAGGGTCCACCAAAGTCCATACTTGGTTTTTGCTCATGGATCCCAATTCGGATTTCATGGCCTCTAGCCATTTCTCAGAGTCTGGGCTCGTCATCGCTTTCTCATAGTTCACAGGTTCACTGTCATATACTAACAAGACAGTTAAGACAGGGTTGCCGTACCAATCAGGAGGGGCACGCGACCTTGTCGACCTGCAACGTTCAGTAGTAGAATCGTCCGAAGCTTCATGGTCCTTGTCATTAGCTTCCTCTATTGTTGGTGGAGGCGGCACTGGAACAATTTTAGGTGCTGCGCTACTCCCAATTCAAGAGAAGGTTCAACAACCTCGTCTAGCTCTACTTTCCTCCCACTCACTTCTTTCGAGAGAAACTCCTTCTCAAGAAAGGATCCTTTCTTTGCGACAAACACTTTGCCTTTGGTTCTGTGATAGAAGGTATAGCCAATAGTTTCCTTAGGTTATCCTATGAAGACGCATTTCTCCGCTTTGGGTTCGAGCTTGTCCGGCATCAACTTCTTGACGTAAGCTTCGCATCCCCAAACTTTAAGAAACGACAACTTAGGTTTAGCACCAAACCACAGTTCATACAGTGTCGTCTCAACGGATTTAGATGGTGCCCTATTTAAAGTGAATGCAGCGGTTTCTAATGCATAACCCCAAAATGATAACGCAAATCGATAAGACATCATTGATCGGACCATATCTAATAGAGTTCGATTCCGTTCGGACACACCATTCTTGTGGTGTTCGGGTGGCGTGAGTTTGAACGATTCCGCTTGCTTTAATATGAGTGAGAAAATCATAACTCAAATATTCACCTCCACGATCGGATCGTAGAAACTTAATTTTTACATTATGATGGTTCTCCACTTCATTCTGAAATTCCTTAAACTTTTCAAATGTTTGATTTATGTTTCATTAAATAGATATACCCATATCTACTTAAGTCATCGGTAAAATTGAGAAAGTAGCGATATCCACAGCGTCGAAACACTCATCGGTCGCATACATCGGTATGTATGATTTCCAACAAGTCCGTTGCTCGCTCCATCATTAGGAGAGCGGGGTTTTGATCATATTGCCCATGAGGCATGGTTCGCATGTGTCAAATGATTCAAAATCAAGAGACTCCAAAGTCCATCGAATGGAGTTTCTTCATCGTTTACACCAATATGACCTGAGCGATTGCCACAAATAAGTAGTATTATCAATATCTACCTTGCATCTCTTAGCCTCAATGTTATGGATGTGTGTTTCATCCCTTTCGAGATTCAGAAGAAATAAACCATTCACAACAAGTGCATGACCATAAAAGATGTTACTCATATAAATAGAACAACCATTATTCTCAGATTTAAATGAATAACCGTCTTGCAATAAACACGATCCAGATATGATATTCATGCTCAACGCAGGCACATAATAACATTTATTAAGGTTTAAAACTAATCCCAAAGGTAAAACTAAGGAGAGCGTGCCGACGGCCATCACATCAACTCTTGATTTGTTGCCAACGCGCATCGTCATCTCATCCCTCGCAATAGCCGCGTCATTCCGTAGCTCTGTTTGAGTTACAAATATTAGCATCGAACTAGTATCAAATACCTAGGCACTACAATGAGGGCTAGTAAGGAAAACATCAATAACATGTATATCAAATATACCTTTGATGGTGCCAGCCTTCTTGTCTAAGTACTTGGACGATTCTTCCGGTGACCCTTGTCCTTGCAATAGAAGCACTCGATTGTCGGCTTAGGTCGGACTTGAGCTTCTTCTCGGCAGGCAGCGCTTGCCGCCTTTCTTGAAGGGATTCTTTGCACCCTTACCTTTCTTAAAGGTGGGGGGGCTTGTTGACCATCAACACCTGATTATCCTTTTTGATGTCCACCTCCGTAGCCTTCAGCTTAGCGAAGAGCTCGGTGATCGTATCAGTGGAACCAATCTGATTATGAGTCACTACAAAACTTTTGTAGCTGGGAGGGAGTGATTGCAGAACCCTATCAATCTTGAGTTCCTATGGAATCTTGCAGTCCAGTTGCTCAAGGCGTTGAGTGTAGCCCGACATCTTTATTGCGTGCTCACTAACGAAACTCCCTTCCTCCATCTTGCAGTTAAAGAATTTCTCAAAGATCTCATATCTCTCAGAACGGGCCTGAGTCTGAAACATAGTTTTCAGCTCCTCAAGAATCTCAAAGGGCCCGGGATAGTCTTCAAAACGATTTTGAAGGTCCGATTCCATAGAAAACAACATGGTGCTCTTAATCACACCATAATCGTCTTTGCGCGACTGATAAACAGCTTTCTCATCAGCCGGCGCATCTACAGCAGGGGAGTCACCTAGCGCATCTTCAAGGACATAGTCCTTTTTCCGCCAGCGAGAATGATTCTCAGACTGCGAAACCAGTTGGTGAAGTTAGACCCATTGTTTCTAAGTTTTTCTTTCTCAGCAAAAACGTTGAAGTTGAAGTTGGACTTAGCCATTTGATCTACAGTATTTGCAAGTACAAATTAGACTATGTTCATGATAACTAGTTCAACTTAATAAAATTACTAGATGAACTCCCACTAAATTCAACATCCCTCAAGTTGTTTAGTGAACATGATCCAAATTCACCACACCTAATCCGATCTTCACGAGAAGATATGTGGTTTCAATGGTGGACAACGAAGTGTCGATCATATCATTCATATGACTCATGCTTAACCTTTCGGTTCATGTGTTCCGAGGCCATGTATGTACATGCTAGGCTCGTCAAGTCAAACCCAAGTATTTCCGCATGTGCAAAAACTGGCTTACACCCGTTGTATGTGAACGTAGAGTTTATAACACCCGATCATCACGTGATGCTTAAACACGACGAACTTTCTCAACGGTGCATACATGGGGAGAACACAATTTTATCTTGATCTTTAAGTGAGGAATCATCTTATAGTGCTACCGTCGCGATCTAAGCATAATAAGATACATAAAAGGATAAACATCACATGCATATAACTTTATGTGACATGGTAGAGCCAATATTCGCGCAATGATCTCCATCTTGTGCGTGTCGGCATGATCTCCATCACTCCACCATGATTGCCTCCACCACGAATAGCAACTACAACTATTGCTAACTACTTAGTGATAAAGTAAAGCTATTACATGGCGTATAAGAAGTTGACACACAGGTCATACACAATTATAAAGACAACCATATGGCTCCTGCCGGTTGTGTACTCATCGACATGCAAGTCATGAAACATTACAAAACATGATCATCGCATACAACATACACATCACATCTTGGGCCATACCATATCACAGAAAACACTTCCTGCAAAAACAAGTTAGACGCCTCTACTTTGTTGTTGCATGTTTTACGTGGCTTATGGGAGTAGCAAGCTAAGAACGATTCTTACCTACGGAAAGCCACAACGGTGATATTATGGTTGCCAAACTCCCGTGTAAATCCCATGACAACTATAGTGAGAGAATCTGGCATCCACCAGCCGCATGCGTGGAACAAGCCACACGTCAAGTGTCGAATGGTCTCATGACGAGGTCGCGTAAGGTTGGCTGGACCGCTTGATCTCACTATCCGCGTCATAATAAGTACACAAACAAGAGGCTTGCAGAAAACATCAATGCCCGCAACAACCATGTTGCGTTCTACTCGTGAAACACATCTACGCATAGATCTATCTCGATACCCGAAGGGTTTCGACATAGTAAATCAAAAAAATTCTACGGATGCGAACGGGAAAGCCAAGATCTAATCTAGGAGATGCAAACAACAAGGTGGAATAGATGAGATCTTCATACCCTTGAAGATTCACACAGCGGAACGTTCGACGGAACGTGGGTGATGTAGTCGTACTCGCTTCTGCTCCTCGCGATCCGATCCGATCTAACACCGCAAGTGGCGATGCCTCCGAGAGATGCACACGTGCGGCACCTCAACATCTCCTCCTTCCTCGGTCCATCAAGTGGGGTGGAGATATGGATTGGATCTACAACACGACGGCGCGGTGCAAGCGGTGGAGAGTTTCTGCAGCAGGGCTTCGCCTACACGCAGTCGGGAGGGAGAGAGAGAGGAGGGCAGCAGGGCGGCTAGGGCTTGAGGAGGAGGTGTGGGAGGGGTACGCCCCCAGACCTATTTATATAGAGGGGTGGGCGTCCAGCCCTTGCCCCTCCCCCAAGCCCTAGGGCCAGCGGCCAAGGAGGGAGGAGTGGGGGGCAAGTTTCCCCCCTTCTAGAAGCTCCCCTAGGGTTTCCCTAGGGTTTGGCCGGCTGGGCCCTATGGGGCCTTGTGCCCCTGGCCCAATGCGGCCAGGGCACTCCCTCATAGGCCCATGCCCCCTCCCGGTAGGTGGGGCCACGTTGGTCCCCCTCCGGAAGGTTCTAGAAGCTTCCGGTACAATACCGATTAACCCGAAACAATTCCGAACTCCAAAAACTGCATTGCCTTATATAAATCTTATTCTCCGGACCATTCCGTAACCTCTCGTGATGTCCCGGATCCCATCCGGGACTCCGAACAAAAACTCATTAACCAATCATCCAATCTATCCTAGCGTCAAGACACGTTAAGTGTGTGACCCTTCGGGTTCGAGAATATGCAGACATGATCTTATATCAATAATCAACAGCGGGGTCTGGAAACCCATATTGACTCCCACACATTCATCGATGATCATATCGGATGAACCACGATGCCAGGATTCAAACAATCCCATATATATATTCCCTTCGTCTCGCGATATTTTACTTGCCCGAGATTTGATCGTCTGCGTCATACCTAGTTCAATCTCGTTCACGGCAAAATGCTACTCATTCCGTAATCCGATATCACTTTGTGATTAACTCCTTAACCACATGCTTGCGGTGTTGATATCGATTACCGAGTGGCCCAGTATATCTCTCCGACTTGGGAGGACAAATCCCATCTCGATACATACAACCCAGCGGTACTTTCGATCACCTGAGAGACACCTTTATGATCACCCTCTCATAGGATGACGTTTGATGACCTTAAAGCTTTCTTCCGATACCAGGGAGTTGTATTATCTCATGGTCTAAGGAATACAATATTTGACATAAGAAAAGCTTCGCAAAGATGAACACGATGACACGATCTAATTGGTTCGCTTAGTTTGGGTCTGTCCATCATACCATTCTCCCAATGATATGATCTCATTATTAATCGACAACTCATGTCTATGGTTAGGAAACCTTAACCATCATTAATCAATGAGCTAGTCCATAGAGGCATACTAGGGACACGGTGTTGTTCACAAACCACACAAGTATTAAAGTTTCCGCTTAATACAATTCTAGCATGGAATATAAACTTTATCATGAACAAGAATTATAAGAATAACATCTTTATTATTGCCTCTAGGTCATAATTCCAACAAAAGTTTAGAAGCCAAATGACTCAATTGTAACTTAATGCCAAGTGGGAATGCCATGGTCAATATTACTTTTGGGATCTTTCTACTCATTGTTGTTTACTATAGTAAAGAGGTCCAGATATGTTCATCAACATCCACTGAAACGAGAAACTTTCATCACGAGAGTTGTGTGAAACGGAAAGGTGAAGCTACCCATAAAAGGAATTTTCAAACGGTCAACCATGTGCGCTAAATTTGATGAAATTTATCTAAAAATCTCTAAACATGAACATAAAATTAAGGATATACAATTAATGAACTTAGATCCAATTGTCGGGAAAGAACCCATCATCAACGCACATTTTAAATCAAGGCACGATATGATATGATAACTATAAGGGGTTGGGAAAGAACAAGTTTAAGGGAGGAGAGATAAAACTAAGTCGTGCATGTTGCATCTAGGGAGTGCAGAAGGAGTCTCGTTGTGGATTGGCTCCACAAAAACTGCCGGTTCAACGGTTCATAGATGGTCTAGCATCCAACCCGTTCAACTTTGTCTTACCCAGGCTTGTCTAGACCTCGTGCAGTGTACCAAACACACCCCTGGGGGCGTTTCCTTTTCTCCAATGCAAAGGTGCTTTTGCACGCCGCCCTTCTTGTGATCCTACACTTTGACAAGACCCAGGAGAATAGAGAGCTTTCCGACGGGGAGAGGGAGCTTAGGGCCCACTTGAAAAGAAAGGTCATCGCCCTATCCGTGGTGGAGAGGTCTAGGAAAAAGAAAAATGCAAGAATTATGAATCTTCAAGAGGGAGACGCGAGCACCAAATTTTTCCACATGAGGGTCAACGCCCGTAGAAGAAAGAATCACATCTACCGCATAAAACACAACCAGGGGTGGGTTACCGATCACAAGGACAAAGAGGAGATCATCCACAACCACTTTGAGAAGGTCTTGGGCCGCGGGGTTCAAGCAGGGCAGGACCTAAATTGGGACGAGCTTAATTTTGACAGACCGGACTTACAAAGCTTGGGGGACCCCTTCTCTGAGGAGGAGGTGAAAAATGCAATAAACCAAATGCCCTCGGATAAGGCTCCCGGACCTGATGGCTTCACCGGCTTATTCTTCAAGAAATGTTGGGACATCATAAAGGACGACGTCTTGAGGGCCATTCACCACTTTGGGGGCCTGCAGGTGGCAAATTTCTAATGGCTCAACTCCGCAAACATTGTTCTTTTGCCCAAAAAGGATGGGGCGGAAGAGGTTGGTGATTACCGTCCCATAAGCTTGATCCACGTCATTGCAAAGATGATCGCCAAGATGTTGGCCTCCCGTCTTGGACCTTTCATGAACGAGTTGGTCTCCAATGCACAGAGTGCTTTCATCAAGAAGAGGAGAATCCATGACAACTTCCTCTATGTTAAAAACCTTGCGACGAGATTTCAAAAGGGGAGGATCCTGGTGCTCTTGTTCAAACTTGATATTCAGAAAGCTTTTGACTCCGTGCGATGAGAATACATCATTGGCCTCCTCCATCGCCGGGGTTTCCCTAGTCGGTTCCGAGATTGGATCACCGCCCTTTTTACAACTTCAACATCTAGGGTGCTCCTCAATGGCATCGCGGGCTCCCCAATATCGCATGGGAGAGGGTTGAGGCAAGGGGATCCTCTCTCTCCGCTCCTTTTTGTGCTTGCTATTGATCCACTTTCTCAACTCTTAGAGAGAGCCACTTCTTGTGGGCTTCTCCACAAGCTTCGCGGAAGGGGAACCATTTTGAGAACCTCCCTCTATGCCGATGACGCGGCCATTTTTGTGGCTCCAATAAAAGAGGATGTTAGCAACCTTGCCTTAATCCTTGAAAGCTTTGGTGAGGTCACGGGGCTTTGCACCAACTTCCATAAGAGCAATTTCGTCACCATTAGATGTGCAAATATCAACATGGACGACATCCTTGGTGGGATGCCGATGACTAGAGCCCACTTCCCTTTGAAATACCTTGGCCTACCTCTCTCGGTTTGGAAGCTTAGACAGGTGGACTTCCAACACCTCGAGGATAAATGCGCCGGGAAGCTCCCAACTTGGAATGGCAAGTTCATCACTATGCCCGGGCGCAATGCGCTTGTCAAGTCGGTGCTAACTTCACAATCAACATACTACCTTACGTTTCTTGTTGTCCCTACCGAAACATTAAAGTTCCTAAACAAAGTGGAAAGGGCTTTCCTATGGGAGGCTAAGGATAAGACCACCGGGGCGAAGTGCAAGGTCAATTGGGAGACGATGTGTAGGCCTAAGAAGCTTGGTGGGCTGGGGATAAAAAACTTGGACAAATTTGCGACAACACTACGCTTGAGGTGGCCTTGGTTTGAATGGAAGAACCCTGACAAAATTTGGGTTGGATCCGGCAATCCCTGCTCCCGCGAGGATATGTCCATTTTCTATGCCGCGACGACCATTACCATTGGGAATGGCCATAAAACTCCTTTTTGGCATGCGCCATGGCTACATGGGAGGAAGCCCGTGGACATTGTGCCCCTCATCTTCAGAATCTCCCTTAGAAAGAACTGGAAGGTGCACCAAGCCATGCACGAGAATGCGTGGATCCGCATGATAAACCTGGGAAATGACTTCTCTATCGAGCACCTTAGGCAATGTGTTGAGCTTTGGTCTCTCCTCCAAGATGTGCAACTAAACGAGGACGTGGAGTATGACATACTATGGAAGCTTACGAACAATGGTGAGTACACGGCTAAATCGGCCTACGAGATGCAATTTTTGGGTTCCACCGTCTCAAGCATGCACAAACTGGTTTGGAAAGCTTGGGCACCACCAAAAGTGAAGTTCTTCGCTTGGCTTCTCACTCAAAACATGATTTGGACCGCGGACCGCTTGGCCATGAGGGGATGGTAAAACTGTGGGAATTGCCCGCTTTGCAACCAAACATTGAAGACGGTCGACCATCTTTTCACCGAATGCCGGTTTACTAGAAGAGTTTGGGCATGCATCAAGGATTGGATCGGGATCCTTGAGATGGACCAAACCCGATGGGTGTGCCTGCACACAAAGGAATGGTGGGAGATGATGACGGAGGGTCCAATTCCGAACCGCAAAGCAATGGCGTCCCTCACGCTTCTCGTCACTTGGGAGATATGGAACGAGCGAAATGACAGGGTCTTCCGGAAAAAACTCGCGCCGCCACTTGTAGTTCTAGAGAGGGTTAAGCGTGAAGCCCACATGTGGGTAAGCGCGGACGCTAAGCGTTTGGGTGAATTCGTGCCTCGAGACTAATTGTTTTGTAACCTCGGATCTATTTACCATGTAAAACTCCTTCTTAATTAATCGATTGGGGCAAAGCTTTTGCTCCCTTTTCGAAAAAAAACACACATTGCGGCGTGAAAACAACAACGAAGATTTAAAAAAAAAGTACAAAAAAGTGCAAAATACGATAGTAAGATTTATAGAACTATATTTGCCACCTCTTGCATTTGAATGCAATCTGTGAACTATACAAAGAATAAATGACATTGACACACATATATAGTGTACACGCAACTAAGAAGTTTTCACTCTTAGTGAGCCGAGTTTACTAAGTGTAAAAAAACTAAACCTAAATTTTGTAGAGTTGAAGATTCATTCATTGTTCATTAATAGAGCAGATGTGGTTAACTAAAAAGATACAAGCTTCCAACTATGGGGTAAAGTTCAGAAGACAAATAACTCAATTGTAACTTACTGCCAGGTGGGAATGCCATGGTCAATACTACTTGGGCTCTTTCTACTGCTATTGGTGATTATTAATAGATAGATAATTATTTGCAAAGATCGTTGTTGTTTACTCGTGTTTCAGGAGGAAACTGAGTACTTGTTAAATATTAGATAGAGCTAAATAAGTACCTTGTCTATAGTAGAAGCACAACCGTCAAAGGAAGGATGTAAAGAAATGGACCATATTTGAATGGACAACTCTCCAGTATGTCCACCGTGAGAACATTCATTGAAGATGGTGAGCATGTTGCTTGGAATTGGAATTGAGACCAATGTAGTGAGAAATTGCATGTTGAAATTAAACACGCAACAAAGCTGACAAGTGACATCATAATCAAAATAACAAAATAGATGTATGGGGTCACAAGTTATGGCAACTCAGATGACGGAAGTCGACATCAATGCAGACACAGGGCAATACAGGCGCGAAAAGTGGATTTTGTGCATTATCTCCATTTTGTATGATTATATGCCTCCCGATATGAATGGGCACTCCACAGATCGAGCATATGTACTAGTACTCCCCGTGCGTACGCATCTGCCTACTTTGAGGAAGACAGCAACCTAGAGTATCTGGCCGAACACGGTGGTGGCTAACTGAGCGCAGGGGGGGATTGTGATCGAGTTTCAGATGGAGGATACTCGTGGCAAAGGCAAGATCAGGTGCTCGCCCTCGGCGGCGGCCAGGAGCACCTTGCTTCTCCTGGCCGCCGTCGTGTTCCTGGGGTGGCTCGTGATCTGGGCCGTGTTCCCGACCAGAACCTACAGCTCGACATGGGCGCCAAAGCTCGCGGCGCTCACCGGCTTCGGGAAGCAAGGTTTATTATCTCTTCTGCCTCTCGCGCGCGCCTTGTATGAACTGCACCGTTGCCAGTTCTAACGAGCTAGTAGTTTTGTTCATCATGCTTTTTTTTTTAATTGCAGGGATGAGGATGTTGCTGTTCGTGTCTCCCGTACTGTTCGTCTACGTTGTCGCGTGCGTCTACCTGCATTTGCACAAGGACAGTGACCCTGACACCCAGAGCCGGTCCAGGTACGGTCAGTTTCTGAAGAACAAGTAGTGGTCGATGCGATTTCAGCAAATATTTTTTCGATATTTCTGGCTAAAAACAACCAGCGATCATGGAATCTCTCCATATATTTCGCATGTAGAACTACATGGCTGCATAACAAATGAAAAAAGAAAATCCTGACGAATTGCTTACGCAGAGGGGTGTTCAGTTCGAGAATGGCAGCCTGGAGGAGACCCGTGCTGGTGAGAGGCCCGCTGGGGATCGTGACACGCGTAGAGCTCGCCTTCCTCCTCATGCTCCTGGCGCTCCTCGTCTGGTTCTACACCGCCTACATCACCGCCGAGTTCGCCAAAATCCGCATCAAGTTACCAGGCGAGAAACTGTAAGCAAGCCGACACGCAACTGAAACTTCTGACAGTAAACACCAACGATCTTTGCGAACTGAAGTACTTGTACCTACGCACGACGTTCTCAGGTGGCAGGCGCAGCTGGAGAAAGCGGCGCGGCGGCTTGGCACCGCCGGGAGCTTGTGCGTCGCGCTCCTCTTCGTCCCCGTCGCACGCGGCTCCTCGCTCCTGCCGCTGGTCGGCCTCACGTCGGAGGCCAGCGTCAAGTACCACGTCTGGCTGGGCCATCTCGCCATGGTCATCTTCACCGCTCATGGCCTCTGCTACATCTCCTTCTGGGCCTCCACCGATCAGATCCACGAGGTAGCTGCTCACAGCCTTTTAAGATTCAGAGATAAACCCGTGACTGAACCTTGCACGCCCTGACGACCTGCACCTGTGGCGGTGTATCCAGATGCTGAAATGGGCGAGGACGAGGATGTCCAACGTGGCCGGGGAGCTGACGCTGCTCTGCGGCCTGGCGATGTGGGCCACGGCGCTGCCGCGCGTCCGCCGCCGCATGTTCGAGCTTTTCTTCTACGCGCACCACCTCTACGTCCTCTTCGTCCTCTTCTGCGCGCTCCACGTCGGCGTCACCGCCTTCTGCTTCGTCCTGCCCGGCGTCTTCCTCTTCGCCGTCGACCGCTGCCTCCGCTTCCTGCAGTCCCGCGCAAGCGTCAGCCTCGTCTCCGCCCGCCTCCTGCAGTCCGAGGCCGTCGAGCTCAACTTCGCCAAAAGCCCCTGTACGTGCATGACACACGGACCGCACGCACAAAGGACAGCTTGACTGGCACTGACGCCTGCCGTGACACGTGTTGCAGGTCTGAGGTACAGCCCCACGAGCACGCTCTTCGTCAACGTGCCAAGCGTCTCGCGGCTCCAGTGGCACCCGTTCACGGTGACGTCGAGCAGCAGCGTCCAGCCCGACACGCTGAGCGTCGTCGTCACGAGCAGAGGCGCCTGGACGCGGAAGCTGTACGAGGCGGTGTCGTCTCTGCCACCGTCGGGTGGCCACCTCGGCGTCTCCGTTGAGGGGCCGTACAGCGCGTCCACGCGCTTCCTGGGCTACGACTCGCTGGTGATGGTCAGCGGCGGCAGCGGAATCACGCCGTTCATCTCCGTCATCCGCGAGCTCGTCTACCAGCGACAGCGAGGCGCTAATGAGACCGTGCCGGCGCCGAGGCTTCTTTTAATCTGCGTATTCAAGACGTCGGCCGAGCTGGACATGCTGGACCTCCTCGTCCCGGTCTCCGGCGGCATGCCAGCCATTTCCGGCCTCGACCTGCGCATCGAGGCCTTCGTCACGAGAGAAGGCGAGCCCTCCGCTGGTGACCGCGCGCGCAAGCAGCCTGGCCGGGAGGTCTGGTTCAAGCCGTGGCCGTCGGACGCACCAGTCGCCCCGGTGCTCGGCTCCAGCGGCTGGCTCTGGCACGGCGCCGTCGTGTCCTCGTCGTTCGCCGTCTTCCTCGTGCTCGTGGCCGCGCTGCAGAGGTTCTACATCTACCCCGTGGACGGCGACACTAACCACGTGTACCCGTGGGCGGCGAGAACGATGCTGAACCTGCTGTTCCTCGGCGTCAGCGTCGCCGGCGTGACCGGTGCCGCGTTCCTGTGGAATAAGCGGGGGAGCGCCGCCGATGAGGAGATGATGAAGGTAAAGAGCGTTGACGGCACGACGCCGGGGATGTCGCCGGTGGCGTTGCTCCATTGGGCAGGCGGCGTGGACCGGGAGATGGAGAGCTTGCCTGCTGCGCAGCCTCCCGTGCAGGCTACCAACGTGCACTTCGGCCACCGTCCGGACCTCAAACGTAAGCTCTACAGTGCATATATAAACGTACCTTTGGTCTGGTTTTGGTTAGCTCTGCTGAGTTGAAATGTTGGCCGAATTGGATGATCTGTGCAGGAATGTTGGTGGGGATTGAGGGGGAAAATGTTGGGGTGATGGCGAGCGGCCCGCAGGGGATGCTTGAGGACGTCGCGACTATCTGTTCGTCCGGGCCGGCGAGCAATCTGCATTTCCAGTCCATAAGCTTCACCTGGTGAACAGTACTAGTAACACAAAACCAGTCTGCGCAATAATAATGCAATAATGACTTGCTAGGGAAGAGGCTCTCTTAAGAACGTGAAATCAATCCGAAAACTCACGCAAATGCAGGTGAAAAATCATGCATGTGTTGCATGTCGTTTGGTCTGCACTTGAATGCATTACATGAGAGCAGGAAGAGGAGCCCCGTGCCGTGATAATTTATTTGTACTCCATTCGTTTTAAAATATAAGATGTTTTAGGGTTGTGAAGAAAATGTATATAGACTTTTTTTAGTGGATAGATTCACTTCAAACCTAAGTGAACATACATACTAAAAGAAGTCTAGATACAATTGCTTCATAAAGTAAAACATCTTATATTTTGAAAACGAGGGAGTAGTATGTTTGCCGGTGTGCTAGTGATAGTTGTTGTCACCTCTTCTCAATGGCGACATACCTCCTGTTTGGTCTACACCGCTACACAGGGACGGAGACAAGGGGGACGAGCAGGGGCGACGCCCCCCTATGCTCATGGTTTTTTTAAGAATAGTAGCCATGGAAGGTCGTTCTTTGTGATAGTTTAGCAAGCTCAGCCCCCCTCAAACAAATAACATCCACACTTTGCCCCCCTTAAGCTCACACCCTTGCTCCGCCCCTGGCGCTACATCTACGACTACAAACAACTCGTAACAACTTACAACATGAGAGTTGTGGAGAACAACATGATGAAGCTGCTGCTAAAACAAAATTTGAAAACATCTATTGTGTGCAATGCATTTGTCTAGAAAAAGATAAAGGACAAACACAAACTTAAAGAGTTACATTTAAAAAAACTTAAAAGCAAATGCTGGAATGCAATCAAATCGCAAATGTGCATATTTTGTGTGTGGGTGTTGTCAAGGGTTCAAATGGGCCCAAGGGAGCCAGATACACATGGAATTTGAATGTGTGCATCAAATTTAAATCCTTTTCTCCTTTACTATTGTTACGGGATAACCCCTTGGGGTGGCCCGATCTTTCACGAATTCCACGAGAAACGAGGGGAAAGCGGTGGTCGGGGGAGGAAGGGGATGAAAACCACGAACACACGCACGGAAAACACGATACACGCCTATCCCTCACGCCGGTGGCAACCGGTCCAACATAATCCCTAGGATCGGTGTTGGTGGCTCGCTCTCCGCCAACAACGGGGACGAGGTGCTTGGTGAGATCTTGACGACTTGGGGGCGAGAAACCGAGAACCCAAGGCCTTGTACAACTTGAACGCACTAGGCAAGATCCAAGAGGGGGTGGATAATCCGGTGCTCCTTGGTAGGAGCATGAGACCAATAGATGGAAGTTCCGCAAAGGGTTCCTTAATCTATTATTATCCAAGTCTAGGGTTTACAATAAAGTGTGGGGGCTATATATAGGCCAACCACATAAACAGGGGTAGTTTCGGAACGAAATGGGAAAAATATAGAAAGAAGTGCAGTGGCGCCAGGCCGAGGCGTTCAGTTCGTAGGACCAGTAGTACTGGTCGGAACCAGTAGTACCGCTCGGGCGGTAGTACCTTGAGCGGCCTGGAGCTTCCGTCGGAGTCGCTTTAGCGGCGGTAGGAGGCGGTAGTACTGCCACCGTAGTACCAGTTCTGGGCAGTAATGCAGTGGCGTCTGGGGTGGAGTGGTTCTTCTGGGCGTCCGTGATGGCGGGTCGATAGTACCGCTTGTACCGTAGTACGGTCGTCTTAACCGGTAGTACCGGTTGAGTCTGGCGACTGTTGCTTCCGCTCGGTTCCTCCGTCCATGGGTCCTTCTCTTCGTACTGATGATGCATAGTGTGCGTGTATGAAGCGAGCCATCCAAAGGTGTCAAGTCACACAAGGAGAGGAGCGAGTTCACCTTAGCTTGTAGGAGTTTGGCTCGGGCGCGAGTCATGGGTCCACTTGGGGAGCTTGTGGGAGTAGATGTAGTAGATGTAGTAGCGTTCGTGGGACGGGCTGCATCAGCTCCCACCCCTTGGGAAAGAGTCGTCCTCGACTCTTCAACCTGCTCAACTTCATCTTCTCCATGGTAGGGTGATAGGTCCTTGACACTGAATGTCGAGCTCACAAGATACTTTGATGTTGGGATATCGATGATATAGGCGTTGTTGTTTATCCTCTCGGGCACTTTGAATGGTCCATCACCTCTTGGCTTGAGCTTGGAGTCGCGCTCCTTGGGGAAGCGGTCTTTACTTAAGTGTATCCACACAAGGTCGCCCTCTTCAAAGATCATCTCTTTCTTGTTCTTGTTTAGCCTTGATGCTTGGCGAAGGACTTGTTGCTCGATCGTAGCTCTTGTGTCTTCATGGAGTTTCTTCATTGTTTGGGCACGCTTGACAACGTCCATATTGGCGCGTTCATGAAGTGGTAGTGGAAGGATATCGAGCGCGGTGAGAGGCTCGAAGCCATAGACGATCATGAATGGGCTCCTCAAGGTGGTGGAGTGCTTGGCGCGGTTGTAGGCAAACTCGGCGTGTGGAATACATTCCTCCCAGTCTTTAAGGTTCTTCTTTATCAACACCCGGAGGAGTGTTCCAAGACTTCGATTGACGAACTCGGTTTGTCCATCGGTTTGAGGATGCGAGGCGGACGAGAAGAGGAGCTTGATGCCGAGCTTGGCCATGAGAGTCTTTCAGAAGTAGCTCATGAATTTTACGTCGCGGTCGGAGACTATTGTTCTTGGTACACCGTGTATCCGAATTATTTCCCTGAAAAACAAATTTGCTACATGTGAAGCATCATCGGTCTTATGGCACGGAATGAAATGTGCCATTTTTGAAAAGCGATCCACTACTACAAATATAGAATCATGTCCATGTTTAGATCTAGGCAGGCCTAACACAAAGTCCATGCTAATGTCCGACCAAGGTGCATGAGGAATAGGCAATGGCATATAAAGACCAAAGGGGTTGGACTTAGACTTAGCTTGGATACATGTAGTGCATCGTTGGACATGGCGCTCCACGTCGCGCTTCATCTTTGGCCAAAAGTAGTGAGTGGAGAGCATGTCATATGTCTTGTCACGGCCAAAGTGACCCATAAGGACTCCACCATGGGACTCTTGAAGAATCAAAAGTTGGAGAGACGATTTCGGAATGCAAAGCTTGTTTTGTTTGAAAAGAAAACCCTTATGCAAATAGAAATCATCAATCCCTTTGTCTATTGAACATTTTGCAAAAAATGGTCCAAAGAAGTGGTCGGACGCATACAAAGATTTGATGTCATCGAGACCCAAGACATTTACTTCGAGTCGTGTAAGAAGGCTTGTGTTTTTGCGAGACAAGGCGTCCGCTACCACATTTTCTTTGACCTTCTTGTATTTGACAATGTAAGGAAAAGACTCCATGAACTCAACCCATTTGGCGTACCTTTTACTCAAATTGGCTTGGCCCTTAAGATATTTCAACGACTCATGGTCGGAATGGATGATAAATTCTTTGGGACAAAGATAGTGTTGCCACACTTGAAGAACTCGAACCAAGGCAAAAAGTTCTTTGTCATAAATGGGATAGTTTAGGCGTACGCCATCAAGTTTCTCACTATGGTAAGCAATAGGACGCCCATTTTGCATAAGGACGCCACCAATGCCAATACCACTAGCGTCACATTCAATCTCAAAGGTTTTCGTGAAATCTGGCAATGCAAGAAGTGGTGCTTCGGTGAGCCTCTTTTTGAGCTCATCAAAAGCCTTTTGTTGTGCTTTTCCCCAAATGAACGTGGCATTTTTCTTGGTCAATTCATTGAGGGGGCAAGCGATGGTAGAAAAGTCTTTCACAAAGCGACGGTAAAAGCCAGCCAACCCATGAAAACTACGAAGTTCACTAACATTTTTAGGGATGGTCCAATCTCGTATGTCCTTGACTTTTGAGACATCAACTTCAATGCCATTAGAAGACACAACAAAACTAAGGAAAATCAGCTTGTCTTTTGCAAAAGTGCAATTTGGGAGATTAGCATAAAGCTTTTCATGACGAAGGATTTGAAGGACCTCCTTAACATGCGTAACATGCTCCTCTAGTGACTTGCTATAGACAAGGATGTCATCAAAGTAAACAACTACACTCTTCCCAATGAGAGATCTCAAAATATGGTTCATGAGGCGCATGAAGGTAGATGGGGCGATACATAAGCCAAAAGGCATAACCAACCATTCATAGAGACCAAGCTTGGTCTTGAAGGCGGTTTTCCACTCATCACCTTCGACCATGCGAATTTGATGGTAACCACTACGAAGATCAATTTTCGAAAATATAGTGGCTCCACATAACTCATCAAGCATGTCATCAAGACGCGGTATAGGATGTCGATAACGCACGGTGATAGCATTGATTGGACGACAGTCCATGCATAACCGCAACGTATCATCTGTTTTTGGAACTAGAATCACGGGGACCGCGCTTGGGCTAGTGCTTACTTGGATCAAACCTTTGGAGACGAGTTGGTTGATTTGACGTTCGATCTCCTTCGTCTCTTCTGGGTTCATGCGGTACGCAGCGCGGTTTGGGAGTGGGGCACTGGGTATGAGGTCGATGCGGTGCTCGATTCCACGAAGAGGAGGAAGGCCATGAGGAATCTCTTCGGGAAATACATCTTGGAATTCCTGCAAAATAGCCATCAAAGGAGGAGGAACATTTGTCAAGTCGTTAGTTCCTTGCGCTAGTCCCTTGCATACAAGGACATAGTGCAAGATGGATGTGTTGTTCCGCACTTCTCTCATCTCACTTTGGTGGCAAGAAGAACACTCTTAGTTTTTCCACTCGAGTTTGGCTTGTAGCTCTCACTTACTATGGTGTGGTTCTCTCGCTCACCACTCTTCTCACAAGGTGTTTTTGTGTATTGCGCCCTCGCTAAAGCCTTTGCATTGTCCGCAATTATTTGTCTAGGAGTCATTGGTTGCAACACACTAGTTTTATCAAGCCATTTGAAGGTGTAAGTGTTTCAGTGACCATTATGCAAAGCACGCTTGTCATATTGCCACGGCCTTCCAAGCAACATATGGCAAACCGTCATTGGGACCACGTCACATTCCACCGTGTCCTTGTAGTGCCCAATTGAGAACGTCACCGAGACGGTGTGCTTGATCTTGACGGATCCTTGGTCACTTAGCCATTGGATATGGTAGGGGTGTTTATGCGGATGGGGGGTGAGATTGAGTTTCTCACACAATTCCGTACTTGCAAGGTTGTGGCAACTCCCTCCATCGATGACAACTTTGATGGATTTCCCATTGATGCCAGCACGAGTTTGGAAGATGTTCGAGCGTTGGTCTTCATTCTCATTGACTTGGGTAGTCAAGACCCTTGTGACTACAAGCGATGGACTTGCGTCATGCTCACACACAAGAAGTTCTTGGTCCTCTTCCAAATGTTGCCTTGCCATGGCTTCCTTGACCCTTGCATCAAATTCTTCTTCACTCAAGTATTCTTCATCGCCGTTGTCATGGATGAACAAAACTTTCTTGTTTCCACATGCGTTCGACTTGTGTCCTTTGCCTCCACACTTGTAGCATTCACCATTGAATGGTTGATCATCCCTTGTGTTTTTGCCACTTGGGGGCTGTTTTCCTTGAGGGAGTGTTGGCTTGAAGGGAAGCTTGGCGGTACTTGAGGAGCTTCCACTTGGTGTTGTTGGAGTAGTGGTTGATGCTTGCTTGTAGGTGAAGTACGTCTTTGGCTTGTTGTACTTGATGTCCTCTTGCACTTGACGCTCGGCCTTTGATGCGATGTGCACAAGCTCAACCATGTTGTTGTACTTTTGGAACTCGGTGATGCGCTTGATGGGATGGTTCAAGCCATTGAGGAAGCGTGCCATTGTTTGTTCATCTCGCTCTTCAATGTTGGCACGGATCATGTTGAGCTCCATTTGCTTGAAGTACTCTTCCACGGTCTTTGTCCCTTGACTAAGCGTTTGAAGCTTGTTGAAAAGGTCACGCGTGTAGTGCGAAGGAACAAAGCGGGATCTCATATGGGCCTTCATATCTTGCCAAGTTGAGATTGGAGGCTCTTCTTTTGCTTCTCGAGCGAGTTGTACTTGTTCCCACCAAAGGTTGGCATACTCATCAAACTCGAGGGATGCCATGGCCATCATCTTCTCATTGCTATAGTTGTGCATGCGGAAGATCTTGTCGACCTTGAGTTCCCACGAGAGATATTCCTCGGGTTCATTGGAACTGGTGAACTTGGGCATGGTGAATTTGAGCTTGCCGAAAGTTTCTTCTCCATTGGTTCGATTCTGGCGGTTGCCATGATTTGGCGGTCATCATCATCCGAGCTCTCATGTCTTGCTTGGTGATGGTTGCGTTGCTCTTGCGGTTGTTGAGGTGCCGTGTTTGGTGGTGGAACTTGGTTTTGACGACGAGCTTGGGGAGCTTGCTCGTGTTGTTCTTGTCGCGGTTGAGGATGAGGAGGAGGTTGTGCATCCTCATGACGAGCTTGTGGAGCTTGATCTTGTTCTTGCCGTGGTTGATGCCGAGGATCATTGGCTTGGGCCATGTGGCGAGGAGGACGTCGAGCCGCATGCGCAATGGGCTGCTCTTCTTCTTCTTGGTGTAGGGGAGGCTCGTCATGACCTACATGTTGCCGACATGGACGATCATGTCGATGATGACGCCGTGGAGGATCTTCGAGTGCTTCATGTCGACGGTGATCTTGTTCGTCCTCTTCGGGTGCTTCACTTGTTGTTGAAAGGACATGTCGATGGCGATGGGCTTGGTGGTCCATGTGAGGTTGCTCTTGTTGAATCACAAGTGCCCTTGGTTGTGGCCGGTTCGCTTCATGTCGTGGAGGTCTTGCGGAGAGGTCACCATCATAGCTTGACGTTGCGGCGTGTCGCGGAGATGGTACCGCTTGAGACGAGCTCATGGATTGAAGAACGGGTCCATCCCGGTGCCTTGAAGCGTGACGGCGAGGAGCACTTGATTCACTTGAGGAGTGCCGAGATGAGCTTGATTCGCGCGAGCGTGGCCTTGATAGTCCATCAATGAGGCGTTGAAGCTTCTCATCCGTTGAGGCGAGTGCACGACCAAGAGCTTCATTTTGATGACTGAGGTTGTGTTGCATGGCATGCATTTGTCCACGGACTTCTTCGAAGCGGTTGTCGATGTTCTTGAATTCCACAAGGGCCTCGCTAAATTGTTCATCTTGGTGCCGTTCGAGAGCTTCACAACGGTAGTTGAATTCTCCTCGGACCTTCCAATGGTCCCATCTTGTCATGAATTGTGTGTCGTCCTCCGGAGGTGGTGGCTATGACGGCTCGCCATTCCTGTCCATGATGCAAAGCCGACAAGGGTTGTATATGGAGAATAAGGGTGCGGAGAGTTAGCCTTTTACCTCACCTTGGAGATTATATCAAACCAATTGCCACACAAATGAGCGAACAGCGTGCAAAGTGAAATGGGCAAGAAACTCACACACAAATATGCTACAACTCTAAAAAAAACTTTTGGTGGAAGGTTAGGATTGTGGAAAACCAAACGAAACGATCCAAGCAAAAGGTTATTGTCCTACGTGGTAAAGAACCGAAGATCAAAAGCAAAAGGATACGATCTACAAAAACACGGAAAAACGCACACGTGAAGAAAAACGGGGTTAGCACGACTATGAAAATGAGCACAAAAGGTCCTAACAAAGACTACGCTCGGTTGTCGTGCCAACTCAAGGAGAGACCACAACTCGTATGCCAAAAGAGGATAAGCAATAGATTTGTGCACTTGCCTTGGTGCGCTCTTTTTCTCTCTCTTGTTGGCTGACAAGCTTGGTATTCTCTTTGTATTGGGAGACTATGTATCTTTCTATTTTATCTTTTTCTTTTCCTCTTTTTTTTTGATTATTTTCCTTTTTCTCTCTTTCTATGCTACTATGTTAACTTTTGTATTTGTCCTCACACTCTCACTTTTCCAAAGGCAAGTGCACAATGCTTAGACAAACACAAAATGAGTTGCTCTCATAGGATAGATACACACAAAGGAAGATATGGGGCTGTCAAAGTGGTGCAAGTTATACATTTGGTATTGTTGACGACTTGCAACTGTTGGAGGGGTATGATGTTTGAGTGTTGCGGCGTCGTTGAGCGCGTGGTGACTTTGATGCGGAAGCTTGTTAAAGTGGCGACAAACACGCGAAACACGAACAAGTTAAGGGGAATAGTCAGCAAACGAAGTTGAGGCGTCAAAGAGAAAAGAAACACGGTCAGGGGCGGGCGGTAGTACCGCTTGCAACGTCTGGTAGTACCGGCGAGCGGTAGTACCGCTTGTGCGGCCGGTAGTACACCTGATTTGCGGTAGGACCGCTCGCACAACCGGTAGTACCACAAGGCACGGAACTGGAACGAGATCAACTTGACAAAAATCCTCAAATTCGTGGCGATCTGACCGAAAGGCTGGGCTAGGAACAACAGGGGCTATAGATCGACTCCAAAAGCCACAGATCTATGGACCAAAACCACAAAAAACTCACCAAATCCAAAGATCGATCCGAAGGCAAATTGGGACTCTTTTTGGTGGGATTTTCGATTTTAAGGGGGATCAAAGAAAAAATGGGGGGGAAATTCGTGATCAACCGTGCTCTTGATACCAATATGTTACGGGATAACCCCTTGGGGTGGCCCGATCTTTCACAATTCCACGAGCGAGGGAAAGCGGTGGTCGAGGAAGGGGATGAAAACCACGAACACGCATAAACACGATACACGCCTATCCCTCACGCCGGTGGCACCGGTCCAACATAATCCCTAGGATCGGTGTTGGGCTTCTCTCCACGCCAACAACGGGGACGAGGTGCTTGGTGAGATCTTGACGACTTGGGGGCGAGAACCCAAGGCCTTGTACAACAGGGCACTAGGCAAGATCCAAGAGGGTGGATAATCCGGTGCTCCTTGGTAGGAGCATGAGACCAATAGATGGAAGTTCATAAAGGGTTCCTTAATCTATTATTATCCAAGTCTAGGGTTTACAATAAAGTGTGGGGGCTATATAGGCCAACCACATAAATGTGGGTAGTTTCGGAAATGGGAAAAATATAGAAAAGTGCAGTAGGGGCTGGCGTTCTGGTTCGGTCGGGACCAGTAGTACCGGTCGGCAACCGTAGTACCCGCAATCTTGTACTGCTCGGAAGCGGTAGTATGCATGATCCTGGAGCTTCCGTCGGAGTCGCCTGTAGGAGGCGGTAATCAGAGTAGTACCAGTTCTGGCCGGTAGTACCCTGGCGTCTGAGGCGTGGAGTGGTTCTTCTGGAGGCGTCCGTGGAGTAATCGTAGCAACTTGTACGGTAGTACGGTCGTCTTAACCGGTAGTACCGGTTGAGTCTGGCAGCGACTGGTTGCTTCCGCTCCGGTTCCTCCGTCCCATGGGTTCTTCTCTTCGTACCTGATGATGCATAGTGTATGCGTATGAAGTAGCAGGCCATCCAAAGGTGTATCGAAATCACACAAGGAGAGGA
The DNA here is from genome assembly GCA_030063025.1 of Avena longiglumis. Taxonomy (NCBI): domain Eukaryota; kingdom Viridiplantae; phylum Streptophyta; class Magnoliopsida; order Poales; family Poaceae; genus Avena; species Avena longiglumis. The sequence goes on from CP125976.1 coordinate 52,763,857, forward strand.
GCGAGTTCACCTTAGCTTGTAGGAGTTTGGCTCGGGCGCGAGTCATGGGTCCACTTGGGGAGCTTGTGGGAGTAGATGTAGTAGATGTAGTAGCGTTCGTGGGACGGGCTGCATCAACTATGCAAGGAGCTAGACCTAGTCTTGAAGAGGGCATGCAAGGCCTGTTTAGACACTTATGAGTGTTCTCAATAACTATCATGTAGCATGTAAATATTTTTCCCATTTATAAAAGAGAAAGTCACATGGGTTTTTCCCAACTGCATGTGTGTCAAAAAGAAGACATGCATGCAATTTGATTGTGTCGATTTCTTACCAAGCACCTATTCATGGTCTCCTTCTCTTTTGGGGAGAGAGCTGAAAAAGATGGAGTTACCATACAATGAGATTGAGGTCAAGAGATATAAATGATAGAAATATGTTGGACCTTGTCACGAAATGCTGGAATGACAACAAGATAACTACCATAAGAGATACGTACGGAGATACAAATGGAGAACTCGTCACCTAGGAGTACAAAGATTCGTACAAACTCAGTAACACCTTGAATATAAAAGAACTCAAAAAAGTTCATCTAGGAGCATATGTGAAAGGATACGGATGTCGCCTAGAGGGGGGGGGGTGAATAGGCGATTAAAACTTTTCCTAGAGTGGCTCAACAAAGGCGGAATAAAACTAGTGTTTACTTTGTAAAGCACAACCTAGAAACAACTAAGGTTTACCTATGTGCACCAACAACTTATGCTAAGCAATACAAGCAACAAAGTGATAGCAAGATATATATAGTACTTCAAGCACGAAGGCTATCACAATGTAAAGTGCATAAGTAAAGAGCTCGGTATAGAGATAACCAGAACGCAGCGAGACACCGATATTTTACCGAGTTCCTCCCAACATGGAGTACGTCTCGTTTGGAGAGGGGGTGGTATCAAACCACCAACGCCGCAAAAGGCCTCCCTTATTCTCCGGTGAATCTCACCCCAATGGGATCGATCCACGCTTCCACTATCGGTGCACTTGTCGGTGGCAACCGGAACCTCTCACAAGGTTGGGGCACAACTCCACAACTTAATTGGAGGCTCCCAACAAATGCCACCAAGGCCACAATGCCACCAAGGCCACAGACCGTCTAGGGTTTCAAGAACCCAAGAGGGACAAGCTCCAATGAGTAACTCAAATCAAATCCTCCAAAGAGAACTCAAACCGATGCACCAAATGCAAATGGCAAGAACACCACAAAGGTTCTCAAATCCCTCTCTCCCAAATTCCACCAAAGCTACAAAATCTTATGGGGGAATAAGAGAGGAAGAACAATGGAGGAAATCCACAAAAGACTCCAAGATCTAGATCCCAATATGTTCCCCTCACTTAGAGGAGAGATTGATTGGTGGGATTGTAGATCTAGATCTCCTCTTTCAAATCCCTCAAGAATATGCAAGAATCATTGGAGGGATTGAGAGAAAGCAAGCTCAAGAAGGTCAACAATGGAGGAAAACTTGCAAGAATGGTTAGGGAACCATTGGGAAGAAGGCCCTTAAATAGGTTCCCGAAAATCCAACCGTTGAAGCCAAAAAGCGCAAAATCGGTACTACGGACATTCCAGATACTAGGACAATCCTGGGATCCCAGGTCACCAAACGCACTTTTTTTCAGTACCGGTACTGACACTACCGGACCTCGATTACTACTGGACCCTGGTCCGTACTACGGTCATCCCGAACAACGGCCATAACTTTTGCATCCGGACTCCGATTTTGATGATCTTGGGCTCGTTTCGAAGAGGACAACAAGCTCTAAAAGATAATGCAAAGAAACATTATAGTACAGCAAGGGAGGATAGATCCAAATGACGAAAGGTTTAACCTCTATCAAAAAGATGAACCGATAAAACCTTCAACATAAAAAACGTAATAGAAAATGCATATGAAATCCGTTTTCGATGAACGAGAGCTTGTCATGGAGATTAACACAAGCTCTAAATCCTCACATGAGTAAGAACCAAATAATGGAAGGTTTTACCTATCTCTAAAATACAAACCGGTAAAACCTCCAAGATCAAAACGCAATAAGATATAAAAGGGAAATCCGTTTTTGATGGACTAGAGCTTGTTATGGAAATTACCACAAGCTCTATATCCTCACATGGATAAGACCAAATAACAACCAAATATGATGATGCAAGTATGCAAAGGTTTGATCTCTCTCCGAACGATGTGACCGAGTTACTCATTCGAGAGCCCTTCTTGATAGTACGGTTATCTATCCTAAACCCGGTCTCCCAACAAACATGAGACCAGCAAAAGGGAAAACCTATCAATATTATACCTTTGCCTTAAGCAATCCACTTGAGATCGATGTAGACGATCTTGTCCTTCTCAAGATGGACACCTTTCTTGATTCCTCATCATCGATCCATGATCACCGAGGATGGCAAGCATCAAACATGAGATCTTCTATAGATGGCGCATTTTGAGCTTGCACGACACATCTTCTTCTCATTTCATCTATCTTGAAGTCAACACATGCTCCAAGCAATGCCAATGGAAAATTCCTACAAGTACAACTTAATACACACATTAGTACATAAAGATTGTCATTAATTACCAAAACCACACATGGGGGCCCAACATGTTCTTTCAATCTCCCCCATTTTGGTAATTGATGACAATCCCTTTAAGAGGGTTTATATAAGGAATATTAATGAATAAAATGGTAATACCAATATCAAATACTACAAAAGAATTTGATATTGGTACCACCACCATATATAGAGCAAACTCCCCCATAATCTATGCATGTGTGATGAACTTGAATTTCATTGCATATATTGCCAATCATTATCATTGGTGGAGTTTCCTCTATATATACCACATGCTAAGCAACAACAAAGATGCAAGAGCATGAGAGGCAAATGCATAAGAACAAAACTCAATGCATAAACCAACTTCCCTTAAACCCTCTAAAACTTCTCCCCCATTGGCATCGATTGCCGAAATGGGTGACAAGTTCTAGAAGGAAAATATAGTAATAATTCCTCCAAAGGTGTGCCTTTGCACATATCCAATGATGAATACTTGGGAGGGAGTAGAACTATATCGAGGACCCGAAGATTGCAAAAATAAAGTCAAATGATGCAAGCAACTACAAGGTCCGACAAACCAATTTGAAAACAACAAATGAGTCCAAATGGAAACAACAAGATATTATGATATGAGCAAAGAGTGTTTTAAATAACAAATAGAGAAGCTCCCAAGATTTGTGCACAATTCAAAATAAATGTATTGGGATACATAATGCACAAATATGGAATCCTTGCTCCCCCATAAGCATTTAAAACACAACAAATGAAAGATCAAATAAATGACTAAATAAAATAGAGAAGTTCCCCAAGATTTGTGCACACTTTAGAATCGTTGTATTTCAATACAAAAATGCACAAATATGAAATCCTCACTTCTCCATAAACATTCAAGGCACAATAAATGATAAAATAAGACAAATGAGCATTATTAAATGAATTAGATGAGCTCCCCAAAGATAATGCACCAATTATGATAATTGTATTCGGGAATAAGGTGCATAATCATGGAATCCTCACTCATACAAGTTTATTTAACAATGCAAGGCATGAGAGAACAAATATGAGTGCCCAAATATGCAAACAAGAGGAACTAACACTCATAGGAAATTAAATTTGGAAGCCACCGAAGAATCAAAAGGAATAGAAAGGTGGTCTCCAAGGATTTAACAATCAACTAAAATTATCTTCTCATATGTGTATATGTCTCTAAGTGGATGACATCACAAATACATATGCCCATAAAGAAACAAGAACATACAAGGAAGATAATACAAGAAAGCACATGAAAGGCAAAAATGAAGTCACAACATATACCAATAAGATTTTTGCTTCAAAGCATGGCCAAAGGCTCACATAGATCTTATAGTACATAATGGACTTCAAACACAAACACACTACATATATTACAACTATCACCAAGGGAAAAGGAGAAAGTTGAAATATATGAAGAAAGGCAACAAGTATCATAATAGAAAATAGACTAGCAAAATCTCACTATTGCATATGAGAGAAGTTGAGGAAATGATAGGCAATAAAATTGCTAGATTGACATATTTGGGATTGGAGGATCATGTGCATGATTTTGTATAGTCCCAACTACATGTACTCATCTCAACTTAAACAGATATACACTAGAGAGTCCTCTTAAAACCATGGCTAGAACTACAACAATTTCAAATACATTAATTCATGCTAGAAGGCAACCGACAGACGGTTGGAATCAAGATATGTGAGCATGAGAACGAATACTTGTTACCGAGATATGATTGGTAGGATGTAGAGGATATGAATTCGTTGATCATCCTATAGCTTGCCTCAAATTTTCTTCTAAGTATCATTTCTTCAAAAAATGAAAGACAAGCATCCAATATATCTCCAATGTATCTAAAACACAATTAAGTACAAAATAGTCCCCAAACTTATTGGGTCCAAAAAAGGTTAGAGAAACTACAATACATAGGAGAGACTCCACATAATTATGTGCACATTGATATGAAATTGAATTTCATGCACAACTTAGCCGATGGGAATTGGTGGAGTTTCCCTTATATATTGGATCAAAGAAAGCAAGCATGCCATAATATAATCATATAGTAAATATGCATGCATAAAGCTTTCAAGAACCAAAAAGGAGATACAATTTGAACAAAACACCAAGTAAACCGAGATGGCACACACAAGAGTGTGACAAGACAAGCGGTGTCCAATTGTATCAAAGAACCAATTCAACACATGAAAGATCACAAGTTCAACAAATGAACTAGGCTAAGGCCAAAAGAGCAAAAATAGATAGAAATAAAAATGCTCAAGGATTTATCTCATTCTAAAATGGTCAAATCAAGAAACAAGGAATGAGACAAAACCAACTCCCCAAAAGAGCAAGGTTCCAACAAGAAACCAAACTCCCCAAACTTAACATGATGGCACAAAATACCAAAACGAAAAGATTTAGGTTCCAAGCACATAAGACCCGATATGGATCAAACAAAGAAGCGTAAATAGGATTGTTCTAGATAATATAGGAGAGCTCACCCATAAGTAGTACATTATATAGAATTTTGCTTTTGAATGCAAAATGCACACAAATGAGATCATCACCACTACCTACATTAAATAAAACACACGAGAATACCAATAAAATAAGAAGATTCATAAGAGGCAAGGAAGGAATGGGAGCACACAAAACATTTACTTGGCCAAAGATTGGATACGTTTAAGCAAAGGCCAAAGTGACTATGATCAATAAATTCTACCATAAATTTAGTACTCATTGTCCAAGGACAAGAAATATTGGGAATAATTTTCCCAAGGTAGCTTGCATGGATATCCAAGATCATAGTCACAACAAGAAGCATATAACTAAATATAAGAATTGAGCATGATACTTCAAGCAAGATTCTTGGTAGCACAAGAACCATTCTCAAATACAAGATCCAACATAAGATCAATAAAGCCATTCAATCAAATTGGAACTTGTATGAGCAAATGTGTCACACAGGTGCTAGATAATTATCAATATCAATTCTAAGTGACACAACCTCGAATATTCACAATTTCTAGGATTGTAATATGCACTAAGCATATGACTCCCCCATAATGTGATACTACCATAAAAACCAACACGAGGCAAAATGATACAAATAGAGATAATTAATGGGCATTATAAAATTAAATTTCTCATGAGAAACATACCACAAAGAGACTATATAATCTTCCAATATAAATACTAGGTGGTATTCCTCATGTACACACATTTTTAGGTTTGTGGAATGCCTAAGCATAACACTCCACCAAAATGGGATAGTCCATTAATCTCTCACAAGAGCCAAATAAGATACCAAATATAACCAAGCAAGGCTCAAGCACAAGAAACACACATACATGTTGTGCCACTTAATCATACACAAATATGATTGATATCTCAAGATAATTAAGTGGAAAGCACAATATGTACAAAAACATGGAAGATACAAAACCAACACATGCACAAAGGCGAGTAACTTTCAATGAAATGAGTTAAGCATATGTTACATAAGGAGGAACATAGAAAATATAATAGGAGCAATATAATCCATATGGCTTGGCTTTGACAAAAATAATAATGAAGATCCCTTAATTCTTCATGATGTAGCCAAGACTCCAATGCCCTCCAAAACACACCTATTGATCAAGTTTTGGCTTGTTTGTCCCCAACCAAGTTGGGTCCTAAGAAGTTAGTCACAATAGGCTTGGCAACCCAAATGGATCTTTTCTTGACACCACATTGGGCACCAACAAATTTGGCAAACACATTGCCAACCTCATCCTTACAAAGAGAATAAGTATCATCAATAATGATAGGGTTGGATGAGGAGATACCGATAGTGCATGAGGAAGAAATATGCCTTCTCGGCATATGTAGCAAGTTCTACTCTTGTCATCTTTCTTCTTGGATGAAGAAACAACTTGAGGAAGAGCTTGAGTCTTCTTGGGAGGAGGCCCATCTCTAACAATATGTGGAGCTTGAGGCCGCTTCCCTTGTTGCTTCTTGCCAAGGGACTTCTTCTTTAATGGGCAATATTTGACATGATGCCCTTCTTCCTTGCACTTGAAGCAAACAATGTTGGCCGGATTCTTGACTTGATCTTGGCCATTATTCTTGTTGTCCTTGTGCTTCAACTTGATAGTGGACTTGTTCTTGACCTTGGAGTTGAATCCAAGCCCACTCTTGTCATTGGGGAATTTTTGCACACTCAATATTTTGTTGAGTGCGGCCTTCCCTTGATGACCCTTTTTCAAGTCATTCTTCAAAGAAGTGACTTGAGCCTTGAGCTCTTTGATTTCCTCTACATGGTTAGTTTCAACACAAGTACTAGAGGAAGTAGATGCTACATTGTTAGAGCAACAAGGCATGGAGTGTAATTCATCATGAGATATAGCATGGTTGTGAGAGGATGAATTACAAGGACTAGCACATGGCAATATAACATTTGGAGTAGATATAGTGCTAATGTCCACATGAGTCCCACTAGATGTTACCTTTGACATGATGGCCTCATGAGCCAACTTTAGTCTACCATGGAAGACTAGGAGATCCTCATGCGAGCTTGAGAGCTTAACATGACTTTCTTCTAATTTCCCATAGTTGCTAGTTAGCAAAGCAAGTTGAGCCTTTAGCTCAACATTCTCCTTCAAAATAGATGCTTCACAAGAAATAGAGTTAGTAGCACAAGCATCATTACTATTAGCAAGAGGTGAGGGCAACTTGTCAAGCTCTTTTGAATATGAAGCTTTAAGTTGCTCATGTGACTCGGTGAGTTTGATGAGCTCACCCTTTATGACCCTAGAGCCATTTTTGAGGTGCTCAAAATCCTCAACAAGTTTAGCATAAGCAACTTCAAGTTCATCATTTTTAATCTTGAAGGAGTTAGCCACCGCAAGTTCTCTATCATGGTATTCCTTTACTCTAGATAATTCTAGAGTAAAAGTCTCCTCAAGAGATTCTTTGGTGGTTTGTTCTTCTTCAAGGGAGTCCTTTACTTGAGCAAGTTCATTAGCATATTCACGCTCAAGTGCAAACTTTTCATCAATTATATTTTCTTGCTCCACAATAAGATCATTGCCTTCTATAGCATAATTCAAGATTTCAAGAAGGTTGGAGGAAGCAAGTTTATTTTTGTAGAGAGCACTATAGACAACCTCTCCCATTTTCTTAATAGAGGTAATATCATACTTACCTCTATAATCATCATTATCATTCTCAACCACATCATCATCATCATGAGATACAATGGGATTCAAAGAGGTTACCTTTGTTCCCTTAGCCATAAGGCACATGTGAGAACCGGAGGAAGGTGATGATGAGATTGCACTTGAAGCTCTCTTCAAGACCTTGTCTTGGCCCATAGAATCTTCATTTTCCTCTACATGGTTAGCAACACAAGAACTAGAGGAAATAGAAGCATTTTTATCATGGCAACAAGACAACATGAGCATATCATCATGAGATTTGTTCAAGTCATTTCTACATGATATGCAAGGACTATTAACACAAGCATGTGAGGAATTTTGAGTGCCAGAAGTGTTAAGGTCCAAAGATAGATCATTGCAACTAGATAGATATGAGGGATTACAAATAGTGAACACACTATCCATATTGCAATTTCTATCACCACTCACCATATCATTACCTTGTGAAAAATCACATGTTGGTGAAGTGGTAGACGAAGAGAACTCATCTCGACCGGAAGTGGAAGCAACACAATCATCCTTAGTAATGTTGGACTTGCTATATTTATCTTGAAGCTTGGTCCATATCTCACGAGCGCTTGAATAAGGCATGATAGAAGAAAGAACTACATTGCTCACAACATGCAAAAGAATTTTAGTACCTAGAGCATCTATATGAGAGTTCAACTTCTCCTCTAAAGATTCGTTTTGGGTATCCATAGGAGAAGAGAAACCTACATATAGATAGCCCTCGATAATTGGGTGAATTTCCCGAAATAAATTAAGCATGCGAATTTTCCAAACATCATAATTTGTGCCATCGAATGTGAGCGTGTCCTTGTGCACTAATCCCCTAGCCGACATCTTTACTCTCAAGGCGGTGAAGCCTAAAATGAGAGACCGGGCTCTGATACCAATTGAAAGGATACGGATGTCGCCTAGAGGGGGGGGTGAATAGGAACTTTTCCTAGAGTGGCTCAACAAAGGCGGAATAAAACTAGTGTTTACTTTGTAAAGCACAACCTAGAAACAACTAAGGTTTACCTATGTGCACCAACAACTTATGCTAAGCAATACAAGCAACAAAGTGATAGCAAGATATATATAGTACTTCAAGCACAAAGGCTATCACAATGTAAAGTGCATAAGTAAAGAGCTCGGGTATAGAGATAACCGAGGCACGCGGAGACACCGATATTTTACCGAGTTCCTCCCAACATGGAGTACGTCTCGTTTGGAGAGGGGGTGGTATCAAACCACCAACGCCACAAAAGTCCTCCCTTATTCTCCGGTGAATCTCACCCCAATGGGATCGATCCACGCTTCCACTATCGGTGCACTTGTGTGCAACCGGAACCTCTCACAAGGTTGGGGCACAACTCCACAACTTAATTGGAGGCTCCCAACAAATGCCACCAAGGCCACAATGCCACCAAGGCCACAAACCGTCTAGGGTTTCAAGAACCCAAGAGGGACAAGCTCCAATGAGTAACTCAAATCAAATCCTCCAAAGAGAACTCAAACCGATGCACCAAATGCAAATGGCAAGAACACCACAAAGGTGCTCAAATCCCTCTCTCCCAAATTCCACCAAAGCTACAAAATCTTATGGGGGAATAAGAGAGGAAGAACAATGGAGGAAATCCACAAAAGACTCCAAGATCTAGATCCCAATATGTTCCCCTCACTTAGAGGATAGATTGATTGGTGGGATTGTAGATCTAGATCTCCTCTTTCAAATCCCTCAAGAATATGCAAGAATCATTGGAGGGATTGAGAGAAAGCAAGCTCAAGAAGGTCAACAATGGAGGGGAAAACTTGCAAGAATGGTTAGGGAACCATTGGGGAAGAAGGACCCTTAAATAGGTTCCCAAAATCCAACCGTTGAAGCCAAAAGCGCAAATCCCGGGTACTCGACATTCCGATACTAGGACATTCCCTGCTACGGACAATCCTGAGGATCCCAGTGTCGCCAAACGCACTTTTTAAGTACCGACCGGTACTACGGCGGTACTACCGGACCTCCGTACTACGGACCACAGTCCGATTACTGGTCATCCTGACGAAACGGCCATAACTTTTGCATCCGGACTCCGATTTTGATGATCTTGGGCTCGTTTCGAAGAGGACAACAAGCTCTAAAAGATAATTCAAAGAAACATTATAGTCCAGCAAGGGAGGATAGATCCAAATGACGAAAGGTTTAACCTCTATCAAAAAGATGAACCGATAAAACCTTCAACATAAAAAACGTAATAGAAAATGCATATGAAATCCGTTTTCGATGAACGAGAGCTTGTCATGGAGATTAACACAAGCTATAAATCCTCACATGAGTAAGAACCAAATAATGGAAGGTTTTACCTATCTCTAAAATACAAACCGGTAAAACCTCCAAGATCAAAAAAACGATAAGATATAAAGGAAATCCGTTTTTGATGGACTAGAGCTTGTTATGGAGATTACCACAAGCTCTATATCCTCACATGGATAAGACCAAATAACAACCAAATATGATGATGCAAGTATGCAAAGGTTTGATCTCTCTCCGAGCGATGTGGCCAGTTACTCATTCGAGCCCTTCTTGATAATGCGGATATCTATCCTAAACCCGGTCTCCCAACAAACATGAGACCAGCAAAAGGGAAAACCTATCAATATTATACCTTTGCCTTGAGCAATCCACTTGAGATCGATGTAGACGATCTTGTCCTTCTCAAGATGGACACCTTTCTTGATTCCTCATCATCGATCCATGATCACCGAGGATGGCAAGCATCAAACATGAGATCTTCTATAGATGGCGCATTTTGAGCTTGCACAACACATCTTCTTCTCATTTCATCTATCTTGAAGTCAACACATGCTCCAAGCAATGCCAATGGAAAATTCCTACAAGTACAACTTAATACACACATTAGTACATAAAGATTGTCATTAATTACCAAAACCACACATTAGTACATAAAGATTGTGCATGGTCATGTACAGTGGCTAGAGTCAACGCATGCAACTATGTTTCCCGTAAAAGCCTCAAATGAGGCTACATCGAGAGAAATGGCCGAATCGACCATTCCTCTAGAGTCCGACCCGAATTCAAGAGAAACAATTGAATTGATAATTCCTCAAATGAAGTGCGCTATAAAATCTCAACTCTCACCCACCTGGCAAGAAACCAACCATAATTCAACTCCCACGGGCCTGGTTGGACCTCCGCGCCCTACCAAACACAGCATAAAATTATGTCTACAGTTGTATAACATATTATGACATGGTTATACCCCGCGGGTGCATGACCTCAGCATACCTAGTCCAGCCCAAGGAAGGCCCACGACAAAAGTACGTCGGCCCATGAAGACTTTCGGGTGGCCCGGGCCCATGGTGCCTTCGGATCCTTGGAGAGCAAGACTAGAGTAGATAGGAAATTTAAAGGGGTAAAACCCTAGAACCTGTAACCGACTAGGACTATGCCCGGGACCTGCCTAAGTCTATATAAAGGCCAGGAGGACACGACCTAGATCTCTCAACTCATACTTTCGCATACACACCTCCACGCCATTGCATCTCACAAGACCTCAGAACCTTGCCCGCCAGTAATCAAGAATGCACAAGCGAGTAGGGTTTTCCCTCCGGGGGCCTGAACCTGGATAAACCTTGTGTCCCCGTGTTGCTTGTTTGCTAACTGTTCCACGATCTCCAGCATCCCCATCTTCTCCAAAACCCAAGTCCATAACAATGGGCATTGATGAGATCAAACCTCGTCATATTATGTTTGTATCCTCAGCGGCCTGTGTACTATCAATTTTTCTATCCTCGTTTCTCACTCGTTTGTTGCAACTGGATCAAAGGAACCGAGAACAGAAGAGAGACTGAGGAAAACACTAATCCATAGGGAAACATCGGGTATTAAATTGTATAGCACATGTACCAACATAAGAAAGCATCAAATCTGGCATTCCATATTTGTGGTTGGGGAGTCTCTCCAAAAGACAGCCACTCCATCGGAGTTCATTGGCATCCCTAAATCTAACACTTCAAATTCTTCCAATAAATATTTTATTGACCTTTTCTATAGCTTAGTGGCATTTGGCTCCGGCGTCTTATCAACTTAGCACTATGTTAATTTACGAGTAGGACGCTAAATGACGTTGAATCTTGTTCAAATGAGACTTTAAGTGTTTAATTCATGTCCAATGTTTTACAAAAGATTAAATCAAATTTCAATTGCACTAGAAGAGGTCACGCGATTGCATGGCGCTTTTAGACGCCGAGCCACATGCTTAAAGACCATTGTTGCGGTTAGGCGTCACTTAAAAGCTGTTAGGAATAATGTGCCATAGAAAGCAAACGAGCGATACATTTTGTTCACTTGTTAGCGCATATCAAAAGCAATCTGTTCAATCGCATTTCGATCTCGCGCCTCAGTTAACAATCCTTCCAATCCGAGATGGGTAGATTCGAATTCTACCTAAATAAAAAGAAAATCCACATACTGATTTGGAAATTTTACCTAAAAACAAATGTATATACAGTAAAAAAAAGGAAGGGAGTACAAGAACAAGCCATAGTACAAATACACTACAACGCCGAAGACAAAAACATGCAAGTGCCAATGTATATATACTACTCCCTCCGTGCAAGAATAACTGAATTGAGATTGTCTAGATCCGAATATATCTATAAACTAAAATACGTTTAGATATATTTAAATTTAGACAAATTCAAGTCAATTATTTCTGAAAGGAGAGAGTACTACTTTATTGCCAATTACTTAACATGCTACTATTAGTTCCAAATCCCGGTTACTACATAGAGAGAAGCCGATAACATATATAATCTGAATGTTTCTAGTTTTGAGCCCCATAACGACGTTCAAACTGATGAAGAAATTCCTGAAAATACACATCGTCTGACTGGATCAAGCTATCTACGAGCCTAAATCCTTCCGTGTTGCCGCGGCACCATTCGCCAACGAGGAACATGAAGACGAGTATGAGGCCGGTGGCGATGAAGAGGGCTATTAAACCCAGGATAAACACGGCAATAGACAGCACGGTCGACCCCTGGTGGGATTCTCGGAAGTCATCCGCGAATAGGGCGAAGGCGCCGAGCGCGACACCCAAGCAGCCCACCGTGGATATGTACATGCACCTGCTACACTCGTTGGGCTCCGCCTCCACGATCGCGAGGAGGTCACCGCCGTCCGGATCCTCGATGTCGGCCATGTACTGATATAGATCGAAACCTATCTGCTGCGTCCAGCCCTCGAAACGACCCGTCACAGTGTAGCCAGTATACGCGCTTTATATGGACTGGATCGATCTTCATATAGACTCTATTATGGTTTGCTTCATGATTTGGTTCTAATAAGGAAAGAAGACCGGAGGCCCAGTATCGGCCCACCTTGCCATGACCGGCCACGCCACTCGATTCCTTTGCTTCTCTTCAATGTTTGGGCAGTCGTTTTCGGTTTCGGACGAGATGTATTTTTTCTCTTTTCATTTTTAGTATGTCTCGATATTCCCTTATTGATCGCGCTGATATTTTTTCGTTTAATTTAGGAGCGTGCGTGCTAGGCAGCTGCCGTTCTACCGATAGAACAAACTGGCGGGCTTCGGACAAAATGTGTTCCGATCAACCCGGGGGGCAAGCGCCCGACGCACGTGAGTGTGTTTGCCAAATGTGACAGTGTCGGTTTTGGACCGATATTTTTTTTTTTGCACCAAAGAGAAGATGACAATAGAGCAATGATCTTACAGAAAGGTCCAGAAACTAAGGTAAAAATACAGTCAAGTCGATCTGGACCCCGACGCCGCCAACAATGACCAAGACGAGTCGATGGCGTGTCGCGTCATTGCTGCTCCTCTGAAGACCTTGAATCGGGAGTAGTCCCCTTGCTAGCGGGAAGTCGTCGAACAACGGCTCCGAAGAGCCTGTACCTTGGACCACCAACGTCGTCACGAAGCTCACCATCATCCTCTCCATCTTCAACACCGAACTCTAGATCTGCCGCATACTCCGACCTAGGAGGGGGAACGAGGTGCTCACCCGGTCCAAAGAACGCAGCAGAAGGCGGAAGGCTCTAACAAGGTTCAGGACCACCACCAGAGGGGAAGAACATCGCCGCCAAAAACAAAATTCTCTAGGGAATAGTTTTAGGACTAGTTCCTGGAAATATATTTTGGATTCCAAATCGAATGGTTTCACCTTTAGGGTGGAACCAACATTTTAACCAACATTGTGTTTTCTTTTTCTTGGTGTTCTTTACAGATTCTAGCAAGGATAAGAAGATAGGATGGAGATGAAGATGAGAAGAATATGAAGATAGATAGGAATGTAGTTAGCTTTAGTTTAGGTTCTTCTTTTTAGTTTGTACTAGGATTTCTTATTTCTTCTGTAATTTTTTGTGTAAAGAACCTTTTACTCATATTTATAAGAATAAAGATTCAAGTTTTTTTTTTGTGAATTGTAAAGTGATCCTTTTATTTTTATGAATTTATTCTAATTAATTATATTTTTGAGAATTTGTACTCAAGTTTGACCAAGTCAAACCTCAATTTTGAATTCAAATGTTAAGATTTGGATTCTAGGTTCTTTAGTCTTTGTTCTCATTTATGCATGTGTGTGTAAGAGTGATTACTCTTCAAAACTTAGTTGACTCAATTTTTTTTTTACGATCATCTTTGAAATTTGAATTTCAAATTCTAGTGTTGACTTGAGTCAAATCTCAATCACTTGTCACTTATACAACAAAATTTGAATTTCCCCCTCAATTTTTAAATGCATGTAACGCAAATTCACAAATTAAACATCTACCATTTTCCCCTTCTATTCTTCAAGATGTTACAATTGCCAAGTTGAATCATTGCATAAAAGTTCATACCTTATTTATTTGGGGTCACAAAGATGATGTCGTCGTTGGTATAGAGAGAGTGTGGACCGTTGGCATGCTCCGACGAAACCTAGCAAGGTGCCCTTGATCGGTGGCCTTGCAGAGAATGTGATGTAGCGGGTCGATGGCCAACACAAAGAGGAGCGGCGAGAGAGGGTCACCTTGCATAAAGGGATCACCGGCAATGCAATTGAGGATCAACCGTGAGGAGGTATCACCGGCAGTGCAATTGAGGATCAACCGTGAGGAGGACGTACATACGCCGGCATCCAATCATGAATTTTGCTAGGGAAGCCCATATCCATCAAATCGTCACGTTTTGACACCAAACATTTGATTACTTTGCTCTGTCAAATTGTGAAATGGTCGAATTGTATTGTGCAGCCAGGAATGTTGCCAGGATCGGCGGTGGTAAAATGTTGGGTGATTGCTAGCGTATCGCACAGGGTTCTTGCACAAAATGCATTTGCTGTCCATAAGCTTCACCTGGTGAATAACACAGAGTCCAGTCCGAGCAATGATGCAATACGCACATGCTACGACAAGATGATTCTCAACACTGTATATTGCAGTTTGTGCAGGCGTATAGAAACGAAACCTCTGTTTTTTCTTATTTTTTGATTCTGACATCGTTTCTCACACTAGATCTGTTGCGATCTGTAAACAAGACGCTATGCAGCCAAAAGGTAGAGAAGAAAATAAGCCATTGCATACTCCACAAACTTAGGAGTTGGTCTCCGACGTCTAAAAGGTTACAACACAATACTAGTACAACATTGTTCAGAGCTCAGATTGCTACTACCATAACAGGATCACTACATGCTACAATAACAAAGTCACTACAACTTCCGAATATATACAAGGCGTGCCTCTCGAAGATTTCAAGACTCGAAGATTAGCCAAGGTAGCAAGCACCCTGAACAAAATAGTGAACATATGTCAGTACAACATTATGGCGCACAAGACAGAAGAACACAAGAAACATCTGCGCTTACCTGACGACTCATTTGCTGTCTTCATCACTAGATGAAGTTTGGAAGAGCGAGAGCGCCACCAAGGGGCCTAGAACCGGCGGCATAGGAGGTGGCCGGCTAAAAGCGACGATGGGCTCGACGTCTTTATCCTTGGTGAGAACAGATTCGGTAGAGCTGATCTCCTTCTCCTGCTTCTGTGGAGTAATCGTCATCAACCCTTTCCAACACCACAAGGTAAAGTTAGGCACTGAACTGGTTCTTGGTAAACCGTCGAGCAAACTGAGAGTATATCTATCTTGACGTACTCGGCAGTCCATTGCCAGGTTTGATTTGTCTGGCTGCAGTTTCCACCAGAGATCTCGCACTTCCCTTCATGGATTCGGTATGCTTGATAGCTGCCTGCAATCTTTACTCAAAGAACAGATTCATGGGAATAAGCATGCAACAAGTATATGTTTGGCATCCAGGCAAGTTCCCTGAGCTAGTAGAATATATGTTGATTATAGTAGTAGTTAAATAATTCTCGAGTGTCAACATACAGTAAATCTGAAACCACACAGAAAGGGTCATGCAGAAAATACAAATAACGATTGCCCAGAAATTTTGCGTTGGGTTTCATAAAACCATGACATGGGCCCGACCTTCGCATCAATAAAGCTGTGAATTACAAGCATATCCAAGTATGTACATGATTAGTCGATTGTCACAGACATATGTTCTAAGGGGCAACTTTTGAGGAAGAACAAAAAAATTCGAGCAGACCACACCATCCCTTCCTAAAATTGCCGGTATCCCATTTCCATGCGAGGAGCACATCCTTGCCTCGCAAATGAACAATCAAGCAGACTAAACACAAGATAGATCCGAGGTAACAAGATCCCCGGAAGGAGACATGCATGTGGGATGCAGCGATACAATACAGGATCTACGGGAGCACGAGAGAGAAAAAAAGACAATTGCGACACAAGTCGCCGAGGATCAAGAAGGCATACCTCGATTTTCGCTGCTGAGGATCGATTGAGTTTGAGCGTCGAATGATGGCGTGTCCTCGATTTGGTATGCAGGTCTCTCAGGTTGTGGAGGATGGGCGAAACATCAGGAACTTTCTGGGAGCTGGCAAGATGCCAGAATCATCCTTTCCCTGGGAGGTCATATGGGCTTTTATGCTTATCTCAGAGTGGGCCGGAGATTAAGGTAAGGGAGGGCTGTACCTCAACGAGGTCCGTCTTGGCTGGTGAACTGAAGGCGTCATATTGGGCCTGTTGTCCTGCTGCCGATAGAAAGTATCACGGCTCTTCGTCAGATATATATGGTGTAGCCCATGGGCACACGGAGTTCTTGTCGCGTGTTATCTTCTCTGAGTAGTATATCTCTTGTTATTATGCGTTGAAATGCCCAGACACTGTTGTATTCGTCCGGATCATATTCTTACAAATTCTCTTGTTTTTTCATAGACTAAAAACTCTTCTTCATAGTAGAGTATTTTATTAAGAAAAGGTATCTGAGAAGATTGTAGAAAATCTATACTTTCTTATAAAACAAAACTCTACTAACTAGTAATTATGATAATCTATCTTAACATGCAAGCTATACACATCATCCACTATTTTAGCCAATCAATTGTTCATATCATCTCATTAGCAATATTATCTAAAACGATCCTTTATGCTTCCTGTTTTGTTTCATATCATATTTTATATGCTTGGAAACTCAATCTTTTCGTTTTGGTATTTTGTGCCATCATAAAAAGTTTAGGGAGTTTGGTTTCTTGTTGGAACCTTGTTCTTTTTGGGAGTTGGTTTTGTCTCATTCCTTGTTTCATGTTTTGTCTATTTTTAGAATGAGATAAATTCTTGAGTATTTGTGTTCTTATATATCTTTTGCTCTTTGGATTTTGCCTAGTTTATTTGTTAAACTTGTGAATCTTTCATGTGTTAAATTGGTTTTTTAATACAATTTGGACACCATTTGTCATGTCTCACTCTTGTGTGTGACATCTCGGTTTACTTGGTGCTTTTGTTCAAGTTGTATCTCTTTTTTGGTTCTTAAAAGCCTCGTGCAGGCATATTTACTACATGTTTATATTATGACATGTTTGCTTTTTTTGATCCAATATATAGGGAAAACTCCACCAAATCCCATAGGCTAAGTTGTGCATAAAATTCAATTTCATATCAATATGCACGTATTTATGTGGAGTCTCTCCTATGTATTGTAGTTGCACTAACTACATTGGACCCAATAAGTTTGGGGATCATTTTGTACTTAATTGTGTTTTAGGTACATTGGAGATATATTGGATGCTTGTCTCTCGATTTTGAAGAAGTAGTGCTTACAAAAAAAATTGAGGCAAGCTGTAGGATGATCAACGAATTCCTATCCTCTACATCCTACCAATTATATCTCGGTAACAAGTATCTCTTGCTCATGCATATTTATCTTACTTCCAACCTTTTGTAGGTTGCATCTTGGCATGAATTCTTATTATTGTATTTATTGTTGTATTTCTAGACATGGTATTAGAAGGAGTCTCTATTGTAAATGTGCATAAGTTGAGATGAGTGTAGGGGTTCGTAGCATGGAAAACAAAAATTTTCTATCGCATACAAACAAACAAGCCAAGATCTATCTACTAGATTGTAGCAACGAGTCGATGGTATAACTTACCCTCGAAGATTCCAAAGCGTTTAACGAGAGCGGATTCTCGTGGGTGATGTAGTCGTACTCTTCCCGATCTCAAGATCGTAGACGATCCTTCCAAAGTATACGTTAAATGACTCCCAGCCGGTCACTGCGTTCGGTACTTTAAGACCTTCCTCTCCTTGTTCCAGCAATGAGGTTGTAGCTCTCCTCGCGATTCCGGCAGACAACGGTGGTACCTAAGTAGAGGGGAGATCATGAGGTCCATTAAGCTTGGTCTTAGTATGGTGGAGCTTATGAGAGAGGCTATTAGTGGTCTAGTAATTAGACACACCAATTAGAAGGCTCTAAACCAATTAGAAGGCTCTAAACCGTGGCTAAAGCAATTAGAAGCTCTAAACCAAACGGCTCTAAACCGAGATCTAGAGTAGAAAGTTATGTGTCTATGGGAGGGCCAGCCCTCCTTATATGGGAGGGGGTCCTTGGCGCCAGGGAGGAGGAGTCCCTCCCCACTCGGCCTAAGTGGCGCCCGCTGGAGTCCAACTCCTCCTCCGGGTTGTTCCAACTCCTCTTGCTTGTTTCCACAGTTTCTTGTTTTGGCGCTTGACTTTCAAACCGACATTTGACTTTCTGTTTTAGGATTCAATTTAATCCTTTATTTGGGACAGCAAGAACACTTAGTACATGATGCAATCATTCAATGAGCAATGACACATTCATGTACCTCCCCGGAGTGCTTGGACAATCTAACCTTCTAGAACATTCAGGATGAAAACAGGAATCATTCCCGAACTCAAACGACTTTCCTTATATGAATCTTATTCTCCGGACCATTCCGGATCACCTCGTGATATCCGGATCCCATCCGAGACTCAACAACATTCGGTCTCTTTCTCATAATACCATAACTACTCAAACAACGTCAATCCTTAAGTGTGTCTCCTACGGTTCGTGAATTATGCGGACATGATCGAGACACTTCTCCTAACAATAACCAATAGAGGAATCTGAAATTCATATGGCTCCACATATTTCTACGATTACTTTGCGATCGAATGAACCACTTACATACGATACCAATTTCCCTTTGTCTCACGATATGTTACTTACCCGAGGTTATGATCGTCTATCTCCGCATACCTAGTTCAACCTCGTTCTTGATAAGTACTCTTTTCTCGTTCGTGATATGTGATCCCTTGTGACCAAGTCACATGCTTGCAAGCTAATTGGATGACATTCCCGAGAGGGCCCAGTATATCTATCCGTCATGTGGATGGACAAATCCCACTCTTGATCCATGTGTTTCAACCAATACTTTCCAACACTTAATGCCACCTTTATAGCCACCCAGTTACGGTGTGGTGTTTGATGTCATCAAAGCATCCATCCGGTAAAGGTGATATACATGATCTCATGGTCGAAGGAATTAGGTTACTATGTATCAGAAAGCATATAGCAATTGAACTAATGAAATGACTTGATCTTTATGCTACGCTTATCTATAGGAGTATGTCCACCATATCATTCTCCTAACGATATGATCTTGTTGTTGATAACATCTCAATGTTCATGATATGGAAACCACAATCATGAATCAACCAACAAGCTAGTGAAGTATAGAGGCTATACTAGGGACTTCAAATTAAGTTTACAAATCACACAAGTATTAATGGTTTCCTTGTTAATACTATTATAGCATGAATGTAAACATTTATCATAAACACAAAGATATAATAATAACTACATTTATTATTGCCTCTAGGGCATATCTCCAACAATGAGTGCATATAATTGGGACTATACAAAATCATGCATATGATCCACCAATCCCAAATATGTCAATCTAGCAATTTTATTGCCTATCTTTTCCTCAGCTTCTCTCATGTGCAATAGTGAAATTTTGCTAGTTGATTTCTCCTTGTGATACTTGTTGCCTTTCTCCATATATTCCAACTTTCTCCTTTTCCCTTGGTGATAGTTGTAATGTATGGGGTGTGTTGGTTGTTGAAGCTCATCGATGTACAATAAGATATTTGAGCCTTTTGGCCATGCTTTCAAGAAAAATCTTATTGGTATTGTCATGACTTCATTTTGGATATCTTTCTCTATTGATTTTAAGTATCTACTTTGTGTGTACATGTTTCTTTGTGGATCAATATCTTTGCAATATTGTCTACTTAGAAACTTATACACATGAAAGAGGTTACTCAATTTTTTCTTGATATCTTTCTTGTTTCATGTGTGTTGTATGGTCATACTAAGCAATATCTTTCATTGAAGACTATGTGGATACGCAATGATCATCCTTGTACTAGTATTATAATATGCTTTGTCATGCATCTCACACATCCTTGTGGTTGAGCCCGCTAATATGTTGTCTCTTACTTATTGTTCAACCATTTGTTTTTTGCAAATTTTATGCCTTGGTATTTTCTTATTTGCACAAAGTTGTTTTATAAGTAAAATAGAGGAAGTGAGGATTCCATGTTATGCACATTGTATTCACATACAAAAACCTAATGTTGCACATACCTTGGGGAGCTTCCTAATTTTATTTATAGCATCACTTTGTGCTTATCATATTTGTTCTCTCATGCCTTGTATTGTTAAAATGGAGTTGGAGGAGTGAGTATTCCATGATTATGCACTTTGTTCCCAAATGCAATTATCATAATTGGTGCATTATCTTTGAGGAGCTCATCTAATTCATTTAATAATGCTCATTTGTCTTCTTTCTCATTCGTTGTGCCTTAAATGTTTATGGGGGAGCAAAGATTCCATATTTGTGCATTATGTATTCTAATGCATTTATTTTTAAATTGTGCACAAATCTTGGGGAGCTTCTCCATTTATTATTTAAAAATATTCTTTTGCTCTTTTGTTGCTTTCAATTGGTTTGTCGGATCTTGTGATTGCTTACATCATTTGTTGATTCTTATTTTATTTTATTTCTTTTGGCAATCTTTGGGTCCTCGATATAGTGTTGGAATTATGCTCTAGAGGCAATAATAAAGATGTTATTATTATAATTCTTGTTCATGATAAAGTTTATATTCCATGCTAGAATTGTATTAAGCGGAAACATTAATACTTGTGTGGTTTGTGAACAACACCGTGTCCCTGGTACGCCTCTAAGGACTAGCTCATTGATCAATGATGGTTAAGGTTTCCTAACCATAGACATGAGTTGTCAATTGATAATGAGATCATTTCATTGGAGAATGATATGATGGATGACCCAAACTAAGCGAAGCAATTAGATCGTTTCATCGTGTTCATCTTTTGAAGCTTTTCCTATGTCAAATATTGTATTCCTTAGACCATGAGATAATGCAACTCCTGTACGGAAGAAAGCTTTGAGGTCATCAAACGTCATCCTATGAGAGGTGATTGTAAAGGTGTCTCTCGGTGATCGGAAAGTATCTGTTGGGTTGTATGTATCGAGATGGAATTTGTCCCTCCCAAGTCGTAGAGATATACTTGGGCCCTCGGTAATCGATATCAACACGCTTGCAAGCATGTGGTTAAGGAGTTAATCACAAAGTGATATCTGATTCTGGAACAAGTAAAGTACTCGTGAACGAGATTGAACTAGGTATGATGCAAGCGATCGAATCTCGGGCAAGTAAAATATCGCGAGACGAAGGGAATATATATATGGGATTGATTGAATCCTGGCATCGTGGTTCATCCGATATGATCATCGATGAATGTGGGAGTCAATATGGGTGCCCAGACCCATTGATTATTGATAGAAGATCATGCGCATATTCTCGAACCCGCAGGTCACACACTTAACGTATCTTGGACGCTAGGATAGATTGGATAATTGGTTTATGAATTTTGTTCGAGTCTCGGATGGGATCCGGGACATCACGAGAGGTTCGGAATGGTCCAGAGAATAAGATTCATATAAAGGCAGTTTTGGAGTTCGGAATTGTTAGGGTTAATCGGTATTGTCTTTGGAAGCTTCTAGAACCTTCCGAAGGGACCAACGTGGACCCACCTTCCGGGAGGGGCATGGGCCTATGAGGGAGTGTCCTGGCGCATTGGGCCAGGGGCACAAGGCCCATAGGGCCCAGATCCTAGAGAGTTTAAATCGTTTAAACTAGAGATAGGGTTTCTAGAAGAGGAGAGTCCATGCCCCCACTCCTTATCCTTTGGGCTTGGGGGAGGGCTGGGGCTGCCCCCTCTATATAAAGAGGGGGGGCGCACAACCCCCACACCTCTCCTCCAAACCCTAAGCCTTGCTAGCTTTCCTCTCCCCTCCATTGTTTGTGGCGAAGCCTGCTGCGAAATTCTCCACCATATACACCACACGCCGTGTTGTAGATCCAATCTATCTCTCCACCATACTTGCTGGTCCGAGGAAGGAGGAGACGAGGTGCTGCACGTGTGCATCTCACGGAGGCACCGCCACTTGTGGTGCTAGATCGGATCGGATCGCGAGGAGGAGGCAGTACGACTACATCACCCACGTTAAATGAGCGTTCCATCTGAATCTTCAAGGGTATGAAGATCTAATCCAATCTCTCTCGTTGATTGCATCTCCTAGATTAGATCTTGGCTTTCCCTCTGTTCGCATCCGCTGAAAATTTTGATTTACTATGCCGAAACCCTTGATTGGTATCGAGCTAGATCTATGCGTAGATGTGTTTCACGAGTAAAAGCGCAACATGGTTGTTGGGCGTTGATGTTTTCTCGTTGCAAGCCTCTTGTTTGTGTTCTTCTTATGGCGGGATAGTGAGATTGAAGCGGTCCAGGCCAACCTTACGCGACGTCGTCATGAGACCGACTCGCAGCGTGTGGCTTGTTCCACACATGCGGTGGTGGATGTCGGTTCTCTCACTATAGTTGTCATGAGATTAACACCGGAGTTTGGCAACCATAATATCACCGTTGTGGCTTTCCGTAGGTAAGAATCGTTCTTAGCATCTACTCCCATAAGCCACGTAAAACATGCAGCAACAAAGTAGAGGCGTCTAACTTGTTTTTGCAGGGAGTGTTTTCTGTGATATGGTATGGCCCAAGATGTGATGTGTATATTGTATTCGATGATCATGTTTTGTAATGTTTCACGACTTGCATGTCGATGAGTACACAACCGGAAGGAGCCATATGGTTGTCTTTATAATTGTGTATGATCTGCGAGTCAACTTCTTATACGCCATGTAATAGCTTTACTTTATCGCTAAGTAGTTAGCAATAGTTGTAGTTGCTATTCGTGGTGGAGGCAATCATGGTGGAGTGATGGAGATCATCTTTGGAGCACAATATGGAGATCATTGCTTGAGGATTGGCTATACCATGTCACATAAAGTTATATGCATGTGATGTTTATCCTTTATGTATCTTATTATGCTTAGATCGACGGTAGCATTATAAGATGATTCCTCACTTAAAGATCAAGATAAAAGCGTTCTCCCCAAGTATGCACCGCTATGCGAAAGTTAAATGTGTCCAAGCATCACGTGATGATCGGGTGCTATAGACTCTCGCTCACATACAACGGGTGCAAGCCGCTTTTGCACTGCAGAAATACTTGGGTCTAGCTTGACGAGCCTAGCATGTCTGAGACATGGCCTCGGAACACAAGAACCGAAAGGTTAAGCATGAGTCATATGAGTGATATGATCGACACTTTGTTGTCCACCATTGAAACCACATCTCTTCTCGTGATGATCGGATTAGGTGTGGTGAATTTGGATCGTGTTCACTAAACAACTTGAGGATGTTGAATTTAGTGGGAGTTCATCTAATAATTTGATTAAGTTGAACTATTTATCATGAACATAGTCTAAATTGTACTTGCCAATCTTGTAGATCACATGGCCAAGTCCAACTTCAACTTCAACATTTTCTTTGAGAAGGAAAAGCTTAGAAACAATGGGTCTAACTTCACCAATTGGTTCCACAATCTAAGAATCATTCTGCGGCGGACAAAAGGACTATGTCCTTGGGAAAGCGTTAGGTGACCCTACTTTGAAGCTATGGTGATGAGAAAGCTGTCATCACACAAATATGATTATGGTGTGATTAAGAGCACCATGTTGTTTGCTATGGAACGGAGCTTCAAAATCGTTTTGAAGAGTATCCGGGCCCTTCGAGATTCTCGAGGAGCCGAAACCATGTTTGAGACTCGGGCCCGTTCGAGAGATATGAGATCTCCGAGAAGTTCTTTAAGCGCAAGATGGAGGAAGGGAGTTAGTGAGCACGCCATAAAGATGTCGGACTACACTCAACGCCTTGAGCAAGCTGGAATGCACGATTCGGAGGAGCTCAAGATTGGCAGTTCTGCAATCACTCCTCCCGGCTACAAAAGTTTTGTAGCGACTCATAATTAGATTGGTTCCTTGATCGATCACCGAGCTCTTCGCAAAGCTGAAGGCTGCAGAGGTGGACATCAAGAAGGATAATCATGTGTTGATGGTCAACAAGCCCTCCTTTAAGAAAGGTAAGGGAGCAAAGAAACCCTTCAAGAAGGGCGGACAAGCCTTGCTGCCCTCGCGAGAAGAAGCTCAAGTCTGGTCCTAAGCGACCTTCGGTGCTTCTATTGCAAGGACAAGGGTCCTTTGGGCATAGCTGTCCAAGTACTTAGCGGACAAGAAGGCTGGCACCATCAAAGGTATATTTGATATACATGTTATTGATGTTTTCCTTACTAGCCCTCGTTGTAGTGCTGGGTATTTGATACGGTTCGTTGCTAATATTTGTAACTCGAAAGAGCTACGGAATGAGCGGCGGCTTGCGAGGGATGAGGTGACGATGCGCGTTGGCAACGGATCAAGAGTTGATGTGATGGCCGTCGGCACGCTCTCCTTAGTTTTACCTTCGGGATTAGTTTTAAACCTTAATAAGTGTTATTATGTGTCTGCGTTGAGCATGAACATTATTTCTGGATCGTGTTTATTGCAAGACGGTTATTCATTTAAATCGGAGAATAATGGTTGTTCTATTTATATGAGTAACATCTTTTATGGTCATGCACCTCTTGTGAATGGTTTATTTCTTCTAAATCTCGAAAGGGATGAAACACACATCCATAACATTGAGGCTAAGAGATGCAAAGTAATAGTGATAATACTACTTATTTGTGGCACTGTCGTCTAGGTCATATTGGTGTAAAGCGCATGAAGAAACTCCATTCTGACGGACTTTTGGAGTCTCTTGATTTTGAATCATTTGACACATGCGAACCATGCCTCATGGGCAAGATGATCAAAACCCCGTTCTCCGGTATGATGGAGCGAGCAACAGACTTGTTGGAAATCATACATACCGATGTATGCGGACCGATGAGTGTTTATTGAGCGGTGGATATCGCTATTTCCTCACTTTTACCGATGACTTAAGTAGATATGGGTATATCTATTTAATGAAACATAAATCTGAAACATTTGAAAAGTTCAAGGAATTTCGAATGAAGTGGAGAACCATCGTAAGAAATATTAAGTTTCTACAATCCGATCGTGGAGGTGAATATTTGAGTTATGATTTTCTCACGCATCTTAAAGCAAGTGGAATCGTTTCACAACTCACGCCACCGGAACACCACAACGCAATGGTGTGTTTGAGCATTGGAATCGAACCCTATTAGATATGGTCCGATCAATGATGTCTCTTCTTGATTTGCGTTATCATTTTGGGGTTATGCATTAGAAACCTGCATTCACTTTAAATAGGGCTCCATCTAAATCCGTTGAGACGACACCGTATGAAGCGTGGTTTGGTGCTAAACCTAAGTTATCGTTTCTTAAAGTTTGGGGATGAAGCTTACGTCAAGAAGTTGATGGGACAAGCTCGAACCCAAAGCGGAGAAATGCGTCTTCATAGGATACCCTAAGGAAACTATTGGGTATACCTTCTATCACAGAAGGCAAAGTGTTTATGCAAAGAATGGTTCCTTTCTTGAAGGAGTTTCTCTCGAAAGAAGTGAGTGGGAGGAAAGTAGAGCTAGACGAGGTTATTGAACCTTCTCTTGAATTGGAGAGTAGCACAGGCACACGAAATTGTTCGATCGCTGCACCAACAATAGAGGAAGCTAATGACAAGGATCATGAAGCTTGGACGATCTCGCTTGAGCGTCGCAGTCGACAAGGTCGCGTGCCCCTCTGAGTGGTACGGCAACCTGTCTTGGTGTCTTGTTGGTAGAAGACGGTGAACCTCGAACTATGAGGAAGCGATGATGAGCCCAGACTGAGAAATGGTGGAAGCCATGAAATCCAATTGGGATCCATGAGCGAAAACCAAGTATGGACTTTGGTGGATCCTCCTAGCGACCGAAAGGCCGTTGAGTGCAAATGGATATTCAAGAAGAAAGCGGACGCGGATGGTAATGTTACGTTTATAAAGCACGGCTTGTCGCAAAAGGTTTTCAACAAGTTCAAGGTGTTGACTACGATGAGACTTTCTCTCCGTGATGTTTAAGTCCATTCGATTTTATTAGCAATTGCGTTTCATGATTATGAAATATGGCGGATGGATGTCAAGATCGCTTTCCTCAATGGGAACATTGATGAAGAGTTGTATATGATGCAACCGAAGGTTTTGATCCTAAGGATGCTAGTAAAGTATGCAAACTTGACGTTCCATTTATGGGTGAAGCAAGCATCTCGGAGTTGGAACCTTCATTTTGATCAAGTGATCAAGATCTTTGGATTTGTTCCAAATTGCTCTGAGCTTGTATCTACAAAAAGTGAGTGGGAGCTCGGTGGCGTTTACGGATCAGTATGTGGATGACATATTGATTATCGGAAATGACATCAACATGCTTAACGATGTGAAGAGTTATTTGAACAAGTGTTTTTCAATGAAAGACCTAGGTGAAGCTGCTTATATATTGGGCATCAAAATCTATGGAGATAGACAAAGGCCTGATAGCTTTAAGCCGGTACATACCTAGACAAAGTTACGAAAAGGTTGAGAATAGATAAGGCAAAGAAAGGTTCGATTGCCTATGTTGTCGGGTAAGATATTGAGCAAGGCTCGGTGTCCATTCTGATGAAATGATAGGGAAGCTATGAGCAAAGTGCCTTATGCCTCGGCCATAGGTTCCATCATGTATGCCATCTTGTGTACTAGACCGGATGTGTCCAATGCTCTTAGTTTGACGACGAGATATCAAAGTGATCCGAGTGGAACATTGGACAGCCGTGAAGAACATCCTAAAGTACCTAAATAGAACTAAAGAAATGTTCTTAGTCTATGGGGTGATGAACGACTTCGTAAAGGTTACGTCGATGCTAGTTTCGACAGACAAGGATGATTCCAAATCTCGGACAAGATACGTTTATATTTTGAATGGAGGAGCTGGAGGAGAAGTCGCAAGCAAAGCGTGATCGCGGGATCTACGATGGAAGCGGAATACATGGCTGCTGCGAAGCGTCAAGTGAAGGAGTTTGGATCGAAACTTCATCATTGAGCTTGGCGTGGTTCCAAGTGCATTGGACCCATGGAGATGTGTGACAACACTGGCGCCATAGCACTCGCTAAGGAACCAAGATATCATCCAAAGACCAAGCATATCAACCGCAAGTTTCATACAATCCGAGATTATATAGCAGATGGAGATCTGAAGATTAGCAAAGTACATACGGATCTGAATGTCGCAGATCCATTGACTAAACCTCTTCCACGTGTAAAACATGATCATCACCTCAGTGCCATGGGTGTGAGATTGTTGCCAGATGTAAACTAGATTATTGACTCTAGTGCAAGTGGGAGACTGTTGGAATTATGCCCTAGAGGCAATAATAAAGATGTTATTATTATAATTCTTATTCATGATAAAGTTTATATTCCATGCTAGAATTGTATTAAGCGGAAACATTAATACTTGTGTGGTTTGTGAACAACACCGTGTCCCTGGTACGCCTCTAAGGGCTAGATCATTGATCAATGATGGTTAAGGTTTCCTAACCATAGACATGAGTTGTCAATTGATAATGAGATCATTTCATTGGAGAATGGTATGATGGACAGACCCAAACTAAGCGAAGCAATTAGATCGTTTCATCGTGTTCATCTTTGCGAAGCTTTTCCTATATCAAATATTGTATTCCTTAGACCATGAGATAATGCAACTCCCTGGTACCGGAAGAAAGATTTGAGGTCATCAAACGTCATCCTATGAGAGGGTGATTATAAAGGTGTCTCTCAGGTGATCGGAAAGTATCTGTTGGGTTGTATGTATCGAGATGGAATTTGTCCCTCCCAAGTCGGAGAGATATACTTCGGGCCCACTCGGTAATCGATATCAACATTGCTTGCAAGCATATGGTTAAGGAGTTAATCACAAAGTGATATCGGATTACGGAACGAGTAAAGTACTTGCTGTGAACGAGATTGAACTAGGTATGGCATGCGACGATCGAATCTCGGGCAAGTAAAATATTGCGAGAAGGGAATATATATATGGGATTGATTGAATCCTGGCATCGTGGTTCATCCGATATGATCATCGATGAATGTGTAAGTCAATATGGGTGCCGGACCGCTGATTATTGATAGAAGATCATATGCGCATATTCTCGAACCCATAGGTCACACATAACGTATCTCGGCTAGGATAGATTGGATAATTGGTTTATGAATTTTTGTTGAGTCTCGGATGGGATCCGGGACATCACGAGAGGTTCTGGAATGGTCGGATAATAAGATTCATATAAGGCGGTGCGATTTTGAGTTTGGAATTGTTCGGGTTAATCGGTATTGTCGGAAGCTTCTAGAACCTTCGGAAGGGACCAACGTGGCCCCACCTTCCGGGAGGGGCATGGGCCTATGAGGGAGTGTCCTGGCTGCATTGGTCCAGGGCACAAGGCCCCATAGGGCCCAGCCGATCCTAGAGAGTTTAAATCGTTTAAACTAGAGATAGGGTTTCTAGAAGAGGAGAGTCCATGCCCCTCCTTATCCTTTGGGCTTGGGGAGGGCTGAGCGCCCCTATATAAAGAGGGTGGGCGCACCACCCCACACCTCTCCTCCAAACCCTAGCCGCCTTGCTAGCTTTCCTCTCTCCCTCCCGGTTTGTGGCGAAGCCTGCTGAAATTCTCCACCATATACACCACGCCGTCGTGTTGTAGATCCAATATATCTCTCCACTATACTTGCTGGTCCGAGGAAGGAGGAGAGGCGTCAGTCTTGCGTGTGCATCTCACGGAGGCACCGCCACTTGTGGTGCTAGATCGGATCGGATTGCGAGGAGGAGAAGCGAGTACGACTACATTACCCATGTTCCGACGAACGTTCCGCGATGCGAATATTTAAGGGTATGAAGATCTAATCCAATCTCTCTCGTTGATTGCATCTCCTAGATTAGATCTTGGCTTTCCCTCTGTTCGCATCCGTAGAAAATTTTGATTTACTCTGCCGCGAAACCCTTCATATAGTTCTACTTCCTCCCAAGTATTCATCATTGGAAATGTGTGAATGCACACCGTTTGGTGATTTATCACTATATTGGCCTTCTAGAACTTGTCACCCATTTCGGCAATCGATGCCAATGAGGGAGAAGTTTTAGAGGGTTTTAGGTAAATGGTTTATGCCTTGAGTTTGTTTCTAATCATTTGCCTTTCATGCTCTTGCATCTTTGTTGTTTCTTGGCATTTGGTATATATAGAGGAAACCCCACCAATGATAATGATTGGCAATATATGCAATGAAATTCAAGTTCATCACACATGCATAGATTGTGTGTGTGTGTGTGTGGGGGGGGGTTGCTCTATATATGGTGGTGGTACCAATATCACATACTTATGTAGTATTTGATATTGGTGCTACCATTTTATGTGTTAAATTCCTTATATAAACCCTCTCAAATGGATTGTCATCAATTACCAAAATGTGGGAGATTGAAAGAACACGTGGGCCCCCATGTGTGGTTTTGGTAATTAATGACAATCTCTATGGACTAATGCTTGCATCAAGTTGTACTTGTAGGAATTGTACATAGGCAATGCTTGAACCATATGTTGGCTTCAAGGTTTGGAGAAGAAGAAAGTGAAGAGGATCAAGTGGTGACCAAGGTGTTCAAAGAGTGATCCACAGATTGGTCATGTGAGAGTTAAACCTATGAAGATCTCATGCTTAAAGCTTGCCATCCTCGGTGATCATGGATCGATGAAGACAAGGTCAAAGTAAAGGTTTCCCCATGTTGTATGTGGGAGTAACTTGCAAGTCTTCATCAAGCAAGTGCGTACAAGAGCAATCAAGAAAGGTGTTCCATCTTGAGAAGGACAAGACCGTCTAAATCATAATCAAGTGGAATATGCGCAAGGCAAAGGTATGATCCTTATAGGGTTTCTTTCTTACCGGTCTCGTGGTGTTAGTTGGGGAGACCGGATTATAGGATAGACAACCGTACTATCAAGAGGGGCTCCCAAGTGACTAACTCGATCATATCGTTCAGAGAGAGCTCAAAACTTTGCATACTTAGCATCATCCTTTCTTGGTTGTTATTTGTATCTTATCCATGTGAGGTTCTAGAGCTTGTGTTAATATTCATAACAAGCCCTAATTCATCAAAAACGGATTTCCCCTTTATATCTTATTGCATTTTTTATCTTGGAGGTTTTACCGGTTTGTATTTTAGAGATAGGTAAAACCTTCCATTATTTGGTTCTTACTCATGTGAGGATTTAGAGATTGTTTTAATCTCCATGACAAGCTCTAGTTCATCGAAAACGAATTTCATATGCATTCTCTACTACGTTTTCGATGTTGGTGGTTTTACTGCTTTGTCTTTTTGAGAGAGGTTAAACCTTTCGTCATTTGGTTCTACACTCCCTTGATGGAATATTATGTTTTTCTGTATGATATTGTAGAGCTTATTGTCCTCTTTAAAACGAGCCCAAGATCATCAAAATCGGAGTCCGGATGCAAAAGTTATGGATGTTTTCGTATTGGTCTTTCTGCTAGTTTTTGTAAGACCGGAGACTCCGGACTAATCTCCGGACCGCGTCTAGTACGTCCTCCAGATTGTTCCCGTTTGGCCTGGGTACACCAGAGACTCCGGACCAGGCGATTCCTGGGCCTAACGGTTGGATTTCTAGGGACCTATTTAAGGGGCCCTTCTTCCCCAATGGTTCCTTAGCTCTCTTGCAAGTTTTCCCCCACCATTGTTGACCTTTTAAAGCTTGCTACCCCCTTCAGTACCTCCCTTGATTCTTGCATATACTTTAGGGATTTGAAAGACGAGATCTAGATCTACAATCCTACCAATCCATCTCTCCTCTAAGTGAGGGGAACATCTTGGGATCTAGATCTTGGAGTTTTTTGTGGATTTACTCCTTTGTTCTTCCTCTATTATTCCCCCACAAGTTTTTGTATCTTTGATGGAATTTGGGAGAGAAGGATTTGAGCACAACTTGTGTTCTTGCCATTTCATTTGGTGCATCGGTTTTAGTTCTCCCCGGAGGATTTAGTGAGTGAAAGTTGAGAAGATTTTTTACTCTTGGGTTCTTGGAACCCTAGACAGTTTGTTGGTGTTGCAGGTTGTGGCCTTGGTGGCGTTTGTTGGGAGACTCCAATTAAGTTGTGGAGAAGTGCCCCAACCTTGTGAGAGGTTCCGGTTTGCCACCGACAATTGCACCGATAGTGGAAGTGTGGATCGATCCCATTGGGGTGAGATTCACCGGAGAATAAGGGAGGCCTTTTGTGGCGTTGGTGGTTTGATACCACCCCCTCTCCAAACGATACATACTCCATGTTGGGAGGAACTCGGTAAAATATCGTTGTCCCCGCGTGCCTCGGTTATCTCTATACCCAAGCTCTTTACTTATGCACTTTACATTGTGATAGCCTTCGTGCTTGAAGTAATATATATCTTGCTATCACTTTGTTTCTTGTATTGCTTAGCATAAGTTGTTGGTGCACATAGGTGAACCTTAGTTGTTCTATGTTGTGTTTTACAAAGTAAACACTAGTTTTATTCCGCCTTTGTTGAGCCATTCGAGGAAAAGTTTTAATCGCCTATTCACCCCCCTCTAGGCGACATCCGTATCCTTTCACATACCCTCACAATTGAATCGAGAAAAGTATCTGGCAGATGCTCTTATATCTTAGCCGTTTCATGCAAGAAAAGTATCACGCTCATAAGACCTTGTTTATTTCTATCGTATTTTCACTTCGTAGAGGTTTTGGTGTTGGGAGAGGATTAAATGTGATCCATAAGAGGCAAGTAAGGCATGGGAGCACACGAAACATTTACTTGGCCATAGATAGGACAAGATTAAGCAAGGGCCAACATGAATATGATCAATAAATTCTACCATAAATTGAGTATTCATTGTCCAAGGACAAGAAATATTGGGTATACTTTTCCCAAGGTAGCTTGCATGGATATCCAAGATCATAGTCACAACAAGAAGCATATAACAAAATATAATAATTACAATTGATGCTTCGAACAAGATTCTTGGTAGCTTCCAATAGTCACATAATCACTAGTGATTAGAGTAGCATGAAGCAAATGGTTTCCATGAGGATATATATATATCTAAATATGAGGAAACACATACCAAGAAACATTCTCACACACAAGATCCAAAATATGAGCAATAAAGGCATTCAGGCAAATTGGGACTTGTATGAGCAAAATGTGTCACATAGGAGCTAGATAATTATAAATATCAATTCTAAGTGACACAACCTCGAATGTTCACATTTTCTAGGATTGTAATATGCACTAAGCATATGACTCCCCCATAATGTGATACTACCATGAAACCAACATGAGGCAAAAGGATACAAATAGAGATAATTAATGGACCTTATAAAACTTAAATTTCTCATGAGAATTATACCACATAGAGACTAGACAATAATCCAATATAAATACTAGGTGGTATTACTCATGTACACACAATTTTAGGATTGTGGAATGCCTAAGCATAACACTCCCCCAAAATGGGATAATACATTAATCTCTCAATAGCCAATAAGATACCAAATGTAACCAAGTAAGGCTCAAACACACATACATGGTGTGCCACCTAATCATACACAAATATGCTTGATACCTCAAGATAATTAGGTGGAAAGCACAACATGTACAAAAGCATGAAAGATACAAAACCAACACATGCACAAGGCGAGTAACTTTCAATGTAATGAGTTAAGCATATGTTACCGCAAGGAGGAACATTGGATATATAACATAATCATGATAATCCAAATGGCTTGACACAAATAATTGATGAAGATCCCTCAATTCTTCATAATGTAACCAAGTCTCCAATGCCCTCCATCAATACCTATTGATCAAGTTTTGGCTTGTTGGTCCCCAACCAAGTTGGGTCCTAAGAGGTTAGTCACAATAGGCTTGGCAACCCAAATGGTTCTTTTCTTGAACCCACATTGAGCACCAACAAATTTGGCAAACACATTGCCAACCCCATCCTTACAAAGAGAATAAGCATCATCAATAATGATAGGGTTGGATGAGGAGATACCAATAGTGCAAGAGGAAGAAATATGTCCCTTTGCACGACATATGTAGCAATTATTAGGTGAAGCCACAACTCGAGGAAGAGCTCGAGTAGTCCTCTTAGGAAGAGGCCCATTAATGACTTGAGGTGGATCTTGAGACCGCTTCCCTTGTTGCTTCACACTAAGAGGCTTTTTCTTCAATGGGAAAGATCTAACATGGTGCCCTTCTTCCTTGCACTTGAAGCAAACAATGTTGGCCGGATTCTTGACTTGATCTTGGCCATTCTTCTTGTTGTCCTTGTGCTTCAACTTGATAGTGGACTTGTTCTTGATATTGGAGTTGAATCCAAGCCCACTCTTGTCATTGGGGGATTTTTGCACACTCAAGATTTTGTTGAGTGTGACCTTCCCTTGATGACCCTTTTTCAAGTCATTCTTCAAAGAAGTGACTTGAGACTTGAGCCTTTTGATTTCCTCTACATGGTTAGTTTCAACAAAAACACTAGAGGAAGTAGATGCTACATTGTTAGAGCAACAAGGCACGGAATGTAATTCATCACGAGATATATCATGGTTGTGAGAGGATGAACTACAAGTACTAGCACATGGCAATATAAAATTTGGAGTAGATGTAGTGCTAATGTCCACATGAGGCCCACTAGATGTTACCTTTGACACGATGGCTTCATGAGCTAACTTTAGCCTACCATGAGAGACTAGAATATCCTCATGTGAGCTTGAGAGCTTAACATGACTTTCTTCTAATTTCCCGTAGTTGCTAGTTATCAATGCAAGTTGAGCCTTTAGCTCAACATTCTCCTCCAAAATAGATGCTTCACAAGAAATAGAGTTAGTAGCACAAGCATCATCATTATTAGCGAGAGGTGAGGGCAACTTGGTAAGCTCTTTTGAATATGAAGCTTTAAGTTGCTCATGCGACTCGGTGAGTTTGATGAGATCCCTCTTAACAACCCGAGAGCCATTATCAAGATGCTTAAAATCCTCAACAAGTTTAGCATAAGCAACTTCAAGTTCATCATTTTAAACTTGAAGGAGTTTGCCACCACAAGTTCTCTATCATGGTATTCTTTTACTCTAGATAATTCTAGAGTGAAAGTCTCCTCAAGAGATTCTTTGGTGGTTTGTTCTTCTTCAAGGGAGTCATTTAGTTGAGCAACTTCATTAGCATACTTACGCTCATGCGCAAATTGTTCATCAATTAAGTTTTCTTGCTCCTCAATAAGATCATTGCCTTGTATAGCATAATTCAATATTTCAAGAAAGTTGGAGGAAGCAATTTTGTTTTTGAAGAGAGCGCCATAGACAACCTCTCCCATTTTCTTAATAGAGGTAATATCATACTTACCTCTATAATCCTCATTATCATTTTCAACCTCATCATCATCATCATCATCATCATGAGATACAATGGGATCCAAAGAGGTTAGCTTTATTCCCTTA
The DNA here is from genome assembly GCA_030063025.1 of Avena longiglumis. Classification (NCBI taxonomy): domain Eukaryota; kingdom Viridiplantae; phylum Streptophyta; class Magnoliopsida; order Poales; family Poaceae; genus Avena; species Avena longiglumis. The sequence continues at coordinate 52,799,033 of CP125976.1, forward strand.
GCCATAAGGAATATGTGAGAACCGGAGGAAGGTGATGATGAGATTGCACTTGTAGCTCTATTCAAGACCTTGTTTTGGTCCATAGAATCTTCGGTTTCCTCTACATGGTTAGAAACATAAGCACTAGAGGAAATAGAAGCATTTTTATCATGGCAACAAGACAACACAAGCATATCATCATGAGATTTATTCAAGTCATTTCTACATGATATGCAAGGACTATTAACAAAAGCATGTAAGAAGTTTGTAGTGCTAGAAGTGTTAGGGTCCAAAGATAGATCATTGCAACTAGATAGAGATGAAGGATTACAAATAGTAAGCACACTATCCAAATTGCAATTTCTATCACCACTCACCATATCATTACCTTGTGAAAAGTCACATGTTGGTGAAGTGGTAGAGGATGAGAACTCATCTTGACCGGAAGTGAAAGCAACACAATCATCCTCAAAAATGTTGGACTTGCTATATTTATCTTAAAGCTTGGTCCATATCTCACGAGCACTTGAATAAGGCATGATAGAAGAAAGAACTACATTGCTCACAACATGCAAAAGAATTTTAGTAGCTATAGCATCTATATGAGAGTTCAACTTCTCCTCTAAAGATTCGTTTTGGGTATCCATAGGAGAAGAGAAACCCACATATAGATATCCCTCGATAATTGGGTGAATTTCCCGAAATAAATTAAGCATGCGAATTTTCCAAACATCATAATTTGTGCAATCGAATGTGAGCGTGTCCTTGTGCACTAATCCCCTAGCCGACATCTTTACTCTCAAGGCGGTGAAGCCTAAAATGAGAGACCGGGCTCTGATACCAATTGAAAGGATACAGATTTCGCCTAGAGGGGGGGGTGAATAGGCGATTAATACTTTTCCTAGAGTGGCTCAACAAAGGCGGAATAAAACTAGTGTTTACTTTGTAAAGCACAACCTAGAACAACTAAGGTTCACCTATGTACACCAACAACTTATGCTAAGCAATACAAGCAACAAAGTGATAGCAAGATATATATTACTTCAAGCACGAAGGCTATCACAATGTAAAGTGCATAAGTAAAGATCTCGGGTATAGAGATAACCGAGGCACGAGGACAACGATATTTTCGAGTTCCTCCCAACATGGAGTACGATCGTTTGGAGGGGGTGGTATCAAACCACCAACGCCACAAAAGGCCTCCCTTATTCTCCGATGAATCTCACCCCAATGGGATCGATCCACACTTCCACTATCGGTGCACTTGTCGATGGCAAACCGGAACCTCTCACAAGGTTGGGGCACTTCTCCACAACTTAATTGGAGGCTCCCAACAAACGCCACCAAGGACACAACCTGCAACACCAACAAACCGTCTAGGGTTCCAAGAACCCAAGAGTAAAAAGCTTCTCAACTTTCACTCACCAAATCCTCCGGGGAGAACTCAAACCGATGCACCAAATGCAATGGCAAGAACACAAGTAGTGCTCAAATCCTTCTCTCCCAAATAAGAGAGGAAGAACAAAGGAGGAAATCCACAAAATACTCCAAGATCTAGATCCCAAGATGTTCCCCTCACTTAGAGGAGAGATGGATTGGTAGGATTGTAGATCGAGATCTACTCTTTCAAATCCCTAAAGTATATGCAAGAATCAAGGGAGGGATTGAAGGGGGGTAGCAAGCTTCAAAAGGTCAACAATTGTGGGGGAAAACTTGCAAGAGAGCTAGGGAACCATTGGGGAAGAAGGGCCCTTAAATAGGTCCCTAGAAATTAAACCGTTAGGCCCAAGAATCTGCCGGTCCGGAGTCTCCGGACTGGGACCGGAGTCTCCGGTGTACCCAGGCCAAACAGGGACAATCTGGAGGACGTACTGGACGCGATCCGGAGATTAGATCGGAGACTAGTCCGGAGTCTCTGGTCTTACAAAAACTAGCAGAAAGACCAATGCGAAAACATCCATAACTTTTGCATCCGAACTCCGATTTTGATGATCTTGGGCTCGTTTTAAAGAGGACAATAAGATATACAAGATCATACAGAAAAACATAATAGTACATCAAGGGAGTATAGAACCAAATGACGAAAGGTTTAACCTCTCTCAAAAAGACAAACCAGTAAAACCTCCAACATCGAAAACGTAGTAGAGAATGCATATGAAATCCGTTTTCGATGAACTAGAGCTTGTCATGGAGATTAAAACAAGCTCTAAATCCTCACATGAGTAAGAACCAAATAATGGAAGGTTTTACCTATCTCTAAAAGACAAACCGGTAAAACCTCCAAGATAAAAAACGCAATAAGATATAAAGGGGAAATCCGTTTTTGACGAACTAGGGCTTGTTATTAATATTACCACAAGCTCTAGAACCTCACATGGATAAGATCCAAATAACAACCAAGAAAGGATGATGCTAAGTATGCAAAGGTTTGAGCTCTCTCTGAACGATATGATCGAGTTACTCACTTGGGAGCCCCTCTTGATAGTACAGTTGTCTATCCTATAAACCGGTCTCCCCAACTAACACCACGATACCGGTAAGAAAGAAAACCTATCAAGATCATACCTTTGCCTTGCGCATATTCCACTTGATTATGATTTAGACGGTCTTGTCCTTCTCAAGATGGAACACCTTTCTTGATTGCTCTTGTACACACTTGCTTGATGAAGACTTGAAAGTTACTCCCCCATAGAACGTGGGGAAACCTTTACTTTGACCTTGTCTTCATCGATCCATGATCACCGAGGATGGCAAGCTTTAAGCATGAGATCTTCATAGGTTTAACTCTCACATGACCAATCTGTGGATCACACTTTGAACACCTTGGTCACCACTTGATCCTCTGCACTTTCTTCTTCTCCAAACCTTGAAGCCAACATATGGTTCAAGCATTGCCTATGGACAATTCCTACAAGTACAACTTGACACAGGCATTAGTCCATAGAGATTGTAATTAATTACCAAAACCACATATGGGGGCCCACATGTTCTTTCAGTATGGTAGATCAGATACTCTATATAATTAAAAATAAGTTGGCATCATGTTGACGGCCAAGGCCGTGGGCCAAAGCTGTGAGCCTCCTCTACCGAGAAGGCAAAAGCCTTCACCAGCTAAGCCTCCTCCGTTGCCTCCTCGACATGGTCGTGCGCCTCCAATCGTTGGGTTCACCGTGGCCTCTGCTTATCGCCCGTGCTGAGCCTCCTCGGCGACAGGTCTACGTTGGACCAATGGGAGGATCTCCTCCCAAAGGATGTCTCGGCTGAGGGCCGCCGCCCTACCCTCGCTTTAGGTGGGGCGTCGTAGTTGCATGCATGCATGGAGCCCTAGTTCGTATGCTCTGGTGATTGGTGGCGATAGTTCGTCGAAGCCCCCATGGCCACGGGGAACCATTGAACAATGTCGAAGGGGGTTGGCCAAAGGAGGTGGGAATGCGGCGGCGGGTGGTGGATTCGTGTGGCGGAGCAGGCAAAGTGACTAGGAGAGGAGGGAACAAGGGGATCGACCTAGGACTAAGTGTAACCACAAGGTAGGGTGGACAGATATTGGGTCCCCTAGATATTATCTAGGCCAGACCATTATCCTTGTCAATTCGTGGAACAGAAAGTCACAAAACGGAAGGAGTAAAAAGCAGAGATTTTCAAATTTGGACCATTTTTCATCTGGTTATACTCCCTCTATCCTCAAAGGATGCATGTAGTTTTTGGTCAAAGTCAAACTTTTTAAATTTTAACCAATTGTATAGAAAAATATATTGATATTTATACTCCCTAATTAGTATTGTTAGAATCATTATAAAATATATCTTCATATAGTGCATCGTAGATGCTAATCAAACTTTAAATCAGTTGACTTTGACAATAAAAAACTATATACGTTCTAATTTAAGATAAAGATAGTAAAGTACTTAGTACGACCCGGTTGCAGTAGGTTGGTAGGTTCCTTCATAGCGTCGAACAGCCGCCTACCTACGTCAACAATGTGCCGTTTCCAGATTGGCATTGGACTGAACTTACCCAGCCGACTTTTGGCCAGCGATGTGCATCAAGGAGCATTTACTTTTAAATACTCTTTTTAGTCCATAGATATGAATGCATTTAGTTTAAGTACTTAATTAGATATATTATACGAATTCAGATAAAATTAAGACCATTAATATGGACGGAAGGAAATATAGAAGAGTCCTCGTTAGTTTACCTCGTGGACCTAGCTTCTTATATCACCGTCGCTATTTCGTTGGTCGCAAATTCAAAGGATTCATCTGATGTCCATGTGTTACGATCTCACTAGATGTAACCACTCATACAAGAAGGTTTGGAGGATTTGGGATTAGTTCTAGCTTCAACTATCTGGTATGAGAAGAGGGGATGCCGAGGAGAGAGATCAGGGGGGAGAGGGAGTCGTGTCCGCCCTTGCCAGGGGTCTCCAGTTCAGGGCCTAGTTCGTCGACGCCCCTTCCGGTTGCCCTCTATCTCCTTTTAAGTCAGGCAGCTCGCCTCGTCCTGCTGTCATACTGTTGGAGATATGCCCAAGAGGAAATAATAAAGTGGTTATTATCATATCTTCACACTTATGATAAATGTTTACATACCATGCTATAATTGTATTAACCGGAAACATTAATACTTGTGTGATTTGTAAACTAAAATAAGAGTCCCTAGTAAAGCCTCTTGTTAAACTAGCTTGTTGGTTAATATATGATCATGGTTTCCTGATCATGAACATAGAGATGTTATTAACAACATGATCATATCATTAGGCGAATGATGTGATGGACATACTCCTATAGATAAGCGTATCACAAAGATCAAGTCATTTCAATAGTTCAATTGCTATATGCTTTCTGATACATAGTAACCTGATTCCTTCGACCATGAGATCATGCATATCACCTTTTCCGGATGGATGCTTTGATGTCATCAAACACCACACCGTAACAGGGTGGCTATAAAGATGGCTTTGAGTGTTCAGAAAGTATTGGTTGAAACACATGGATCAAGAATGGGATTTGTCCATCCATATGACGGATAGATATACTCTGGGCCCTCTCAGTGTAAATGTCATCCAATTAGCTTGCAAGCATGTGACTGGCTCACAAGGGATCACATATCACAGGAACGAGAACAGAGTACTTATCGGTAACGAGGTTGAACTAGGTATGCAGAGATACCGACGATCATAACCTCGGATAAGTAAACTATCGTGAGACAAAGGGAAATTGGTATCGTATGTAAGTGGTTCATTCGATCGCAAAGTAATCGTAGAAATATGTGGGAGCCATATGAATTTCCAGATTCCTCTATTGGTTATTGTTCGGAGAAGTGTCTCGATCATGTCCGCATAATTCACGAACCGTGAGAGACACACTTAAGGATTCGACGTTGTTTTGAGTAGTTATGGTATTATGAGAAAGAGACCGAATGTTGTTGAGTCTCGGATGGGATCCGGATATCACGAGGTGATCCGGAATGGTCCGGAGAATAAGATTCATATAAGGAAAGTCCTGCTCGGTGTTCGGAAATGATTCCTGTTTTCATCGGGAATGTTCTAGAAGGTTCGAATGTCCCAAGACTCCGGGGAAGGGGTACATGAATGTGTCATTACATATTGGAATGATTGCATCATGTACTAAGTGTTCTCGCTGTTCCAAATAAAGGATTAAATTGAATCCTAAAACTGAAAAGTCAAATGACCAGTTTGAAAGTCAAACGGCTAAAACAGGAAACTGAGGGAAACAAGCAAGAGGTTGAAACAGACTTGGGGCAGGAGTCCCTCCTCTCCAAGCCGGCGCGCCACCCAAGGCCGACTTGGGGAGGGACTCCCTCCCCTTGGCCGCCCCTCCCACCTATAAAAGGAGGGGCAGGGCCTCCTCCTCTAGACACACAAGTTCCTATCCTCTAATTGCCACAGCCTCCGGTTTAGAGCCGTTTTGGTTTAGAGCTTCTAATTGCCCTAGCCTTCGATTTAGAGCCTTCTAATTGGTGTGTCTAATCCTAGACCACTAAAGCTCTCTCATACTCCACCATACTACTCGGCTTAAGGCGAAGCCTGCGGATCTCCCTCTACTTCCTGTACCACGCCATTGTCTTCTTTGGAATCGCGAGAGTGCTAAATCCTCCATTTTCTTTGGAACAAGGAGAGGAAGGTCTTCGTCAGTACCGAACGTGTGACCGATCGGGAGCGCTACTTACGCAGCCGGAAGGATCGTTCTGCGATCTTGAGATCGGAAGTGTCGACTACATCACCCACGAGAATCTGCTCTCGTTAACCGCTTTGGAATCTTCAAGGGTAAGTTATTCCATCGACTCGTTGCTACAATCTAGTAGATAGATCTTGGCTTGTTTGTTTGTATGCGATAGAAAATTTTTGTTTTCCATGCTACGAACCCCTACGGTGGTATCGAGCCGTGTCTATATGTAGATCTGTTGCGAGTAGAACACAATGGTCATTGGGCGTTGATGCTTTATTGTCGATTGCTTCTTGTGTAATTTGCATCTTGCGGTATGTTGGGATGAAGCGGCCGGTCTAACCTTACATGACATCGTTCATGAGACTTGCTCCACGCTTGACATGCAACTTGTATTGCATAAGTGGCTTTATGGTGCTGTTTCTCCTAGCATAGTTAAGATCCAATTTACAACGGGTGATTAACAATACTAGTATCAATGTTGTGGTTCATGTTCGTAAGTTAGAACGACACTTATTGAAAGCCCCAAACCACGTAAAACATGCAAAGAAAGTAGAGGCGTCTAACTTTGTTTTGCGGTGTCTGATGATGTGATATGGCCATGATTGTGATTATATTTGATGTATGCAATGTTCCTTATTGTAAGTTGGCAACCGGGAGCCATATGGTTGTCTTTAATTTATGTTAAGACCAGCGTATCTATTCAAAGTAGTTGTAATAGTTGAAGCGGTGGGCGACAATCATGGAGAAGCATCATTGACCTTGATGCAATGTCGGTGATGATGGAGATCATGTTCGTGCTAGAAGATGGAGATCGTAAGCACAAAGAAGAAAGGCCATATCATATCACATATTATGAATTGCATGTGATGTTAATCCTTTATGCATCTTGTATTGCTTAGTAGACGGCGGTAGCATTATAATATGATCCCTCATGCACATGAATTTCAAGTCATAAAGTGTTCACCCTTAGTTAGCACCGTCGCTAAACCTTGTTGTTTCGGAGCACTATGTGATGATCGGTTTTTCTAGATTCTACAAGTGTATACAACGTGAGCAAGCCAGATTTGCTCATGCGGAAACTAAGGTTTGATCTTGACGAGCCTAGCATGTACAGACATGGCCTCAGGAACACGGATTACCGAAAGGTAGAGCATGAGTCATATAGTAGATATGATGAACATGTTGATTGTTCGCCATTGAAGCTATATCAACTATCGTGATGATCGGTTTTGATGTGGTGGATTTGGTTCGTGTGATCACTAAAACAATGTGAGGGATATTGTTTTGAGTGGGAGTTCACCTAGATTAGTTTAATTATTAATTAGAACTCAATTTATCATAAACTAAATCAAAGTGAATTTGCATAGTTGTTGTAGTCATTGGCATCCGTTTACCACCTTGCGCTTAGTTATAATTGAGATGATAGAACTATAGAATTCTGGTTAGTTACTTTAACGACTGGTATCGTATTGTTTTGAAGTGTTAATCTAAAGTTTAAAAGTCCTATTGCAAACTTTCAAGAAGTTCAGTTACTCCATGAAGTTTAATAATTAGTATTAAATCAAGAGTAACAATTCCAAGTGTTAGTATATAAGTATCATGTTTGTCTCCATGATTCTTGATATTCAAAGGATTCTCCTAATATCAAGGTTATCTAAGGATCTGAAAGAGTTGTTTCAGAAGCCATGATTTGTGGATATCTGAAACGAAGTTTTGGTTACAACATGATAGAGTATAATATGGCTAAAGTCATGTTCTCATATTTGATGAGAATTTGCAAAAGGTTGGAGACACTAGTTGTCCTAAACCTCCAAAAGTTTTTGGGAGAGCAACATTATACTCACGATTCACCGTTACAAGCTAAAAGTAGCTTGATCATGGATAATTCCATGATAAGGGTGAATATTTGATGTAGGTAAAATATTTACTACACCAAGAGATTACTAAAGAAAGGAATTTGAAAGAACACCAAACATTTGATGATGGTGATCTACTTCAAAGTGCAAGTCCAAAGACATTGGTATTTAACTAAACACGCTTTGGACTATATGTCATATGTATGACTCCACTATTGATGTTGATAGATTCTTTCAAACAGAAAAGGAAATATTGGAAGAAAATCTCATAAGTATATGGCAGAAAGGAAAAGACTAGAATTGTTCAGTTTAAGTACATAGATGATATACATGTTATGGCTATATTATTTGCTTATTAAACAATGTGGTTCTTAAGTATTTAATACTGAATTTGTTGGTATGAATCGTCATACGAAACAACAGAATTCATGAACTACAGTGGCCTAAGTAATTAGCAAAAGAATATGTGATGATGTTCATCGAGAACAAATAAAGGGTTATTATGTTACTCGTTAAACATCAAAGCTTGCCTTCAGGATTTGTTTTATCAGGTATTATGAGAACAAAAGGGTTGTTCAAATAATTTCCGTAATCCATAAAAGATGGATGATTCACAAATCTCGTTGGAGAAATCACATCCATAAAACTAGTGCTAAAAATGTCGAAAGACAAATTGATTGAAAGATCACTTAGGAAGTGACATCGCCGTTTAAATTATATTGGAAAGAAAACATGAAGAAACTCCATGTGGATGGAATTTTGGAGTCTTTTGATTTTTGATCAAATGACGCTTATGGAACTTTCCTAGAGATAATTAAAACTTCGTTCATAGGCCAAAAAGGAACGAATGACTAGCTTATTGGAAATTGTACATATTGTTGTACAAAGTCCATCATGTGTAGTCAAAAGCGATGGATTTCAACTTCATATGCTTTCTCCGAGAATTTGAGTAAGTATATGAATATTTACTTAATAAGGATAAAGTATGAAACATTTGAAAAGTTCAAAGACTTTCAAGATGAAGTGCAAAATCATTGTAACAAGAATATAAATAGTTTATGATAAGATCATAAAGGAAGATATTTGAGTTACAAGTTTAGCATAATACCTAAGATTTAAGGAATCGTTCCGTGGATTTTCATTTTCCCGAAACACCATAAGAGTATGGAGCGTTCGAGATATGTAATTAAACATTGTTTGACATGGTAAGATCAAAGGTGTAATTCATAAAACTGCCATTGTATTTTAAAGATTAAAAGCTTTAGAGATTACCGTTTTCCACTGAAAAGAGCTCCATCATAATCCGCTGAAATGACACCATATAAGGTTATGGTTTGGGATAAAACCCAAGTAGTCCTTTCTTAAAACATTGGTATGCTATGCATAAGAAAGATGTGTACAACCAAAGTCGGATAAACCTGTCTTTGTATAACTGTTAAGTATTCCTCCATAAACACTGGAGACAAAAGTGTTTGTTGCTTAGAACGTCAAGTTTCTTTGAGAAGGAATTTTTCGTGAAAAGTTAAGTGGGAGGACAATAGAACTTTGATAAGGTTAAAAGAACCTTAGATATATGTGCAAAGTTGTGCAGCACCGAAAAGTGTTCCGGAGGTAGCAACAATGCTCATGGCTCACGTACCTCAAAGGTTGTGGTCACGGAGATCCAAGTTCCTATTGAAACAAGTAGGTCGGGTAAACAATCAAATACCAAGATTTGAGAGTTAAATCGTTATTTGACAATAATGATCCGACTACATGCAAAGAAGCGATGATGGGCCCTGACTCCGTCTAATGGCTTGAAGCCATAAAATCCGTGATAGTTCCATACACGAAAAATCAAGTTTTGAACTTGAAGGACCCTCAAGAAAGGTGTAAGACCTTACAGTTGTGTCTAGATCTATAAAGAAATAGACGTGGATGTTTTACATCTATGAAATAATCGACATGTTGGGAAAGAGTTCACAACAATGTTCAAGGATTGACTATGACAAGATTTGATCTTTCTTAGCGATATTTAGTCTAGAAGGATTAATGTAGCAACCACGACATATAATTTTGTTATGTGTTGGATAAACAAAAACAAGTTCTTCTAATAGAAGGGTTACCTAGGACGTGTGCATGACACGGTCCAAAGGGTTTTTGTTAAATTCAAGGGATGCTAAAAACATATGCAAACTTCAATGGTTGAAGTAAGCATAGCGGAGTTGGAATCTTCACTATGATGAAACTGTTAAAAGAGTTTAATTTCATCAGAGACAATGAAGATGCTTGCATTTGCAAGAAATTAAGTGGGAGCGCTGAGACATATTTCTAATATATTATGTAGGAGACATATTGTTGATTGGAAGTGATGTATCTTTTTATTAACACAAGATAAGAATTTCATCTCGATGAAAGGCTTAGGCAAAACCCAAATATTTGGCATCAATAGACGCTAATATGGTTGTGCCGAAAGTACATAGATGATGTATTGAATGAGTTCAATATAGAAACTACAAGAAAGGTTCTTGTCACACAGAAAAGATTGAATGAGTTCAATATTGATGATATATTCAAGTGTAATGACACTGGGTAAATGAAACAAAGATTCAAGTATAGATTGATACTTGATTTATATCAATCATGCTGTGATGTGTACAAATCCAGATATGTTCTATGCTCTAAATGTTATGAGCATATACCAGAATGATTCATAAGATGATCATCAGACAATAGTAAGGATATTCTTATGATATTTTGGAAGAACTAAGAGTATATTATTTGTAGAAGTGACAAATAGATGGTTAGTTCATTGTAAAAGTACTACATTGATACTAGCTTTGTCACAAAGTACAAATTAAGTTTATCTCAATCTAAACTAAGGGTGGCACAATATAATGGAAATTGAGTTCCATAATGGATTTGGATGAGTTCCAAAGTTAAGACATTGTGACAGATACTACAACAAAAGGCTAAGTGTATGACTGCTATTTTAGCGACAAAGAGGGCATTGTGTCAAGTAGTTTGTTATCAAACTAGGTGTAGTTCACAGTGGGATAATACTATGAAGATATATTGTGTGACAATATTATCAACATGTTTTAACCCCAAAAGCTAAAGGTCACACCAAAGACCAAATTTATACAAAGCCATCTCATTAGAGAATGAGTGATGCGTAGAGACGCAAAGACATGCAATTACACGGACACGGAGTGTCGGATCCGGAGATCGATTGACCACTAGCAATCGTGTACATACAACACCGAAAGCCATAGGTGTTGAATACACAAGGTTTGAAACTAGATTATTGACTCTAGTGCAAGTGGGAGGCTGTTGGAGATATGCCCAAGAGGCAATAATAAAGTGGTTATTATCATATCTTCACACTTATGATAAATGTTTACATACCATGCTATAATTGTATTAACGGAAACATTAATACTTGTGTGATTTGTAAACTAAAATAAGAGTCCTAGTAAAGCCTCTTGTTAAACTAGCTTGTTGGTTAATATATGATCATGGTTTCACGATCATGAATATAGAGATGTTATTAACAACGATTATATCATTAGGCGAATGATGTGATGGACATACTCCTATAGATAAGCGTAGCACAAAGATCAAGTCATTTCAATAGTTCAATTGCTATATGCTTTACGATACATAGTAACCTGATTCCTTGACCATGAGATCATGCATATCACCTTTTCCGGATGGATGCTTTGATGTCATCAAACACCACACCGTAACAGGTGGCTATAAAGATGGCACCGAGTGTTCGGAAAGTATTGGTTGAAACACATGGATCAAGAATGGATTTGTCCATCCATATGACGGATAGATATACTCTGGGCCCTCTCGGTGTAAATGTCATCCAATTAGCTTGCAAGCATGTGACTGGCTCTGAGGATCACATATCAGGAACAAGAAAAGAGTACTTATCGGTAACGAGGTTGAACTAGGTATGCGGAGATCTGACGATCATAACCTCGGATAAGTAAACTATCGTGAGACAAAGGGAAATTGGTATCGTATGTAAGTGGTTCATTCGATCGCAAAGTAATCGTAGAAATATGTGGGAGCCATATGAATTTCTAGATTCCTCTATTGGTTATTGTTCGGAGAAGTGTCTCGATCATGTCCGCATAATTCACGAACCGTAGGGAGACACACTTAAGGATTCGACGTTGTTTTGAGTAGTTATGGTATTATGAGAAAGAGACCGAATGTTGTTCGGAGTCTCGGATGGGATCCGGGATATCACGAGGTGATCCGAAATGGTCCGGAGAATAAGATTCATTCGGAGTTTGGAAATGATTCCGGTGTTTTCATCGGGAATGTTCTAGAAGGTTCCGGAATGTCCGGCACTCCGGGGGGGGGAAGGGGTACATGAATGTGTCATTACATATTGGAATGATTGCATCATGTACTAAGTGTTCTTGCTGTTCCAAATAAAGGATTAAATTGAATCCTAAAACTGAAAAGTCAAATGACCAGTTTGAAAGTCAAACGGCTAAAACAGGAAAGTGAGGGAAACAAGCAAGAGGAGGTTGAAACCGACTTGGGGAGGAGTCCCTCCTCTCCAAGCCGGCGCGCCACCCAAGGCCGACTTGGGGAGGGACTCCCTCCCCTTGGCCGCCCCTCCCACCTATAAAAGGAGGGGCATGGCCTCCTCCTCTAGACACACAAGTTCCTATCCTCTAATTGCCACAGCCTCCGGTTTAGAGCCGTTTTGGTTTAGAGCTTCTAATTGCCCTAGCCTTCGATTTAGAGCCTTCTAATTGGTGTGTCTAATCCCTAGACCACTAAAGCTCTCTCATACTCCACCATACTACAAGCTTAGCGAAGCCTGGGATCTCCCTCTACTTCCGGTACCACAGTTGTGCTACCGAATCGCGAGAGAGTGCTAAAACCTCCCGCCTCTTGGAACAAGGGAGAGGAAGGTCTTCGTCGAGTACCAAGCGTGTGACCCATTGCGGGGCGCTGCGAGCCTTGGCCTTGGAAGGATCGTCTACGCGATCTTGAGATCGGAAGTGTACGACTACATCACCCACGAGAATCTGCTCTCGTTAACCGCTTTGAAATCTTCGAGGGTAAGTTATTCCATCGACTCGTTGATACAATCTAGTAGATAGATCTTGGCTTGTTTGTTTGTATGCGATAGAAATTTTTTGTTTTCCATGCTACGAACCCCTACACATACCTTGGCCCGTAACCCACTTCTCGCCATGGCCCATGCGACCTGGGACTGTTGCCCACACGGTCCATGACATTCTCCCCTCCTTAACATCCGGCTTGACCTCAAGCCGCCATCATCGATTGATCTAGGCATGTGACCACCCGGAACCCACGGAGCATACAATTCCTTGGTAAGAACAATCTCATATGACGAAGCAATCTTACCCATGATTCCAGTCGCCAGGCATGAAGGGACACATGGCCGGCTTGCACATATGACACCATGAACCCGAACATCACCTGGATCCCATGGGGCAGAGACGAAAGTGCAGTTCACTCTGTTGAACCTGCTGCTTACCACCAACGGCAAGGTTGCCGAATGCACTAGCATTTTGGTACTTGCTTCCCTTTTTCTCTCCCAGCACATAATTAGTTGAGAAGCATTGTAGGAGATATCCATGAGAGCAAGACATTCCTCCTTGGATACAAAGGCCAACGAATGCATCCCTTCTCTTACTTGTTCCGCAACCCAAATATATCCAATTTTTATCCCATCAGCAGTCGTATCAGTGTATTGGTCCATCATGTAAGGAACACCATTATTCAGCTCCCACTTCTTGCTCTCCCAGAATGTACTTCCACTTGCACTAGACAATCTTGAACGGTACATGCCCATACAAGCAGGATATGCAAGAATTCTCTTGGGACAACACATAATCATATCAATGAACACTTTGTTAGGAGCGGCACCTTGAACTTTCCGGGCACCCTTCCACTGACTTCTAGTCTCTAGTAAGCTCCTATGATGAACAAGAACATTTGACGCCGGCGGAAGTAGCAACAGTTGTACACTCCCAATTTTTTTGCCATGTTTTAGTCTCTCGTGTGGACAAAACTCCACCTGAATAAGCTGAGGTCTCTTCTGATTGCAGCAAAATAAGGGCCACGGTATCTGCCGCAAGTACAAACAGTGACTGCAACTTCCTTCGAGCTGTAGTTGACACAATGACCATTGAATATAAACTGGGTAAGAAACCACTTTGACACAGGTGTAGAGTTGAACATGCACAAAAATCTTGTTTCTGATCACCCATGAAAAAATACCCAGTCAACCAAGAACTATACTGTTTTGCGCGAGAGAACTGATGATATGAGACATCTACTTGATGTCCCGAATCCCATGGCGATGTTAAACAATTCTCAGTTTGAACATGCCGTAATAAAAACCGGACATACCACAAACAATTTCTTGCCGTTTCCAAATCAAGTGATATCATGGGGTTTCTTCTATATGTAGCATGCTGAAGGAAGGACACATGCCCCACTACACTAGTCAGGACAAACCATAACTGCCGGGCAATTGTATTAGACATCACAACTCTCCAACATGTGAGTGGGATGTGCTGGTTCAGACATAGCCAAGCTTTTTGTATAATCAGGTACAAGAAAGAAGTGCAGTCTCCATTCAATTCGATATATGCCTCCCAGCAATCTGTTCTAAGGAAACTTGTTGTAAAACTACTGCACATTAAATTCAGACATGAACTTCTCGAACTCAGTTGCGTAGGTATGCTAGAGACATGGCACACAGTGACGAAAATTATATGTAGGATTGCACCACTTTCCTTCTGAAGCTCATAACTCGAAATCCCATCTAGAGTCTGATGAGACCAGTATGTTGTAGAATCTGTTGTAAATTGCCCTACTAAAGACAATCCACTGAAATTTATTTGGACAGGTGGTGGCCATTCCGGTCGCGGTTCCCAGTTAATAATCCTCCTATGTTGTCGAAGCACCATCTGGACATGCAGTGAAAGTGAGGATGGAACTCGGGGAATGAGCAACTGATCATACCAGGTCAATTGTTGAATGGTGAGCAAAATTGCAGACTCGTGTGCATCCTTGTGGTTCTTCACGATGGCAGCATCCTGAGACTGCCAAATGGCTCAGACATTGATACAAACACCTTTTCGCGTCCTTGCGTGTGGATGGTGGTGTAGAGAGTGAGGTACCCGTGCTCAAGATGGAACACGCCAGCGACCTTGTTGGGGGCGACGTGATGGAGGCGTTGACCACAGTCGCCGCAAAGGTTGTTGTCGCCCCTGTGGTAGCCGAGGCGCCAAGGTCGTATTGGGCCCCTAACAGCAGAACGGACGTCGGCTGGAGGCCTTCCTCGGCGATGGCGGACGACCTCGTGTCGACGGTGATGGCCTGGCTTGTGTTGAGGTGGTCGATGCAGGAGGTTGCCGCTGCAGCTGATGCAGGCTTGGAAGCCGAGGCCGACTGCGCGTCCACCGCACACTCCACTCCTGGGCGGTACTGGTTCAGCTCGAGGACGACCGGATGCAGTCTGTCGAGCTTTGCGTTCATGGAGGAGATCGCAGCGGTCAGATCCGCCAGCAACTTTGCTTGATCTTCCATCGCCATGGCTTCCCCGTGGCGAGTGAGGATAATCGAGGGAAATCACCGACCAGATTGATGGAGAGAGAAAAAAAATCTGGTGTTTGGAAATGACTCTGATACCAAATTGTTACGATCCCACTAGATGTAACCACTCATACAGGAAGGTTTGGAGGATTTGAGATTAGTTCTAGATTCAACTATCTGGTATGAGAAGAGGGGATGCCGAGGAGAGAGATCAGGGGGGAGAGGGAGCCGTGGCCGCCCTTGCCAGGGGTCTCCAGTTTAGGGCCTAGTTCGTCGACGCCCCTTCCGGTTGCCCTCTATCTCCTTTTAAGTCAGGCAGCTCGCCTCGTCCTGCTGTCATACCTTAGCCCGTAGCCCACTTCTCGCCATGGCCCATGCGACCTGGGACTGTTGCCCACACGGTCCATGACACCATGTAATTAAGCTTGCTGCAGTATGACGTCGGCCCGGAACTGAGAAGATCAGAACTCGTATATACGATACTATCTTGTATCGCGAAGCAATCGTACGTGGCGGAAGCCACGTATCTATATAGTACTATGAAACAGCGTCGACGCAAAATGCTGACGCTGAGCAGCACATTGTAGCTGTATTCCGCTTTCACAATCTAAAGAAACTCTCGCGGTTCATATTTCTAAAATAGGATATATATAGTTTTTTTATCAAAGTCAAACTTTTCAAATTTTGATAAATTATATATAAAAATATGTTGATATTTATAATCTCTAATTAGTATTGTTAGAAACATTATGAAATATATCTTCATATAGTGTGCATTACATATCGTAGATGCTGATAATTTTCTCTATTGTTGATTAAATTATAAATCAGTTAATTTTGACAAAACATTGTATGGGTCCTAATTTTAGATAGAGATAGTACGGAGTAGTATACATACTACTACTTAGAGTATCGCTTGTAGTATCCCTAAATCCTCAAACCCTCGAAAATAACCGCTTTTTTACAGTTTGCGACCGAAAAAACACGTAGACTAGAACCCCCTAACCCTCGAACCCTCAAAAAAAATTAAGGGCCCAACCCCTACTCCCCCTCCCAACCTGTATATGTGAGGGTTGGAGAGGCCCAACCCCTTCAACCCCTACTCCTCCACACGCGCGCGGGAGGGAAATTTCAGCCCCCGCTTCCTCCCTCGTCGTCGCCTCCAAGCATGCCGTAGACGGCCGCCACGCGCCATGGAGACGCCCCCGACCTCCGACCTCCCGCCTGCCTCCTCCGTCGCCGCCCCCGCCACCTCCCTCCTGGCCCCGCCCCCGCGACCGCGGTGGAGCACCCGCCCCTCCCGAGCGGTGCGGAGGTGGCCGCGGTTGTCGCCGCCACCCACGTTGGCGCGAAATAACGGCGTGCTGGGCAGCACGTCATCCAGCCGCAGCTCGCCACCGCCCCGGCCACACCCGTCGCCCCGCTCGTCGCCCCGCCGGTCGCCCCGACCGCCCCGCCACCCACCACCAAGGGCCGTCGAAAGACGGCGATGCTTGGGCCAAAGAAGCCCGCTGGCGCCAAGCCCGTCAAGAAGACCACCTCGCGGAAGAAGGCCCCGCCGGCGTCCACAATCATCGACCCTCCACCCGTCGTGCACGAGGTGCTCGATGTAATGCCCACAACAACGACATCGTTCATGGGGCTTCTCTAAGACGCGGAGGTGGACCTCGGGGCTCCTGATCTTGAACCCTTTGGGTTTGGTGATGAACTGGAGGAAGATGAGGAGGAGGAGGAGGAGGAGGAGGTGACCGAGATAGATGCAAGCACTGTTGCCCGCTCCCTCGTGTGTGCGACAAACTATAGCGTGGCCGAAGACATTGTCTTGGTTCTTGCTTGGGCTACTGTGGGGATGGATGCAAGCACCGGTACCGATCAAACTGGTAAACGATATTGGCAACGCATAGAGGACACCTTTTGCAAGATGAAGCCGAAGACCGGTGAGTACATATCTCGTTCATACCGGTCGCTTCAAGGCCGGTGGGAGTTGATGAAGCCCCGATGTGCTCGTTGGAGTGCGACAATGGCACAAGTGATTGATGCACCACCTAGTGGAAGCGTGGAGAGTGACTATGTGAGTGCATATGTGTGTTATTTTGATGTTCTACACATATGTGTGTTCTTGCTATGAGTGTTTATACTATGCTATTTGTGGTTTTGTAGGAGGGCATTTCCGCCATGAGGTACATGGAGATGCCCGCTTCCAAGGGCAAACCATTCGCATTTAAGCATGCTTAGCAACATCTTACAGATTTTGACAAGTGGAGGTTGAGGGATCAAGAGACCGCACCCAAGAAGGCGACAATGCTTAGGATGGATGATAATGAGGAGGAGGAAAGGAACACGTGCAAGCCCGAGGGAACCAAGAAGGCAACGTTAAGGATGAAGATGGAAGGAGAGGCGTCAAGCCTGAGGGAGAAGATGGAGCACATGATGAAGTCAGGGGAGACATTGACAATGAAGACATTGGAGACAAAGCTTCTTATCACCGAGAAGAAGAAAGGGGTGAAGCTTGCACAAGTTGAAGCAAGGCGTGAAGAAGCCAAGCGCAAGGCCGAAGAAAGAGCGTGCAAGGCCGACTTGGAGGAGAGGATGATCAAGGTCAAAGAAGCAAAGGCCTAGAAAGAACTCATGGTGAAAGAGAAGGAGCACATGATGATGTCCAAGAAGGACATGGATGAAGAGCAATTGACATGGTGGAAGGAGTACAAGGAGGACATCACGGAGAGGAAGAGGATATTCCGTGTTGCGTCCTCTACTCTTCGTGGTGACACTCCGATGAGTGGTGGTGGCGATGGCGGTATGGAGGACTCCACCACCGACGCCTATGGAGGTGCTTGATGGACGTGGAAGTGGTCTAGGAGATGGCGCCAAGGTGTAACTTTTTGGTGAAGGTGCCGATGAGAGGGGAAGATGATGATTTTGTGATGTAAACAGTTAAACCATGCATCAATGATCTTCATGTCCTAGTTTGTTTCAAGGTTGAATGTGTTTTTCTAGTGATAATTATGATATGTCAAATAACAGTTTGAGGGTTTGAGGGTTGCGGCAAAGACTAGAACCCTCGAATCCTTAAAAGTTTGAGGGTTTGAGGGTTCTAGTATTTGCCCCTGTTTTTCACCCCTTAAAAGTGACAAATAATTCCAATTCTCAACCCTTAAAATGCTTTGAAGATTTAAGGGTTTAGGGGTAGTACTAGTAATTCTTTTAGTACGGACCCGGTTGTAGTAGGTTGGTAGGTTCGTTCGTAGCGTCGAGCAGCCGCCTACCTAGGTCTTTTTTTAACAAGGAAGGACCCGAAGGCCCCAGAAGCTGCTATATTAATCTGGCGGTGGGATACACTTTACAACAAGGCCCCTGGCTAGAATGGGGTTAACAGATAAGGCTGCTACTTTTACATCAAAGACCCTAGGGAGAAAATGAAAAAAGAAATCAAGCCCCCAGTCTTCTCCACCGCGCCTGGAAGAACTCGCCACCCGGGATACGGCGCCGCCGCCGGGGAACATGCCACTTGGGGCATCGCCGTCTTTCGATCCCGTGGTGAGATCATCGATTAGCTTCCACGCAGGCATTTGCGCGCAAAGATGCGTCGTCTTTGCCTCACGGAAGAAGAGCTCGAGATGCACGAGCAAAACATGGCCTCTCTGGCCAAAGATAACGCGGCGCCAACTCGGCATTGTTGAGGGAATCGTCGATTCGCTTCACGGATAGGCGTCGAGCAGCAAACAAGCATCTGCCTTCTTCCACCTCCACGGTGGCGAGCAGCGATCGAGAGCCGCCAAGCGCCATGGACAACACCCACTTCAAAGCAGAGGAGAAAGCGCCAAGTTCCACCCCCCGCCTCCATGGCGGCCGAAGTTGTAGAACGGCGCACACACATTGCCGCTTCTTCTCCCGCCGCCGCCATGGCCGTCCGAGAGAGGATCGCGGCAAGATGACCCCATCGAAGAAGGTTCCTAGAAGGACCTTTATTAGTGGAGTCACCGGTAGTCGCGCCAAGTGGCGATGTCGCGCCCGTCGCCTCAAACCAGAGCTGCAGACGAGCAACACCACCACCAGCCAGCACGAGTTCTCGGCCCAAAGACCTCGATGCCAACTCCTGGCATAACGCCAACCTACGGCAGGCCGCCAAAACCAACTAAAACTACAAGACCTATTTCTAACCCTAGATCCGGCGCCCCCCTTTGTCCATCTCCGGCCGGCTATTCCGGCGGAGGGGACGCCGGGGCGGCCCGGCCCTGGAGGGAAGACTCTCAAGGAGAGAGAGAGAGAGAGAGAGAGAGAGAGAGAGCAACTCACTTCTAATGAAGCGAGCCTACCTACCTAGGTCAACAATGTGTTGTTTCCACATTGACATTGGACTGAGCTTACCCAACCAAGTTTTGGCTAGCGATGTGCACCGAGGAGCAATTACTTTTAAATACTCTCTCTAGTTCATATTAATTGTCTCAATTTTGTTAAATTCAAACATATTTAGCTTAAATACTTAATCATATATAGTTAAGACCATTAACATGGATCGGAGGGAGTATAGAAAGTCATAGTCAGTTTACCTCGTGGACCTACCTTCTTATATCACCGTCGCAAATTCGTTGATCGCAAATTCATCAAGGATTCATCTGATGTCCATGTAACTAAGCTGCTGCAGTATGACGTCGGCCCGGAACTGAGAAGATCAGAATTCGTATATACGAGATGTGGTATCGCGAAGCAATCTACGTGGCGAAAGCGACGTATCTAATATCTGAAACAGCGCCGACGCTGCGCAGCACATTGTAGAGTGCCCCACACCGTATTCCGCTCTCGCAATCTAAAGGATACTCTAGTTTGGAGCCAGCGCGTGGCGGTGCGGTGCATTTCTATAAGCTTTGCTCGCGGCCTGAGGCGTCGACGTGTCGCCGTGTGCCGGGCTGCGCGTGGGCATCGTGCTCGTGCAATTGACGCACGCAGTGGCGCACGCATGAGCCGGACGGGCCCGGGGATTTTATAGTGCAGCGTGCGTAGAGAAGAAAGTGTTCGGTCGGTTTATCGGCAAGTGCGTACGCGTGTCTCCCACTTAATTGCTCTCTTCTGTATTAGATTTAGCGCGGCACGAAACGGATAACATAAAATGCACGTACCTATGGTCGTACGTAACGACAACGGAGTACTATCGCTGGGTTGCTTTTTACAGCTTCTTTTTCTTTGATCGAGCATGGGTAGGGCCGTAGCGGCATGGTGTCTCATTATCTCTCAGGGCTATGGACAACTAGACGAGAAAATCTCTTACGGACAATCATCAGAAATAAATACGGTTATACGGTTTTGTTCTCTCTTATACATCGTGCAACAACAATCTCTAAGTTGACATTGAAATTCCTCTGGTCTAATTATTGCGATACGAATAAGCCCCCAAAATTATTAAAAATACCTTATCAAATGGTCATAACAAGGTTTAATAAGAAATACTACTCCCTTCATCCTAAAAAGGATATCACAGATTTTTTCCAAATTCAAGTGTATCTAAACACTATTTAGTATATAGAATAATTTAAATTTAAGCAAGTTTGCGACATCCTT
Source organism: Avena longiglumis (assembly GCA_030063025.1). NCBI lineage: Eukaryota > Viridiplantae > Streptophyta > Magnoliopsida > Poales > Poaceae > Avena > Avena longiglumis. The sequence continues at coordinate 52,820,196 of CP125976.1, forward strand.
TTCATGACCGTGGAAATAGTTGTTTTGAATTGACTAAGAAATAGTTGCTGCAATGCACATGCTTTTTATGTTTGGTTAATATATTAGAGTGCTCAATGTGTATGAAGGTGTCTGCAATAGCAGATCTCACAACTATCGTATTGTTTGACGCCTGGGTGGTCGTCTTAGAGCAAGGGCAATAGTAGAGTTAACTGCTCGATGAGCAATGTTTATGTCATCTAGAGTCAGTTTAATATCAATATGTATAATAGATAGAGATAAAAAAATATTACTTTATTAATAAATGACCCACTTTATACACTTACATATTCCCTCCGTCCGCAAGTAAGTGTACTTCGAGTTTTGTCTTAAGTCAAACCCTTTAAAGTTTAACCAACTATTTTGGAAAACGTAGCCATATTTATAATACCAAAATAGTATCACTAGATTCATTTTGAAGTAGGGTTTCATAATATATCAATTTGGTGTCGTATATATTGCTACTATATACAATAAAATTAGTCAAATTTTAAAATCTTTGACACAAAACAGTCCTAGAAATACAGTTATTTACGAATGGAGGGAGTAGTGTCTAGGAGCACGTGTTATAGCTTGCTCTTAACTAAGAGCTCACTCCTCTTCTCTCTTCTCTCTTCTCTTCTCTCTCATCCAACTAAATATAAATATACTAATTTAATTTTTATAGTTTGCTGACGATCTTATTGTACATGCTCTTAGCTTAACTTGGCATGGGCACAAGTAATGACACCTCTACACATCTGAGAATTCGCTTTTCACGAGCATGGATTTACGTTCCTGTGGATATGTCCACCTTGGGACCAAGCTAGTGAGCAGCTATCTACTGGTGTGTACGCAATGGATAAGTCAAATATGTTGCTTCACAACATGGTTGTGATCGTGGTTTGGTTTGCATAATGATGTACACGTGAAAACCATACACATGTTGTACACACCAGTAGATATACACATGGTGTATATTAGCATGACTTTGGTTTGGTTTGCATAATGATGTACACATGAAAACCATACACTTGGTGTATATTAGCCTGAGTTTGGTTTGGTTTGTATAATGATGTACACATGAAAACCATACGGTGCTTCTCGGCAATTCGTGGCGGCAACATAAGGTGAGTCGTTTGGTAGAAGCTTACAACAAAAATTAATGACATGCTTTGCATTCTATCCTTCAAGAAGGGCCAAAAGCCAAGGGTGGAAATTCAAAAGTAGAATCATAAAACCAAACTAAGAACCACAAATAAAGGAAGACCCTTGAGAGTCACTAACACTGTGTTGACGCAGAAAAGAGCATACACTAAGAAGCTATACTATGCAATAATGATAGATGCATGCATCAGTAGTTGCAGAGGCTAAGGGTATACCTTCCTTTTCTCGAAGTAAAAACTAACAAGCTTTTTATATTCATAATATAGAAAATTGGTGTTCAAAGGAGTCTACACCAGGTCTCTTCATAATTAAGATGTACACATCCCAAACTAATAAAAGAAAAAAAGAGAAGTACGAGAGAGAAACAACCGTATGACACCTAAGTCACTAGAAGGTCATCCATAGATTACAATGTCATCCATGTGGGATAAAAATATCCCTCAACGCATCATTCAATCATGTACACACCTCCACAAAGGTGTATCGATTCTCCACACTTTGTAGAGACAATCACAAACATAGCAAATTGTTACACCGGTTGATAACCAGCACATGAGAAGAATTCTTGCCATTAAACATCATATCATTTTGACATAGCCAAAGTGATCATATTACACAAAAGCGCTACCACCCTAATAAAAATTCTAAACTTATGATCTATTGCATGTAACTATTTGTCGAAAATGTTTGCAACACTATGTGACGGATATAAATTAGAATCATGATAACAAAAAACACTTTGAGATCCTGTGCTAGTTGCGTTTAGTTAGGTTTTACACCCATGCGAAGGTACCACATGATTTTATATTTATTTTTGGTGGCACCTTCATTTTACATATTTACTTGTCATTACATATCGAGTTACACATCTGAATGTACAAGTTCTCTATAATATAATTCAAAATATAATTTACCATTTTCGTGTAGATTCCATAAAAATTGTAAGTCCCCCTTGTGATTGAATCATTGACAACCGCCCTAGTAGAGCATTCCATGCCACAAGTCTTGGACCAATTAAATCTCATATGAATGTCACATTTTGTGACGATGTCTACAAAGTTGTAGTGGATGTGTCTCTCTTATGAGGAACAATGTTATATAATGCTGGATATTTGCGGTGACCCAGCATACCACTGCATGATGTAGTATACTATAATCGTTGACATAACACCAATGAAACACCGTTTACTAGTATTACATCACTCAGAATGGCACAACAGAAACACAGCGGGTCCAATACATGGCTAAAGGTTACAACTCACTCTTTACATAAGATCCAGAGAACACTCTAGGTTCAAGATAGAGAAAGACTTCTTACGGAGAAGAATCAAAAATAAACAACGCAAGGATGATTATACTATTAAGTCTAATATTCAGACTAAGAGGTTGGCATTGCTGCTATTCCAACGCACTACAGAAATAGGTTCTTTGGCTAGGGATAATATTCCTATCTAATCCATAACTTTCGTCTTCACTTGAGTTGCGATATATGATGACCTCCTTGTCTTCATTGAAGAGCTTTAGCTGGTCTGGATAAGTCCTAGAGCATATCTTGATGTAGTCATTGTTTTAAGGGTTTCAGAATCTAGCAAGGGTTAAGAAGATACTTTGAGTACGAGCGTACTCAGCAAATTCACTAGAAAAGGAGTGTTTGATGCACTAAATCTACAGCCACAGACTGTAGGTCGTAGGCAATGCAAGTTTTTATAAACATTTCTTTAAAGGTTGCTTTTATTCTCAAAAGCTATGTCCACCAGCCTTCACGGGTTTACCAGGACTTTTATGGAGTTCCTTTCCCGCCGCGTTCGCAGCTCCTTCCCGGAACAGGGAGTAACTGTTGGAATTATGCCCTAGAGGCAATAATAAAGATGTTATTATTATAATTCTTGTTCATGATAAAGTTTATATTCCATGCTAGAATTGTATTAAGCGGAAACTTTAATACTTGTGTGGTTTGTGAACAACACCGTGTCCCTAGTACGCCTCTATGGACTAGCTCATTGATCAATGATGGTTAAGGTTTCCTAACCATAGACATGAGTTGTCAATTGATAATGAGATCATATCATTGGGAGAATGATATGGTGGATAGACCCAAACAAAGCGAGCAATTAGATCGTGTCATCGTGTTCGTCTTTGCGAAGCTTTTCCTATGTCAAATATTGTATTCCTTAGACCATGAGATAATGCAACTCCACCGAAGAAAGCTTTGATGTCATCAAACATCATCCTATGAGAGGGTGATCATAAAGGTGTCTCTCGGTGATCGGAAAGTATCATTGGGTTGTATGTATCGAGATGGAATTTGTCCCTCAGTCGGAGATATACTTGGGCCCACTCGTGTCGATATCAACACCGCTTGCAAGCATGTGATTAAGGAGTTAATCACAAAGTGATATCGGATTACGGAACGAGTAAAGTACTTGCCGTGAACGAGATTGAACTAGGTATGACGCCATGCACGATCGAATCTCGGGCAAGTAAAATATCGCGAGACGAAGGGAATATATATATGGGATTGATTGAATCCTGGCATCGTGGTTCATCCGATATGATCATCGATGAATGTGTGGGAGTCAATATGGGTGCCGGACCCATTGTTGATTATTGATAGAAGATCATGTCCGCATATTCTCGAACCCGCAGGTCACACACTTAACGTGTCTTGGCTAGGATAGATTGGATAATTGGTTTATGAATTTTTGTTCGAGTCTCGGATGGGATCCGGGATATCACGAGAGGTTCGGAATGGTCCGGAGAATAAGATTCATATAAGGCGGTGCAGTTTTGGAGTTCGAATTGTTAGGGTTAATCGGTATTATCGAAGCTTCTAGAACCTTCCGGAAGGGGACCAACGTGGCCCCACCTTCCGGGAGGGGGCATGGGCCTATGAGGGAGTGTCCTGCCCGCATTGGGCCAGGGGCACAAGGCCCCATAGGGCCCAGCCGATTCTAGAGAGATTTGACTCGTTTAAATCTCGGGATAGAATTTCTAGATAAGGGAGAGTTTAAATCGTTTAAACTAGAGATAGGATTTTTAGATAAGGGAGAGTTTAAATTGTTTAAACTAGAGATAGGCTTGGAGGAGGGGCAAGGGCTGGCCGCCCCCCTCTATATATAGAGGGGTGGTGCTCCCCCTCCCCCCACACACACACCTTCCTCCAACCCTAGCCGCCCTGCTGCCCTCCTCTCTCACTCCCGACTACTTGTAGGCGAAGCCCTACTGCAGAAATTCTCCACCAATTGCACCGCGCCGTCGCGTTGTAGATCCAACCCATCTCTCCACCATACTTGCTGGACCAAGGAAGGAGGAGACGTCGAGGTGCCGCACGTGTGCATATCACGGAGGCATCGCCACTTGTGGTGCTAGATCGGATCGGATCGCGAGGAGGAGAAGCGAGTACGACTACATCACCCACGTTACGAGCGTTCACTGTCTTGAATCTTCAAGGGTATGAAGATCTAATCCAATCTCTCGTTGTTTGCATCTCCTAGATTAGATCTTGGCTTCCCTCTGTTCGCATCCGAAGAAAATTTTGATTTACTATGCCGAAACCCTTGATGGTATCGAGCTAGATCTATGCGTAGATGTGTTTCACGAGTAGAAACGCAACATGGTTGTTACTGGCGTTGATGTTTTATGTTGCAAGCCTCTTGTTTGTGTTCTTCTTATGGCCGGGATAGTGAGATTGAAGCGGTCCGAGCCAACCTTACGCGACGTCGTTCGCGACCTCCGCACTTGACGTGTGGCTTGTTCCACATGCGGGTGGTGGATGTCGGTTCTCTCACTATAGTTGTCATGGGATTAACACGGAGTTTGGCAACCATAATATCACCGTTGTGGCTTTCCGTAGGTAAGAATCGTTCTTAGCATCTACTCCCATAAAGCCACGTAAAACATGCAACAACAAAGTAGGCGTCTAACTTATTTTTGCGAGTGTTTTCGTGATATGGTATGGCCCAAGATGTGATGTGTATATTGTATGCGATGATCATGTTTTGTAATGTTTCACGACTTGCATGTCGATGAGTACACAACCGGAATGAGCCATATGGTTGTCTTTATAATTGTGTATGACTGAGTCAACTTCTTATACGCCATGTAATAGCTTTACTTTATCGCTAAGTAGTTAGCAATAGTTGTAGTTGCTATTCGTGGTGGAGGCAATCATGGTGGAGTGATGGAGATCATGCCGGACGCACAAGATGGAGATCATTGCGAAGATTGGCTATACCATGTCACATAAAGTTATATGCATGTGATGTTTATCCTTTATGTATCTTATTATGCTTAGATCGACAGTAGCATTATAAGATGATTCCTCACTTAAAGATCAAGATAAAAGCTGTTCTCCCCAAGTATGCACCGTTGCGAAAGTTCGTCGTTTCCAAGCATCACGTGATGATCGGGTGCTATAGACTCTCGCTCACATACAACGGGTGCAAGCCGTTTTGCACTGCGGAAATACTTGGGTCTAACTTGACGAGCCTAGCATGTCTGAGACATGGCATCGGAACACAAGAACCGAAAGGTTAAGCATGAGTCATATGAATGATATGGTCGACATTTTGTTGTCCACCATTGAAACCACATCTCTTCTCGTGATGATCGGATTAGGTGTGGTGAATTTGGATCGTGTTCACTAAACAACTTGAGGGATGTTGAATTTAGTGGGAGTTCATCTAGTAATTTGATTAAGTTGAACTATTTATCATGAACATAGTCTAAGTTGTACTTGCCAATACTGTAGATCACATGGCCAAGTCCAACTTCAACTTCAACGTTTTTCTTTGAGAAGGAAAAGCTTAGAAACAATGGGTCTAACTTCACCAATTGGTTCCAATCTAAGAATCATTACATGGCGGACGAAAGGACTATGTCCTTGGGAAAGCGTTAGGTGACACCCCTGCTATAGATGCGCCGGCTGATGAAAAAGCTGTTTATCAGTCACGCAAGGATGATTATGATTTGATTAAGATCGTCATGTTGTATGCTATGGAATCGGATCTTCAAAATCATTTTGAGGAGTTCGCCGGGCCCTTTGAGATTCTCGAGGAGCTGAAAAACATGTTTCAGACTCAAGCCCGTTCTGAGAGATATGAGATCTCTAAGAAATTCTTTAACTACAAGATGGAGGAAGGGAGGTCCGTTAGTGAGCATGCCATTAAGATGTCGGGCTACACTCAACGCCTTGAGCAACTGGTGCAAGATTCGGAGGAGCTCAAGATTGACACTCCTAGCTACAAAAGTTTTGTAGTTGATCACAATCAGATTGGTTCCATCGATACGATCATCGAGCTTTGCTAAGATGAAAGTAGCGGAGGTGAACATCAAAAGAATAATCATATGTTGATGGTCAACAAGCCCCCACCTTTAAGAAAGGTAAGGGTGCAAGGAAGCCCTTCAAGAAAGGCGTGACAAGCGCGTTGCCCTATTTGAAGAAGCTTAGGTCTGGTCCAAAGCCGGACCTTTGAGTGCTTCTATTGCAAGGACAAGGGTCCTTTGGGCAATCGTCCAAGTACTTAGCGGACAAGAAGGCTGGCACCATCAAAGGTATATTTGATATACATGTTATTGATGTTTTCCTTACTAGCCCTCGTTGTAGTGCCAGGTATTTGATACGGTTCGCTTGCTAATATTTGTAACTCAAACACGAGCTACGGAATAGATGGCGGCTTAGGGATGAGGTGACGATCTTGGCGTTAACGGATCAAGAGTTGATGTGATGGCGTCGGCCGCTCTCTTAGTTTTACCTTCGGATTAGTTTTAAACCTTAATAAATGTTATTATGTGCTGCGTTGAGCATGAACATCATTTCGGATCGTGTTTATTGCAAGACGGTTATTCATTTAAATCGGAGAATAATGGTTGTTCTATTTATATGAGTAACATCTTTTATGGTCATGCACCTCTTGTGAATGGTTTATTTCTTCTAAATCTCGAAAGGGATGAAACACACATCCATAACATTGAGGCTAAGAGATGCAAAGTAGATAGTGATAATACTACTTATTTGTGGCACTGTCGTCTAGGTCATATTGGAGTAAAGCGCATGAAGAAACTCCATTCTGATGGACTTTTGGAGTCTCTTGATTTTGAATCATTTGACAAATGCGAACCATGCCTCATGGGCAAGATGATCAAAACCCCGTTCTCCGGTATGATGGAGCGAGCAACGGACTTGTTGGAAATCATACATACCGATGTATGCGGACCGATGAGTGTTTCGACGCGTGGTGGATATCGCTATTTCCTCACTTTTACCGATGACTTAAGTAGATATGGGTATATCTATTTAATGAAACATAAATCTGAAACATTTGAAAAGTTCAAGGAATTTTAGAATGAAGTGGAGAACCATCGTAACAGAAAGATTAAGTTTCTACGATCCGATCGTGGAGGTGAATATTTGAGTTATGATTTTCTCATGCATCTTATAGCAAGTGGAATCGTTTCACAACTCACGCCACCCGGAACACCACAGCGCAATGGTGTGTCTCGAGCCGAATCGAACCCTATTAGATATGGTCGATCAATGATGTCTCTTCTTGATTTCGTTATCATTTTGGGGTTATGCATTAGAAACGCTGCATTCACTTTAAATAGGGCTCCATCTAAATCCGTTGAGACAACACCGTATGAACTGTGGTTTGGTGCTAAACCTAAGTTGTCGTTTCTTAAAGTTTGGCGATGCGAAGCTTCGTCAAGAAGTTGATGCGGACAAGCTCGAACCCAAAGCGGAGAAATGCGTCTTCATAGGATACCCTAAGGAAACTATTGGGTATACCTTCTATCACGTAACCGAAGGCAAAGTGTTTGTCGAAGAACGATTCCTTTCTTGAGAAGGAGTTTCTCTCGAAAGAAGTGAGTGGGAGGAAAGTAGAGCTAGACGAGGTTATTGAACCTTCTCTTGAATTGGAGAGTAGCGCACTGAAATTGTTCTAGTGCACTTTGCACCAAAATAGAGGAAGCTAATGACAAGGATCATGAAGCTTGGACGATCTTTGCTCTTGAGCGTCAGCGGTCGACGAGGTCGCGTGCCCTCCCGAGTGGTAAGGCAACCTGTCTTGTTGTCTTGTTAGTAGAAGACAGTGAACCTACGAACTATGAGGAAGCGATGATGAGCCCAGACTCTGAGAAATGGCTAGAAGCCATGAAATCCGAATTGGGATCCATGAGCGAAAACCAAGTATGGACTTTGGTGGACCCTCCTAGCGACCGAAAGGCCGTTGAGTGCAAATGGATATTCAAGAAGAAAACGGACGCGGATGGTAATGTTACCGTCTATAAAGCACGGCTTGTCGCGAAAGGTTTTCGACAAGTTCAAGGTTTTGACTACGATGAGACTTTATCTCCCGTAGCGATGTTTAAGTCCATTCGGATTTTATTAGCAATTGCTGCGTTTCATGATTATGAAATATGGCAGATGGATGTCAAAACTGCGTTCCTCAATGGCAACATTGATGAAGAGTTGTATATGATGCAACCCGAAGGTTTTGTCGATCCTAAGGATGCTAGTAAAGTATGCAAACTTCAGCGTTCCATTTATGGACTGAAGCAAGCATCTCGGAGTTGGAACCTTCGTTTTGATCAAGTGATCAAGAGCTTTGGATTTGTTCCAAATTGCTACGAAGCTTGTATCTACAAGAAAGTGAGTGGGAACTCGGTGACGTTTACAGTGCTTGTATGTGGATGACATATTGATTATCGGAAATGACATCAACATGCTTAACGATGTGAAGAGTTATTTGAACAAGTGTTTTCAATGAAAGACCTAGGTGAAGCTGCTTATATATTGGGCATCAAAATCTATAGAGATAGACAAAGGCCTCGATAGCTTTAAGCGAGTACATACCTAGACAAAGTTAAAAGGTTCGAGAATGGATAAGGCAAAGAAAGGTTCGAGGCCTATGTTGTCGGTAAGATATTGAGCAAGGCTCGTGTCCATCTGATGAAATGATAGGGAAGCTATGAGCAAAGTGCCTTATGCCTCGGCCATAGGTTCCATCATGTATGCCATGATGTGTACTAGACCGGATGTGTCCAATGCTCTTAGTTTGACGAGCGATATCAAAGTGATCCGAGTGGAACCTTTGGACAGCCGTGAAGAACATCCTAAAGTACCTAAATAGAACTAAAGAAATGTTCTTAGTCTATGGGGGTGATGAACACTTGTCGTAAAGGTTACGTCGATGCTAGTTTCGACACCGACAAGGATGATCCTAAATCTCGGCAGGATACGTTTATATTTTGAATGGAGGCTGTGAAGTGGAGAAGTCGCAAGCAAAGCGTGATCAGCGGGATCTACGAGAAGCGGAATACATGGGCTGCTGGAAGCGTCAAGTGAAGGAGTTTGGATCAAACTTCATCATCGAGCTTGGCGTGGTTCCAAGTGCATTGGACCCACTGATATATTGTGTGACAACATCCGCGCCATAGCACTCGCTAAGGAACCAAGATATCATACAAAGACCAAGCATATCAACCGCAAGTTTCATATAATCCAAGATTATATAGCAGATGGAGATCTGAAGATTAGCAAAGTACATACGGATCTGAATGTCGCAGATCCATTGACTAAACCTCTTCCACGTGTAAAACATGATCAACACCTCAGTGCCATGGGTGTGAGATTGTTGCCAAATGTAAACTAGATTATTGACTCTAGTGCAAGTAGGAGACTGTTGGAATTATGCCCTAGAGGCAATAATAAATATGTTATTATTATAATTCTTATTCATGATAAAGTTTATATTCCATGCTAGAATTGTATTAAGCGGAAACTTTAATACTTGTGTGGTTTGTGAACAACACCGTGTCCCTAGTATGCCTCTATGGACTAGCTCATTGATCAATGATGGTTAAGGTTTCCTAACCATAGACATGAGTTGTCAATTGATAATGAGATCATATCATTGGGATAATGATATGGTGGATAGACCCAAACAAAGCAGAGCAATTAGATCGTGTCATCGTGTTCGTCTTTGCGAAGCTTTTCCTATGTCAAATATTGTATTCCTTAGACCATGAGATAATGCAACTCCCTGGTACAGGAAGAAAGCTTTGAGGTCATCAAACGTCATCCTATGAGAGGGTGATCATAAAGGTGTCTCTCAGGTGATCGGAAAGTATCATTGGGTTGTATGTATCGAGATGAAATTTGTCCTCCTGTGTCGGAGAGATATACTTGGGCCCACTCGTGTCGATATCAACACCGCAAGCATGTGATTAAGGAGTTAATCACAAAGTGATATCGGATTACGGAACGAGTAAAGTACTTGCTGTGAACGAGATTGAACTAGGTATGACGCATCGACGATCGAATCTCGCAAGTAAAATATCGCGAGACGAAGGGAATATATATATGGGATTGATTGAATCCTGGCATCGTGGTTCATCCGATATGATCATCGATGAATGTGTGGAGTCAATATGGGTGCCTGCACTCACTGTTGATTATTGATAGAAGATCATGTCGCATATTCTCGAACCGAGGTCACACACTTAACGTGTCTTGGCGCTAGGATAATTGGTTTATGAATTTTTGTTGAGTCTCGATGGGATCCGGATATCACGAGAGGTTCCGGAATGGTCCGAGAATAAGATTCATATAAGGCGGCAGTTTTGGAGTCCAAATTGTGCCGTTAATCGGTATTGTCTGGAAGCTTCTAGAACCTTCCGGAAGGGGACCAACGTGGCCCCACCTTCCGGGAGGGGGCATGGGCCTATGAGGGAGTGTCCTGGCCGCATTGGGCCAGGGGCACAAGGCCCCATAGGGCCCAACCAATTCTAGAGAGATTTGACTCGTTTAAATCTCGGGATAGAATTTCTAGATAAGGGAGAGTTTAAATCGTTTAAACTAGAGATATGATTTCTAGATAAGGGAGAGTTTAAATTGTTTAAACTAGAGATAGGCTTGGAGGAGGGCAGGTCTGCGCCCCTCTATATAGAGGGGTGGTGCGCCCCCTCCCCCAACACACACCTTCTTCCAAGCCCTAGCAGCCTTGCTACCTTCCTCTCTCCCTCCCGACTGCTTGTAGGCGAAGCCCTGCAGCAGAAATTCTCTACCATATACACCACGCCGTCGTGTTGTAGATCCAATCTATCTCCACCATACTCGCTGGTCCGAGGAAGGAGGAGACGCCGAGGTGCGCACGGTGCATCTCACGGAGGCACCGCCACTTGTGGTGCTAGATCGGATCGGATCGCGAGGAGGAGAAGCGAGTACGACTACATCACCCACGTTCCGACGAACGTTCCGCTGTGCGAATCTTCAAGGGTATGAAGATCTAATCCAATCTCTCTCGTTGTTTGCATCTCCTAGATTAGATCTTGGCTTTCCCTCTGTTCGCTCCGTAGAAAATTTTGATTTACTATGCCACGAAACCCTTCAGTAACAAGTTACAATTTTTACACTCTACAGAGGTGCGTTACTTTACCCATGAGAGATCAACTCTTTGTTGCACAACCGGGCAGCTTATTCCCGTCCACAATTCCATGATGTGGGGCCCATAAGATGATCCAAGCCAATCACTGCCCCCTTCGCGACCTCGCATGCCTCCTTGGTGTACACCATGCCCACATAAAGAATTACAGCGATGGTTTATACAATCCGTTAGATGCCAGAACTATCGTGGGACGATGAGGGTTCCTACCCATATGCTGCATATCCTCTATGAATTACCAATTAATATGCATGCTACGAGGATAACAACCACGACCTGCACATCCGGCTTCATGCGAGAGGAAGAAGATACAATTGACTTCTCCGTTCCATTCCAAATCTCATGGTCAACGCGTAATATACGGCGCAAGAATCACTGGCGACATGGGTTGTTAAGTCCTATATGATGTAATTCTGAACAGTGGTATCCCAACTGTCAGATTTAATAGATTAACTGATCACCCTGGATCAGTAACCAATAGTTGACATTATTATCAAAAATAGTGTTTTAAGACCCTTTTCAAATGCCGGTGATAACAACATTGGATTTGTAAAATACTTTATAGAAAATAAACAAAGGACATGAGCAAGTGTGAACTTGCCTTTTGTGATTGCAAGATTATGCACTCACGGTCTTCGAGTCAGTATAAGATCCAAAATCTGAAATCAACATCATTGGTCCGATAAGTACTAATGTTTAAAGAAGCAATATGCTGTTATGCATAAGTAATGTGATGCACGTTCTAAGCGCAAATCCTGGGAATAACGTTGTTCTAGGGTTTGGATTCCGAAAGTGGTTACTTTGGAATGTGTGGTCCTTTTAGATAAGTTGCATTGTTGTACTTTTATTAGAGTTTATGAGTGGTTGTAGACAACACATATGTAGGAGTAAGTATACATACTTATGACATACTAGTTAGGATTACTTATACAAGAGTTCTTATTTAAAGTGGCAAAAAGGATAACCTTCGAAGAAAAGGTTTCTCTTCCAAGGTCTAAACAAACCTTGTGATTAGTTAGTGGTGGTTGATGTTATTTGTTTTGATCAAATGGTTTGGCTTGAGTTTCTTTATAGATTAACTACTTCAGACCAAAGTTAACTATAAAACATATAATAATGCTTATAGTGTTATATTAAGATTCTGTAGACTAAAGTTAACTTTAAAGTATAGATAGTTTTGAAAGTATCGTACTTATACATTGGTATTTTGTATATCTGAAATGTGTCCTTTAAGTTACTTAAGAATATTAATTCTGTTACTTGAGTAATGGTTTCTTGATTTGAGTATGGGGTACTATCATTTATCTTTTATAGATAAGTGAGTATAGTTTATAAACCCAACATAATGTTACTTAACTCATTTATGGATTTATATAGTGTTGTAGTAGTTTTTGTAATTTGGTGATTAATATGGTTTAAAGAAGATTTGATTGTTCACAAGTTGTTCTTTAAGGACTTTATTATTAGTGAAATTATTTTTAGAGATAATCTTCATTTAAGGTTGTAGATCTTTCTAAAATAAAAACATTTATAAAGTTTTAAATTATTATGACATTAGATTATTAATATTTGAGACTAATACTATTTATTTGACTTATTTAACTCATTATAGGAATATTAATAAGTTTTATCGATCTTCATATGAATTATAAATGAAGTAAATAAGTTTAAATTTGAGTTGTTAAAATATTTGAATTTTTATTTAATTCAAAAGTATAATATTAGATTTTTATCATGTAGATATTATTTTCGTGATCATTTTGGTATATCACATTTATTTTTGTGATTAATAAATAATAGGATATGATTTTTTTATATTTCTTATTACTTTATAATTACTTAATAAATAATAAATATTTAATTAAGTGAACTAATAATACATGATTATTTTTAAATTAGAATTCTTATTTTTTAAGATTTTTTGGTATTTTATTTATATTATTAACATTTATCATTTTAAAAATATGAATTATTAAAGTTTTATTACTTATAAAACCTTTATTAAATAACATTTATTTAAATAATCATAATAATAATATTTGATAATAGTTTTAAGTTGTAGATTTTATTTTTCTGAAAATTTTCATATATTATACATATTTTTCTGAATTATAAATCAAAAGTTATTAATTAAACAAAGTTTAATCATTTATTTGATTTCTGGAATATTATTAATTGGATTATAACATTTTATTTATTTCTAAACAGAAATTACTTTTTTACACCACGACCAGAGCTAGCCCTAGTCACTGACCTGTGGGCCATTGTCCACCTCAGCTCTCAAGTTAAAAGAATTACATTTGTTATCGATTGGTTAGCTACCCCACTCAATGACATATGAGCCCTAGGCCACGTCACTTGCCACGTTAGCAAAGACCAGTCAAACTAGCTGACGTGGTGCGATCATGACGCAATGATGGCGTCAGCACCACCACCGCCGTCGGTGAGTGGTCACCGACGACGATCTACGACACCCCCGCAAGCGAAATAGATCTAGTTGGAATCAGCGCAACCTACTAAACCGAATAGTGGCAGCGCTGCTCGAAAATGGTCATCGGAGCTTCAGCTCCGACGAGCTCCGATGGTGGACGACGGTGGCATGTGATGAAACAACGATTAACAACGAGATCCGACGATTAAACGTTACGGGGAAGTTCAGGAACTCACCCTGATGATGATTGAGTGGTCGGCGAGGACAGGCGCGATTGGAATCGAGTTTACCGACGAGGATTCCGACAAACTGCTGTGAAGGGAAACGACCAAATTCACCCGCTCAAGTGCTCCTCTTGATGCAAGCTTCTACCCAGAGGATCTACGGAGGACGGCGCTTCTCCATGATGGCTCAGAATGGTGTGGGGAGACATGGTTCGACGGTGAGAAGTGACTCCGGTGAGCTAGGGTTCGGTCTCGCTCGTATCTGAGAGGATAAGGAGGGATTAGGGATAGGGATGGAAGCGATGCGTCGCGGTGGCCTTCTTATCCCCTCCTGGCAACAGTGGCGAGTATCTTGGCGCAATGACGGTGATGACGGCATCGGGCGACGGCGAGCTCCGCCAGCGAGCTGCATGTGTGCGTGACGGTGACGACGATGACCGTTTTACGGATAACCACCTAACGATTTCTTTATCTCAACCCGTGGTCCTCACTGTTGGAGATATGCCCTAGAGGCAATAATAAATATAGTTATTATTATATCTTTGTGTTTATGATAAATGTTTACATCCATGCTATAATAATATTAACAAGGAAACATTAATACTTGTGTGATTTGTAAACTTAATTTAAAGTCCCTAGTATAGCCTCTATACTTCACTAGCTTGTTGGTTGATTAATGATTGTGGTTTCCCTATCATGAACATTGAGATGTTATCAACAACAAGATCATATCGTTAGGAGAATGATATGGTGGACATACTCCTATAGATAAGCATAGCATAAAGATCAAGTCATTTCAATAGTTTAATTGCTATATGCTCGACATAGTAACCTAATTCCTTCGACCATGAGATCATGCATATCACCTTTACCGGATGGATGCTTTGATGACATCAAACACCACCGTAATCGGGTGGCTATAAAGGTGGCATTGAGTGTTCGAAAGTATTGGTTGAAACACATGGATCAAGAGTGGGATTTGTCCATCCATATGATGATAGATATACTCTGGGCCCTCTCGTGGAATGTCATACAATTAGCTTGCAAGCATGTGATGGGTCACAAGGGATCTCATATCACGGAACGAGAAAAGAGTACTTATCGTAACGAGGTTGAACTAGGTATGCGAGATACCGACGATCATAACCTCGGATAAGTAAACTATCGTGAGACAAAGGGAAATTGGTATCGTATGTAAGTGGTTCATTCGATCGCAGTAATCGAGAAATATGTAGCCATATGAATTTCGATTCCTCTATTGGTTATTGTTAGAAGTGTCTCGATCATGTCCGCATAATTCACGAACCGTAGGGAGACACACTTAAGGATTCGACGTTGTTTGAGTAGTTATGGTGTTATGAGAAAGAGACCGAATGTTGTTCGGAGTCTCGGATGGGATCCGGGATATCACAAGGTGATCCGGAATGGTCCGGAGAATAAGATTCATATAAAGAAAGTCTCGTTTCGGAGTTCGGGAATGATTCCGGTGTTTTCATCGGGAATGTTCTAGAAGGTTCCGAATTGTCCCAAGACTCGAAGGGAGGGTACATGAATGTGTCATTGAATGATTGCATCATGTACTAAGTGTTCTTGCTGTTCCAAAACTGAAAAGTCAAATTGCTAGTTTGAAAGTCAAACGGCTAAAACAGGAAACTGTGGAAAATAGGAAACTGTGGGAAACAGGAAACTGTGAGAAACAAGCAAGAGGAGGTTGAAACCAACTTGGAGGAGGAGTTCCTCTCCTCCAAGCCGGCAGCCAGCCCTAGGCCGAGTTGGGGAGGGACTCCCCTCCCTCCCTGGCACGCCAAGCCCCTCCACCTATAAAAGGAGGGGCAGGGCCTCCTCCTTGAGACACACAAGTTTCTACCTCTAATCTCCGGTTTAGAGCCATTTTGGTTTAGAGCTTCTAATTGCTTTAGCCTGCGGTTTAGAGCCTTCTAATTGGTGTGTCTAATCTCTAGACCACTAATAGCCCTCTCTCATACTCCACCATACTTGCTCGCTTAAGGCGAAGCTGCGGGATTTCCCTCTACTTAGGTATCACGCCAGGAATCGCGAGGAGAGTGCTACAACCTCCACGCCTCGAACAAGGAAAGGAAGGTCTTCGTCAGTCTTGAACGCAGGACCGATCATGGAAGCGCTAACGCAGCCGGAAGGATCGTCACACGATCTTGAGATCGGAAGAGTACGACTACATCACCCACGAGAATCCGCTCTCGTTAAACACTTTCGAATCTTCGAGGGTAAGTTATTCCATCGACTCGTTGCTACAATCTAGTAGATAGATCTTGGCTTGTTTGTTTGTATGCGATAGAAAATTTTTGTTTTTCATGCTACGAACCCCTACACTCACCTTTGCCTTGATCCACGGATGGAAAAGGACTGGGCTCTTTGAAATTTGTTAATGGTGATTGTATGCTAGATAGGTATAGAGTTGTTGGGCTGCGGCCAGGTTTGGTTTTTATTTGTTTTATCCTTTTTCTATTTTCTGTTTTCTTTTCAGATTTGAATTTGATTTATATTTTGAATATTTCTTTGTATAACTTGTTTCCTGTACATTTAAGACAATATAAAAATATACCTAGTCTCATTTGTAAATTCTTATTATATTCTCTTTTTGTATTTCTTGTATTTACTTAATGTGATTCCCCTTGTTAATATTTTATATAAACTTTTCTTATTATTTTTGTCTCCTTATTTTAGTTAGGGATTTCTTGAGTAATATATTCTTATTTGTTTATAACTTAACTTAATTTTAGTGAGCTCATAGGTTAAATAGAAACTTTATATATAAGTATAATGATTTTATACCATTATTTGATGCATGAAATATAAATACATTGATATGGTGATTATTACTCCCATTAATTTGGAAAATAGCAATGTCTGTGATAAACAAAGAAGTTTTAGGGTTTTGAGTTATGAGTACTACCCTTGGCTTTAGGTTTTTGTATAAGCTTAGGTTCCTTTTAAGAGTTAAGATTTAATGGCTGAGCATATTGCCTTGTGTATATAGTATTTGATGAAATCTTCTTTTTTTAATAAGAAGTTGTAATTAGAGTGTTTTATAGAAGTGAGTATACTTAAGCACATATAGTTAGGATGTTTGGAATTAACAGAGATGTGCTTATGTAATTTGTTATAGGAAAATATTTCTATAAAGTGTTATAGACATTAGATGATGGATCAATGGTATAAGATGGATATTATGTTTGAGTTGAGATTTAGAGTTGATTTCTTACCAAGATTAAATAGGAAAATGATTTACAACATATAACTATATTTCACAATCTTGGATCTCTAATTAAGGAATTCCTTTCCTAGATAGAATACTTCTTCCTATCCATCATCATGATTAACATGATGAGCTTTACCTCACCAAACATTCTTATTCACCTTTTATTCTTCTAAACTCATGGATGAATCCAATGAGTTTGATACAAGGTACTTCATAGCTTTCTCATATCCTTGCTTGGTTGTATTAACTATTCTACTGTTGATAATCTTCCATCCAAGCAGTAATTCCTTCAAACTCTACTCCCAAACTTCCTTAATCCTCCATCACTAATCTTTCTCTAAAGTAAACTATCCTTACGGATGAATAACACCAATTTTATGACTCTATGCTACACTAGCTTTAGTTGAATAACACCATCTTATAAGTACTTAACCCTCATGACTTACACTTCAATCCCTGAATTATATTTATGTGGTTTGCAAAGACTTCTCTAGGATCACTTATCTTTACTAAGGTTCCAATCATGTTCCACCAGTATTACCTATACTAAACATAAGCATTCCATGTTGGTGGCCAAAACATTACCATTATAATACTTTAATCATTTATTACTGAAGTTTTTAGTTGGCTAAACAGGGCTTTATCAATCCTATCTTTTAATGCCTGGAATTATCTTCTTAGTATTGTATATTGTGTTAAGGTTATTAATGGATTATGCCCTCATTAGAAGATTTAAGTAGATGTTTTGATAGGATCAAATAAGAGGTCAAATACTAATGGTTAAAGAATTTGTGAATCAATGGGAAATTATCCAACATTGATGAACAACACATGTTGAAATAAGTTCCATAAAGATTGTATAGAAAGAAATATATATATATATATAGTGGATGATCTTGTCTTAATATCTTTCCAACTCCAACTCATTTACGAGTTCAAGGTTATGTATTACTATGGTACTCATAATATGAATAGATAAAAATAAGATAGGTCAGCACTAAACTTTTCATTTTTATTATTCTAGTGGTCATCTTAACTTAGTATTCATAGGTTGGTATGATGAATAGTATGGTATGATCCCTTAAGGATCATATATGAATTATTTAAGCAAAGTATTATGAGTGACATTTATTATCTCTGGTCTACCCTTAGGGCTATTCATTTTTAACCAAATAAAGTTTTAGCAAAGGTCATATTAGAACTTATCACAGTTAACTTGATGATCCACTTCAATTCCATCAACTGAAGAGAAGCTTAATCACTTTTACAAGTTTTGTTTTAAAAGCGCGAAAATTGTTCGGATTTTCTATGCATGAATGCAATGCACAACTCTGGGTTCAGCTTATATCTAGGCTCTAATGCTGGGATGTTACAGACTCTCCCCCTTAAAATAAACTTCGTCCTCGAAGTTCGCAAACTCTCACGTTTCAGAGTAAGAAATTGTTTTGTAGTGGTTGCTACATTCTCCCCTTCATGATGACCTTAAATGGAATTAATTGGAGTATTCCATAACCTGAATAGATATTCTAATCCAATTCTTTTTATCTAAACATCAAACTTTATTATTATTTTAGGTATAGTTTAGAGGTCTCCTTAAAAAATAAATTTTAAGATTCTATATCCCCGTGTTAATAGTCGAAAAACTACCCTTCTATTCCTACCATAGTATAGTCGATACTGGTATTCCTTCCAAGATTGGATTTGAACCCATTTAGTCCATACCCATTAGAATTCTTATTCTCTTCCTATGTCCAATTGGAAGTTCTCTATTATCTCTTAAGGTTTACTTAAGAGTTGTTTCTTTTAGAATTGATCGGTTAAATGTATCCTTTATCACTTTCAAACCTTTACCTTATTAAGTTTTAGATAATATCCCAGTATTACTTATAGTACTTCTTTAACTTTCATTTATAGTGTTTGCTATCCCCCTCAGGGTTTACTAATAGTCTTTTAAATTGGAGGTGTAGCATTTATTGGCTTAATATCTAAAAGGTTGGTCTCGATTCAATTTATACTTCACCTAATTAAAGTCTGATGAAAGATTGTACGGTGTATCCACCCAATTGTGTATCTCCGAGACAAATCTTTCAGCACTATATATCATACTTACCATTGAATATTTTTCTTTGGTAGGTCTAACTGCGAAGCCTCTCGAAAGTCGACCGCCTTAAAAAAATTATGACTCCTGAGGTTTTACTTAACTTAGGCCAAATTTAATGCTCTTTATGCAACCTTTATGATAATTTGATGAACTATGTCAACCAATACCAGCTGTGGACAGAATACCGACTGCGGATTATAATGCCGGCAAGGGATTAGGTACCCAAGGCGGAACATTCTGAGTGGTAGGTATTATCTTACAGTTTCCGACCTACAAGTTATATTCTCTCTGAATTGTTAGAGCTTGAATACCCTTTTAGTTCTAAGGCATCTTCTTGGTACTTTTTCATGATACTTACATGAACTTGATACAACTCTCCATTGACTTCTTAGCATCTCACCTACTTTGAATGAGCTTACAATTTATCATGTCATGTTACTCCTTAATCTCCTCCACCATGCTTTCTTCCTAAACTGGCCAAGAATATGGCTTATGTTCTATCGATTCCCCAAATTGTGTAAATACCCCTTCTATCATGCTACACCCTTCAAGTTAATCTTCCTTATGATCTTTGAAACTCGTCACTCCCTTACACGAATTCCCGTTTCTATCTAGGTCTATAACATCAAGTAATAACTGGTGTTACATCATGCAATTGCACACCCAATTACACTTCATGTACATATCTAGTCAATCAAGAAGAATAAAAAAGATCCAAAAGTCGATAAACAACTGAACATATATCATGTATTATACATAGTTTTAAATAATTTACAAATGTACTAGATGTTCCCACGGTTTGCTCCAAACCTATTTACACAACTATCTTACAGGAACTTCTTGCTCTTGTGGATATATCCTCACCTATTTCGGCAAACTCTTCCAACTATAATACGCATTACCCTTTATATACATTATTCAAGCCCGCATCCCTTGGGAAGGTGTTTCTCTCTCACTTTCATCTTCCTATAGTGCTTCCTGGAGCTCCGTCCATGATGACGTGAAGTCCTACGACTGCCTTCTAGAGCATAGGAGCATCCAGGAGGTGTGTATTCTTGATTAGGAGTACCGAGACTGAGATTGGTCATTGAAAAATGACTAGAGTTGGCGTAATCTTCCACTGAATAATCCGGGTTTTCCGGCAACGCTTCCTCATAGTAAGTTGGTTCCTTAGCTTTTTCTTGGATCCAGTCATATATATTGGTATAGTAGCTATTGGAGTACTCTTCTAAGGTGATTGGATTTGTATTACCCCCATATGGTCCATAAGGTTCTCTATGGTTATAGTTGGTCTCTTCTTCAATACCTGTATCACAAGGTATCGGATTTCCTATGGTTTTACCTTGAGATTCTATTTCCCATCCATACTTATTTGGCTCAAGGTTATTTGGAATAAATTTATTCCATTCCTGTTGTTCGGAGTTGTACTTGGTCCATAGGTCTTCAGGTGGCTTGAAGTCATTTTGGTAATAGGCATAATTTTCTGAGTTTGGGTCATCAAACTCAGTTCCAGGAGGGCGAGGGTGCGTCTGAATCTAGCCATCATGGGGCGGTGAAGAGGGCCCTGGCTCTTGTCCTCCGGATTGGTGATGAGATTGAAGTCACCAGCTACGATCCACAGACCAGCATGAAGGTCCCTAATATCTTGGAGTTCCTGGAGGAAGGCCCTCTTGTCTTCATCGCTTTGGGGCCCATAGACTCCTGTGAACCACAAGCTATGATCCGCGCCTGTCGAGATACGTGTTGTGATTGCGTTGTTGGAGTAGTGGGGGTGGGTGACGGAGACCAGGCAAGATTGCCAGGCAAGTAGAATCCCCCAGGTCCCATCCGCTAAGGTGTAGAAAAATTATCGAAGGAGGGCCCGAGGGTCTCCCTCACCACGCGATCAGAGATGACCGCCATCTTGGTCTCCTGCAAACATACCACCGCCGCCCTACAAGGGGATAGAACTCTCGAAAGTGCAAGACGATGAGCCGGGGAATTCAAACCACGCGCATTCCAACTACCGGTACAGAAGTTAGGGTCGTCCATTATTACACAAATCTTAGGCTGGCTAGCCACATGCAAAACTGAATAAGGACCACGAATCAGATAAGGCACTCCACTGGTGCATCATCAAGCAGGGGTAGGGCCTCGGGCGTCCAGCCGAACAGACGGAGGACCACGTCAATGTGCTGCTGACGAAGAAAGTTATGTCCCAGTTCTGGCCCAAGGTGGACTGCTTCATGGAAGTCATTCAAGAGGCGTGGAACTCGCTGCCCAGGGATCCCAATCCCTTCAAGAGGCTTGATGCCAAACTGAGAGTCGTGGCCAAGAAGCTGTCTAGCTGGAGCACCAGATTCATTGGGAACGTCAAGTCTCAGATCTTCTTGGCTACTGAGTTGATCCTTCGTTTCGATGTGGCTATGGAAAGTAGGCAGCTCTCGCCAGCGGAACACGGACTCCGTAGGTTGCTGAAAAAACTCACGACTCGCCTCCTGGAAAGGACGTTAACGACAGGTCGCGGATCCTTTGGCTCCGTGAGGGCGATGCATGCACACAGTTTTTCCACACGCATGCGAGTCACCGACGGCGGAAGAACTTCCTTAGTCACCTTATCGTGGATAATGTCCGGGTTTCAGACCATGTTGATAAGGCTGAGGCTATGGATAGCTTCTTCACACGCCTGCTGGGAGAGTCTGAGGACCGCCCTTTCTCGCTTGACCTAGATTTCCTAGGGTTGCAGTCAAGGGACCCTCAGCACATTGACGGTGAATTCACGGAGCAGGAGGTACTGGTAGCCATCAGGGGCATTCCATTGGACAAGTGCCCGGGACCGGATGGGTTCTTCGCCCGTTTCTTCGTGACCTGCTAGAGCATCATCAAGGATGACATTATGGACGCTTTCAACTCACTCTCTAGGAGCAACTGCCGTGGTTTTAGAGCGGTGAACGGTCCCCTTGTCACGCTCTTGCCCAAGAAACCGGGTGCGGAGGAGGTTCGGGACTATAGGCTGATTAGCCTTATCCACGGGATCGCCAAATGGGTGGCCAAAGTGATAGCGAACAGAGTGGTGCCCGTCCTCCCTCAAATGGTGGGAGTTCACCAGAGTGCATTCGTGCGTGGAAGATGCCTTCATGACAATTTCATGATGGTACAAGGGACGGCTCGCAAGCTTCACACCAATAAGACCCTAGCAGTGCTCCTAAAGCTTGATATCACTATGGCGTTCGACACGGTGGATTGGGCTTTCCTTTTGGAGGTCCTGAGAAAGTTGGGCTTCGGGGAGCGGTTGCTCTCTTATATCTGCGCCCTTCTTTCTACGGCCACCACATGCATCCTGATGAATGGCTGTCCTGGCTCTAAAGTGGAGAACAGGAGAGGCCTCCGGCAAGGGGACCCTCTCTCCCCTCAGTTGTTCATCCTGATCATGGAGGTGTTTCATCTCATGGTCATCAAAGCGGAGAGTTTGGGCCTCCACACTAGGCTCGCGGCGACGGGACTCCAACACCGCACCTCTATCTACGCAGATGATGTGGTCACTTTCATGAGGCCGTCCGTGGTGGATATCCAGGTGATCTCTGGGATCATCGAAGACTTTGGGATTGCATCGGGGCTACGGACCAACTTCGACAAGTGCTCAGCAAATCTGATCTGATGTTCGACCGTGGATAGGGACTTGGTCTCTCGGGAGCTGGGCTGCCCTATCACACAGTTCCCTCTGCGCTACCTGGGGCTGCCACTGTCCTTGCGGAAACCATCCGCAACGCAACTCTAGTCGCTCGTGGATCAGGTGGCCTCCAGATTGCCATCGTGGAAGGCCTCTATGCTTAACAGAGGAGGGTGGTTGGAGCTCGTGAAGACCATGCTCTCTGCTATTCCTGTTTTCGCCATGATGTCCCTGGATATTCTGATTGAGACCATCATGGCGATGGAGAAGATCATTCGTGGATTCCTCTGAAAGGGAAGAAAGGACGTCCATGGGGGTCACTATCTGGTGGCATGGGACAGGGTGTGCATGCCCAGAGAGCTGGGGGGACTGGGCATCCCCAACCTGCGCCTCCTAAATGTTGCACTCAGGGCAAGATGGATGTGGTTGCGGCGGGTGGAGTTGGATAGGCCCTGGCATGATCTTAGTATCCGAGTACCAGCTCTTGCTGAGCAAATTTTCGACGCGACCTCGACCGTGCTCGGAGAGGCGGTGACACCTCTTCTCGACAGACATGATGGCTACCGTGTGGAAGACTCGGGACGTTCGCCTCACCTTTTCGTGATGGTTACGGTGGCGCAATCGCAACTCGCAGGTTCGAGAGAGGCCTCACGGAGCTGGCTACATGATGTCTCCCCGACTGACCGCTGCAGCTATCCAGAGCCGCCAAGTCGGATCGTCTTGAGGAGTCACCACAGTAGAGGCGAGATGTCCTCAAGTGGACCTGGGATCCGTCTGCTACTACACAGCTAAGTCTTGCTACCGGCCACATTTGTGGTCGGACTTGATGGCGGTCTCGCAGATCTGGCGCCTCGATCCGCCGGTTGCAAGGTTTCTCTTTGGTTGATGAGGAATAGATCTTTGGACCGGGATAGGTTGAGCTGCTGGCGAAGACCTACTAGCAGATGTCCATTCCGCGACCGGTCGGAGAATCCATTGATCACCTCCTCATGGGTTGTGTCCTTGCTCGTGAGGTGTGGAGCACCGCTTGGTTGGGCGGGGGAGCCGTGGTTGCCCGATCAAGAAACGAAGTTGGTCGCTTGGCTGCAAGGGAGACGCGATGGGAAAGGCCAAGAGTGTGATCTCTGGACAGGAATATCATTAATGTGTTGGAAACTTTGGCACCACCGGAATGACGTCGTCTTCGAAGGCGCCTCCCTCTCGTGGCCATAGTCGTCGAGGAAGATCTCGTGGAGAGCTGCACATCTCTTCCAAGACTGCTTGAGCCGGGTAGATAGGTGGAGATGTCGCGAGTAGTCGGTTAGGAGTTGTGGGCTGCCCTAGGGGCAGCGTGGTTTTTGCGCTCGGGGCGTCTGTGCCGCGGCGTGTTGTAAATCTTGGTCGCTTGGCCCTCCTTCTATGAAAAAGATACGTCTCCCAGGACGTATCCTTGAAAAGAAGCCATCACGATTTAGCCATCCAATCCCAAACCTGAAATAACACTTACTGTGTGGCCTTGGCAATCATGTGGATGACAGAAAGAGGGGCATGGACCGAAACAACCTCAATGCGTTCTAGAACACATATGGTGACCAAGGGGCATTAGGCTTCCCACTAGCTATCCATAAGCACGTGATTCAGATTCCAATCATGAAAACCTCCTTTAAATTCAAACCGTCAATATAACATTGAATGTTAGACAAACACTAAAGTATAATCAATTGTATACCTTTTTTTTTCTATTCTCTAGTCTAGACAAACGTATAAAGTGAACCATCTTATTAAGCATTACACAAGCCCCTAGCTTAGGTTATATGTGTTTGATTTATCGAGAATGACCTATGTGTTTGACTTAATTTAACGAGAATGACCCATACTATATCCATTTGCTTAGACCTATTCTGATTAGAAGACCGGATGGTTTTGTTCATTCCAAATCTCCTAGCACCATAGCAGCACGTCGATTATGCTTCACAAAGCGTAGTCGCCCGAAGCCCGAGGTTATATTAGTTCCGTAAAATGTACAATGATTGGACTTTGATGGCTAAGTTTAATGTTGACTTCTATTTTCTTCAACGTCTACAATGATGATGTACGTACATCTCCGTTTGGGTAGGGTTGGGGGTGATACTTTTTTTGAGGGAATGGGTTGGGGGTGATAGTGTAAGTCGCAATGACAACATTGTGATATTTGTTCAAGAGAAAAGACAATAGTGTGAAATTCTATCCGATGGAGATCGTACTGCTACTCTGCTGGTACAGAAAGAAAAACCTTACGGCAAGGCACATAGGTGCACAGTTTGCTTGTTGCCAAATTGTTACAAGTTGGTACTACCGCACTAGTAAAGGAAAGGAGAAATGAAGAAACATATGATGATGTGAAAGTTGTGAATTCCCAGCATTTCTTGCCAACCGCCAACTTTACTTTCATTGAAGTGGTTCACAACACACAACCTTCTCTACATGTTATACACAGCAGTACTGTAGTTTCTAGCCACAAGAACAGAGCATGGAGTTTGGTCTCCACAAAACAAAATTGTGGACGTGGTGAAGCCGCGAAGGCAGAGAAAATGGCACAAAGAACCTCATGTAACTGTGCTTCTTCCTAGAATAGTGTAGACACATCACGCCCTCGTTTAGCCAAGCAATGGGGGAGTATACCACCACCACCACCGCCGCCGCCGCCACCACCGCCTGATCATCAGATTGCTGCTGGTTCTGGACACCCCGACTCCAGTACCATCAATTAAATCAATAAGTACCCACCCAAAAAAATAAGAATAGAGCTGTGCTCAAATGCTCCGGGTCCGGTTGATTTTGGCGAGCTCCTGCTCCAGCTCGTCGAGGCCACCAACCTCCTCCAGCTCCTGCACAGAACCACAGCCACACGGGGGTTGAGACGGACGTGCTACAAGGAAGATCAGAGCGCTTGTCCTGTACCGGTCACTTGTTTCAGTGGGCACGGCACGGGGCAGAAGATGACAAACCGGTAGGCGCCATGGCGCTCGCACTCACCTTGGGTCCCAGGAACAGCCCATACGGTACGCCCTCGAACTTGTCCATGTGGTGTATCTGGTCGCGACGTCGCCACGCCACACACACGTAATCAGCTAAAATTTCATTCAGGAAAGGAAATTCACCAGGCTGGTAAGGCGAGAGAGGTGGCTACCTTGTGAGCCGCAGCCACTCGCCGGAAGTAGGGTACATTCGCGATGGGGCCGACGGGGAACCGGCGGTGGACCAGGCCGTCGTGGACGAACATGTAGGCCATGCCGAAAAGCGTAATCCCGAGGCCCTGTGGGGGGTGGACACGTGGCGAGTCAGATCCTAATTCGGATGGTTCTGGCGGATGGACCCATTCACCCAGAGAGCTTGTGCCTTACCGCGCCGAAGCAGAGGCCGGGGATGAGGCCGCTGTGGAAGAAGCCGAAGGCGAGGAGGGCGATGGCCGGGCCGGCGTTGATGATGGCGAACACGTCGTTGAGCTCGAAGGGCCCGTCGCGCGGCCGGTGGTGCGACTCGTGCATGTGCCACAGCGAGGAGTGCCACAGCGCCTTGTGCGCCCACTGCGCCCAGAACTCCATCCCGACCTGCATCGGGCGCGCACGCGTCAGAAATTAGACTCGAATTCTTCACTCACCACGCGAGAGTGCCGCTGGCTTAGCTTACCGCGGCGCCGACGGAGAGCGCGAACGTGCCCAGCATCTCGGTCATCGGCACCTCGCCGCCCTGCACGGACCAACGCACAATTTTGCACAACCGTCAGCCCAACTCAACTGTCTCGCCAGTCAGTCAGTAACGGTAACGAGGAAAGATAGCGAAAAACGAATGGCTGGCACGCACGCACCTCCATTTGCCAGGCGAAGCGGTAGTACACGGAGGCGATGGCCATGGAGGTGACGCCGAGGCTGGACATGACGGCCGCCACCAGGTACGTCCGCCGCTCGGACTGCTTCCGCGCTTTCTTCTCCGCGATACGGCGCGCAGCCGCGGACGCAGCCTCCTCCTCCAGCGAAGGCATCGGCATCGGCACGGGCACGGGCACCGTGGCCGGCTCCGGGGCAGGGCCCGCGGGCGCCTGCCCCACCTGCGGCACGAAGCACGTGACGGTCTCTAGCCCGCGCCTGCGCGGCGTCCGCGTGAACGGCGAGAACGGGAGATGACGCGAAGGCAGCGTCCGGCACCGAGCGGCGGCGGCGGCGAGGAGGGGGTTCTTGACGGCGAAGCCGGTCATGGTGGCGCCGGAGAGACCAGCGGCCATGGATGGAAGTGACGTTGCTTGGTACACACTCACTAGCTCCTGCAGGCGCGCGCTTTCGAGGAGGCTATAAATGGACAGGGACGGAGCGGGGGAGCGCGAAAGCGGAACTGGGGAAGACCGGAGCTGCCGAGAGGTTCGGTTTCATACGCGTGTACACAGCCCGGAGGAAGGAAGATGTGGGGAAATCGAACTCGCCGTGACTTTTCATAGTCTCGGAAAGGTGCAACTTGACGCCGAGAGCCCGATCGGTCCGGAGCCGTCCGTTTCTGATCCAACGGTGGACAGTTAAACCTGGTTTGTTTGAACCATGCTCGGGGGAACTCGATGGGGATTGTGTGGCCAGGCGTGGCAACACGCTCTCACCCTCCCGGTCCTTCTCTTCTCTGGACCAAAAACCCAGGGCGACGCACGCCGTCGGATCGGATATTTACAAGCCGCGGTGAGGTCTCGCCGCCGTGGAATGGGGTCAAAAGTGCGCCGGAGAAAAACGAAGAAAACATGAGAAACAAAACTCTGGGCAGATCGACAACGCGACGGCTTCGGTCGGTGCAGAATGAAGTGCCGTTCTTTGACGGAGAACCGTCCACGTAATTCTTTCCCGGACATGGCATGGGCTTATGTTCAAGTTGTACGCATCAGACATTTATTGGGAATCACACGAGTTTGGGAGGCTGACCACTTGCATCCCCATCGTCAGATACGCTCGACAATCGAAAGCTTTTTTTTTTTGTAATAGAGATTTTCGAGAATATGGACGATCGGGAAATCTGCTGCGTCAGTGAAGCCCACTGGGCCAACCATCCGTAAACCATGTAAATGCCTTGGTCCATTCTGCGGTGCAATTTTCCTTTTTCTTTTGGCACCACCGAACATCTTCTTCAGTATTGTTTTTTCCTTGAAAGAGAAAGTGCCTCTTTGGTTCAAACGAGTCCAGTAAGGCCGCATGTATTGTGGAGAACTCAATTTCTTTTGAAATCTGTATAAAACTCCTTTAGTTTGTAGAACTAGAAACCATACCAGTTTTATCTATGTGCTACTCTGCATGCAATTTCATACTCCCTCCGTCTCAAATAGATGTTGCAAATTTGTCAAAATTTGAGTGTATCTAGATACTATTTAGCATTTACATTCATTCAAATTTAGAAAAACTCGCGACATCTATTTTGAGACGGAGGGAGTAGTTAGATCTACGTGTATTCTCGAAAAATAGTTACGTCTAATATTATGAAATTTTTATTTATTTCAGTACAAGTCAAGCCATGCACTTATTACTTCAGGAAAATCTTGTGTTTTTCATGTGGTGCAGCCAAATACTTTCTAGTATTACATATTTATGTTGTTTCTCTATTGTTGTAGACTTCAATGTGGCATTGTCATCGCAATCCTACTATTTTCATGTTCACGTGTTTCCAAAATAAGATGAACCAAAGAGGGCCATAACAGAATATCTCGCCATATACGGGGTATTTCAAAAATCATGTCAAACAACACGTTGTTTCTAAGCATGTGGATGGGAGAGACCTGCACCTAACCCAAACCATTCGACGAAAAAGTGAGATCACACCGCAATCCACACCAATATAATAATGAATCTCCAAAGAGCACAAGCCCATCCCGATACGAAGATTTGAATTATATGATCAATCCATTACCAAACCATGGAGGCCACCATTATGTACCCAAATTATACCAACCCATCTCGGTATGAAGGTTTGAATCCTACAATCAGTTCACTTTGGCAAAATATTCTTGTCACAATTTTGGCCTATTTGGCTTAACTAAATCCGAAGAAATTAGACCTTTATGTTTTTAACAAATCTTATTTCAAAATATTGAATAGATCTGATCTTGTACTCCACTCAAACAAACATACGAGCCAAAACTATGTCAACATGGGCAGAGCTATGTTAGGGCCAACCTGTGTCTCTCCCTCACCCCGCTCAACCAAGGATTTGGTCATTTCTTGTCAGGCCATCCCAACCTGACTCTAATTCTGAAAAAAAAATGATCTCTCTACTACATCATGACTCGTGCATGAATTCTCTTGCAACACTCCTGGTGCTTGTCAAGATAAATTAGTTCTAGAAAGTATAAACAGTAAGAGTGCATTTACTCCTTCTAAGTTTTGAACATTGAAAGCTGTATTTCATGACTTATAGAAAGGGTTTCTTTATTTTACAAGATCATGGAAGCTTCATAAACCATCTGAGATCTTCTGGAAAGAACAAATGTTGCAAGAGAGAAGTATGCTACATATTGCTCTACTCTAGTTCCCTTTGCTTACACATGATCTTCCTTGATCGCCCCTTTTATTTCATATTTTTAAGTTTGTATATTTAGGGTTTCCTTTCGGTTCAGTGCTACCATCGCACCTACTCGAGCGGAAAGATAAGACTCGACAACTACTGACTGTGAAAGATACATACATATATGATTGCCTTCTGTAGGGCTAGGATAGTGAGCATGACGATAAGAAACAAGAGAATGATGATATGATGCAGATTGGCAAATACCTTGAAGTCTAAGAGAAGCCTTTTTTCTTTCTATTAAAAGATCACAAAATATATATAGTGTTTGACTAGATACCCGTGTTAAACTAATCTAGTCTTGCCAAGTGGCCTTATCTTTTGGTTACCTGGTCTAGTACTTCGAGAGTGAGTTAGTAAACAACGGAATTAAATTAGATTTGAATTTTTATGGTTGGTATATGTAATTTTTGACATTGTGGAAGCATGTTATGACAGTATATGTGGAGCATATACACAGCTCATAATTCTATCATATCATACATATAATTGAGTGGTGTACAAGATCAACTAGAACATTCTATATTCACCGTTTGGGTCAACACTTGTAACTTTCAAGAGTAAAAAACCAACAAAAATAAAAATAAAATCACAAGTAACGATACCATTTATTGGAATGCATTGGAGCACATTGGAACATCAAATCTCAACTTAAGCCCACTATAACTTAGGAAATCTCAGTTTATACGTGACATATAACTTAAGCTCAGGTTAACAACAATTTACCACAAAGATCCGCCGCAAACGTGTACGGAGATGATCAAATAAAGATATTAAATGTTCTACATACCGACCAAGCAACACATTACACACATATATATGGGCCACACTTGTAAAACATAAATAAGATCATATGTCATTCCTTCCCATACGGTTGTTGAAAGCATAAATAGATCGAGTGATAAGCTCTTGTATATTCATTTGTCATCCCTTACGTTCGTCTCGGTAGAGAAGAGAAACCCAAGCGACGACGCCCCTCCAGGCGCGCACCGCACCCTCGTCGACGGTCGGTCCTAGAGCGACAAGGAGAGAAAGACTTGAGGACATGTGTTGATTTGCAGCTCAAGGTAGGTATATATGTTCCACATGCATGTTGAACAGAGATCTACTTCCTCCGTTTAGGAATATAAGTCATTTTAGCTTTGTGAAAATGAATTTATCTAGACGTATTTTAATGTATAGATTCACTCTGAACATATACAAACCTATAGACTAAAAGTCATGTAGATACACTCGAATTCACAAAGATAAAACATCATATATTTCTAAACGGAGGGAGTAGATGCCTATCACTGCATGCATGAGCATGATGCATACAACTAATGAACGATCTGGAGTGGCACTGCTACTTACAGTTATCAGAAGCCCGGAGTTGTTGCCTGAATGGTTGGTGTGGTAGATGATGGAAGCAGGCCTGTGGGATACTATCGGGTTCGAGTCTTCTTCTCTCTTGGGAGGAGCATGGTACGGCGGCTCTTGTTCCGCTTCATCGCCGGTCACCCTGTCACCCTGAAGGACGATGCTGTCTTCTGAGGTCTTCTCGGTGGTTTCTTGGCTGGATAGTTTGATGGTGTGGATCGGGAGGAAGGTCTCCTCCGGCTCAAACAGGTAGCCCAGGAGCTCCGGCCACCCCCTGCTCCCTGCTCTACTCATCTTCGGCTGGTGACTGCTGCTGGGATTGTGTTGTTTCTGTCTCTCTAGGATGGCAAGTTGCTGTGCGGGGGGCAGGCAGCTACTTATAGAGCTGGCTGTGAGTACTTGTCACGCTGCTCAACCGTACTAGTACATGGTGATCTCAGAGACGATCTGATCGTGCACTACTACTTTAAAATCCACATCATCAGCTCATGAGGATCTGGAGTTAATTAGCTCGATCGGTTGGTAAGTGGGTCACAGAGTCATGCCCTACGAGGAGCTACTTTTCATCAACAGTTCACCTTTCTAAAAACAACTGTTCCTGAACAGTAACACTGAGGTTAATTAGTTTGCCAAAGCGTGTGATTAATCTTCGAAGTTCGAACACAGCCAGCAATTTATCACTCAAAGCGTTGTCACGTCCAGATCACCTATTTCCCAAATCATGGGCATCTAAATACAGCCGCGCTGTTACTAACTCCTACTCACAGTAGGAGTAGGCCAGTGATGGTTAAGCTTTTGCTGCCTGTCCACCATGCGATGTGTGGTGCAGCTGACAACTGGGGCCTGAGCATTTTCAGATGCCTGTATGTTGCGCCGGTGACGGCGACGAGGTAGTTACCCTGTCCGCTTCGGTACAGCGACGCCAGACTTTACTAGTCGAGATTGAGCCGAGAGTGACTACTGATTTGTACATGCCATCAGAAAGATTGCTTACACGGCGTACTCAGTACTGAGATGTTATTGCCACCGCAGGTGGTGCGACAGTTGAGCAATGGTAGGAGGGCTTTTAGGGCTGTAGCGCTTGCGAGGCCCGGCCCACACCTCTCCCATCGGAGCCTAATCTTGACCTAACGCTGTTTTCCTTCACGGAATCCGTGGAAGAAGCAACAGAGACAATCCAACGTTCCGTTGAATCAAGGGAAATATGCTTGGATCCCCAAGTGGCACAGGCCATGGAATTGTTGTGTGATGTGAACATTTTAATTTTAGGTTGAAACAAAAATAATCATTTGATCAGTCTTTGCATTACGCTAGTCGTGTGCCCACCATACCGCCGCTAGAACCACTCCCGCACGTCAGCTTCCTTGTTGCAGTTGCCTGGCGCTCACCACGGCGGCGAGCTAAGCTACCAAAGATAGCTTCGGGTTTTAATAGCATCAGCGACTTGCCGAAGTGGCTGCGGCAGTGATATCATGTGCATCGAAGGTACAAAGGTCTTACGCACTGGATCATGGTCCCTTCCATGATCAGGCAGCATGGGATGTGGGGCCTCTCGATGGTTCAGTGTGGGGCATACACAACATCAACAGGATAAAATAACTTCTATGGTGTGTAGATTTGCAATCACCTCACACCAGATAGTCGTTCATCGTGGCTCTTGGTGTTAAGGAAAGCAACTTTACCGGCAATTTTGCAGGTATCAAGATGTGTGTAGCAGTTGAAAGAGAGATCCCATGGGATCTCAAAAGAAACGTCCCCTTTTAGACGACAGTTTTCGCTGTTCGACAACGCGTTCACTGGAGCAGGGTTAGCAATTGTGTTGTAATGTTCGCATCAAAACTCTCGCTATGGTTTATGTGTAGACTAGAGAACTATTTAGACTGAACGTTCACGCTACGACCTTCCATGAAGACCCTTGAACGTGTCTCTTAAATCTCGTGCACAAGGCTAATCCTTAGACATTTTCAGTGTTCCAAGATTTCAGTTTAACATTATTAAAGGCTAAAAACGATGAAGGCAGCTTGGCAAGCGGAGGCGATATCATTGAGTGCCTGAGACTTGGTGGTGCTCTTTGAGTACCGATATTTTAGCTCCCGGTTTAAAACTGTTTGTCTGGCCTTTCTTGGTAGTACCTAGCAATGACGGTGTTTATCCATAGTTAGAGCAACTCTAAAACGCGTATGCGGTAAAGCTCAAAAAAAAATTAGCTAAAAAGTGGCGGTGTAGACTAGACCCTGCATAGTACTATCATGGTTTTGCGGTACCACTAGGATCTGGTATGTGCCAATGACAAATATCACAAATAATATTTTCAGTATTCTATGGGTTTAAGGATGAATAAGTCGAAAGCTAAACATTACAAATTCAAATTAACAACACTGTTTGGTTAAAAAGCAGTGGCTACACAAAGTATTGACCAAAGTTTCACAAAAGTATCAATGCAAATCCAATCATAAACCCTAATCAAGCAATACCCAAGCCCTAGGCAAGATCATCCCCACCTCCACATCCACCAGTAGTTGGAGCAGCAGATGTAGCAACAACGCTCTTGTTTCTTGCATGATCTCTCCTTCTCATCTCCCACCACACTTTTTAGAGGATCCATTGTACTTGGATCCATATTCATCACTCATGTCTCCTCGACAATGACGCTCTCCCTCATCTTGACCTCCTTAAGACAGATCGTGTGTTCCTCGAACTCCACCTTGCACTTCTCATCTATAATTTGAAGCTACCTTATCATCTTCTCTTCTTGCTTCTTCTCACCCCATTACATTTTGCCTTGAAATTGTTGCGCCGCATATGATTTCTTAGCATTCTCATCAATCTTCTTCCTCAACCTTCTCACTCCACCCTCCTCTTCAATTTCACATACACTTTCTTTGTTCCATCTAGTAAAACTTTCTCGATGGCTATCGGTTCATCATCACTGTCGTCATCGGCATCATCATCATCATCCAAGGAGATTGTATTTCCCTTCTTAATAGAGGTGTCTCTTGATCGCTCAACTTTCACTTCTCACTATGTTTAAGCAACTTCCAACAGTGAAAGCTCTCTTCTTGGATGCGGACATATCCTTGTACCTCTCTTGTGCTATGCGATCCCAAATTGACAAAGAGGCAAAAATGTGAAAAAAAAAGTAAAACAAATGTGAACAAACTCACATAGTCATCAATATGCATCCACTTGGAGGTGCATTCCTCACTTTCTCCAAACAAGGACTCCATTTGCTACAACACGACTTGATCACATCATATCGGCCTTGGAGAGATCTCATTGTGCATGTTGATTTTGGTGAAATAATGTGATGAAATTTATCCTCAATTCGTTGCCCATAGTTCTTTTCAACCTCGGTGTAGTTAGCAGTTCTCTTTGATTTACCATTTACGGCTGAAGCATCGAAAGTTTCCTCATCAGCATCTTCCAAATCGTCGGCATCAAACTCTTGTTCAAAACTGTTGAGTGTCTTACTCCCTATGTCTATCAATTTTTCATGCAGCATATCCATATATGAAGTACGAACCAAATGCAAATCGAAGCTACAATTGGAACACAAAAATCTAACCATTCCCAACGAATTTAGCCAAGCACATGTGGAAGGGAGGGAAAAGATTCATACCTTTCGATAAATATTGGTCGAGCACATGTGACAATGGCGTCGGTGGAGTAGCTATCTAGGCCGTTAGAGGGGCGAAGTCCGTCGATGGATTGGGCAATAGTGGAGAAGGATAAAAGCAATGACCTGTCAAATGCTTTGACTTCTTCCTTGTCTTCTCTTGTCGAGCCTACAACGGCGGAAGGCCGAAGGTCGCAGCCGCAAGCAAATTGCTCGATTAATGATGTGGTTTCCCTGCTTGCTTTTTTTCGTGCCAACACCTCTACATTGGAAGGCGCATCGATGTTCTCGATGATGGGAGAAACAAGATTGTCAGTGACACCGATTAGGGTTGCACGATTTGCAAAACAATAAGAGGAAGCTAAGGGTCCATGGAAACAACTACGCAACAGGAAACAATATATGACTTTAGGTTGAGGAGATCGTCAACTATGTCAGCACGCGAGTGGTAAACAAGGTACTGAAATATCCTTCGCGCCAACTAATACGTGTGAATTGTGACTGTAGGACACCATGTATATACGAGTTTGGGAAGGAATATGCAATTTACTACAACAAGGAAATTGCAGGTCACTTAGGGTTTAGGGTTTAGGGTCACTCGATTTTACGATGTGTTATGGCACATTCCTTGCTGCAAAACCTCAGTTATTTTAATTCCAAAAAATCTCAGTTATTTTACAGATTTATCTGCTAGAGTAACAATCACTCTAGGATAAGTCTTTTATGATTGGACAAACGACAACGAGCCTTGCCCTAGGCAGTGCCTGGAACGCAACTCCTTCCATGCCGCTTGCTTCTCTGATTTTTTTTAAACGAGGCAAAAGCTTTGCCTATCATTGATATAGTAGAAAAGAGTTGACCTGTTTATAAGGAAAACAGGCCGAAAAAACCGATACAACACAACACCACACGCCAGCCCCGAGCCTGCCGCTCCACACGGGTTGACGACCAACCAGATCGACACCATACCTCAACGCAACAGGCGAAGGTGAAAGACCGGAGCCATTGCTCCAACTACCATGCCAGCCCCAGGACCATGCGCCGACATGCCGAAGGCGAACCCCCCTCCGCCAAACCACCACCACAGGTCTCACAGTCCGGTGGACGTCCAAGGCGAGGCCCCAAGAGGCAAAGCGACACGAGAGCGTCGCCCACGACCGATCCCGTGAGGGATCTGGGGTTTCCCCCGGAGAGCCCGAGCGGAGGAGCAAGAAACACCCGCTTTGACGTCGACTTCAAGAAGGATGCGGCGCCCACGGGCGTCACCGTCGCTGGTCCTGGCCAGCCACGAGGACAAGTCTTTCGCCCAGCGAAGAGTCTCAAACCTCACGCTTGCCCAACAAGGACCGACACAAACCACCACATATCCCCTCCTCCTACAAGCCCCAACGATCAACAAGCATCACTCCTGCCGCCACGCCTAGACTCCCCATCGCCGCGACAAAAGCCGCCGTCGAGATCATCACCACTGGCCACGAGTTAGTTGCCGAAAACAACCAGAGCGAACCCGGGCAGCCGCCACCGCGAGAGGAACAGAAGATCGCCGCCACCAAACTCCTCCCTGGCGGCCCAGATCGAGCCCTGAATGAGCCCGCACCGCCACGACGAGCCCTCCAAACCATGCGCCACCCGCCAAGCACCACCGCCCCTGGCCTTCACCTGCGCAGCCACATGCCCGCGCCGACGTGCCCATAGCGCAAGAGGCGACCATGGCCCGTAGGGCCCAGATCGGGCCCTGGACGAGCCCAGCATGCCTCCTCCCGCATCGGACGGCCACCGCCACGCCGACCCATCATCTACGCCTCCTAGGCCGCAGCACCGTCCTCCAGGCCGCACCGCAGACCGCCGACCCGCCGCCAGCCTCCGGATCCAAAGCAATGCAACCTCCCTCCCGACCAACACGCTCGGATGTGAGAGGCGCTACCTCCCGCCGCCCCCTTCATTGGCGCCGCCAGACTTTACTGCGGCAGCCTCGGAGGGCGATGAGGTGAGGAGCCAGGGAGGGGGTGGCGGCGCCCCAGGACTGGGGAGAGCCCCTTCGTCTCCTACTTGCTTCTCTGATTCACGGAGTGTCTGCTGGGATGCCTTCTCCTCCTTGAGGTCTTGTGACATGATGGGGATTCGTCGCAACTTGACACCGAGATGGCAACCTCCTACTCCGGCGACCAGGCCATGAGGCAATCATATTCCACGTGGTTGTCGACAACGTCCTCCTCTTCTACCGCCCTACGGCTATAGCACAAGCCAAAAGTAGATCTCGTGAGCCCTGCTTGGCAGCTGGATCTATGGCGCCTATGAGATATGTGACGCCTATGAACGTAAGAGGCCATAACGGCGCCTGGCGACATGACGGAGATGGTTCCACTATCGTTGAGCGGCGCAAAACGTAGAAGGCGTGGTGGCGTGGCTCAAACATCGAGACCATGGGCGGTAGCCACACTCATCCAAGTCGGTGTCAACGCCAAGGCCATGCTAGTAGGCTCGATTCCATGGCCAGTCATAGTGGACGACCCGATGTGCCACCACGTCGTCACACTCCTGGTGTAGAAGCGTCGCCCATATCCCAACATTGTCCTACGCTATGTTCATCTACACAGCCGACAGGAGCAGCAACTTGCGACAAACGACGACCTCATCGAGGTATTCGTCTCGTAGGAGCGGCAAAGCCTTTTTTGTTAGGAAAAAGTCCAAAACAAACCCTAAACTCATAGTGGTTCGACAGTTTAAACCCACAAGTCGAAATCTCTATCCTTTATACCCTAAAATATGCAATTCCTGTCTAAATTAAACCCTAGAGTTCTTTGACCAAATTGACTGACGCCACGTAGGCAAACTTTTAGAAAAAGCCCCTAGATAAATTGTCTATTGCAATCTCTTAGTCACTCCTGCATTTCCGAGACACACTCGTCTCCAACCACTGCAGAGCCTTCTCTGCCCTCACCTCCTTCTGTCGCTCGAGCCAAGGCATGCACGCTTTCGCCACCATACGTGACAACCTCCTCCTCGTTCCCGCCTGTGACCCTCCACGTTATCCATCCCTTGGCAGCGCGCCCCTATAGGTCCCCACCGCCGCTGGCGAGAGGCTGCCCCCAAAGGTAGGAGCTCGCCTGCACGTGCACTTGGCCGAAGCTCGCCCCTTTGGTCGGACTTGGTCGAATCTTCTGGACAACGCCGGTCTCCCTTTCCTCGCAGAGAGGTCCACAATTTTCCTCTAGCTAGAACAGCCTGCCATCGGCGCCGTGTCCCACATGTTCTGAACCCTAAAGCCATGGCGACCTACCTTGCATCCCACAGATTGGAGTGAATTCAGGTGCGGGGAAGAGTGGTGCACGCGGACGGGGGAGATGCACCGTCGATGACGCGTTGGTGTCACCGAGGTGAGGCGTCGCCGCGACCAGGCCCCGCCTCAAGCCGCCGTCAGGTATGATTAGCGCGAATGCTCTTGGCCTCTGCCATATAAGAGCAGCAGAGCAAATAAACGACACAACGGCGTCCAACCGAAGCGGAGGAAGACAAATGTGGTACCAACGATTAAGAGGCTCCGATGTCGATTTCTTCAGTGGGGATCGATCTGCACAAAAAAAGTGGGGTTGAGACGTCAGCGAGAGTAACTTGTAATCCCGTGTAGGATTTCTGCTTTCCCGTTGTACCAAACGGCTCAAGGGTTCAATTTAGACCAGGATTGTATAGTTAGTTTAGGGTAGGAATGACAAGGTTTTTGACTTGAGGGTATAAATCATCCGACCGCTACAAGTTCGGGGTTTGTTTTGGACTTTATCCTTTATTTAGCACTGGTTTGGGAGTGCTGGTGCAAGCCGTTTTTTCGTCTGGGTCGGTAGTGGAGACGTTCTTACACAATCAATCAGAAGGAGAAATTATGATTTATGATTACTATAGTCGTCATGTGTTATGTTTTTCATATTCTCATAATTATTTAAGTCATCCATTTTTTCTGATGATTTTACATGACAGGCGTGGCAGTCCAAAGAGAAACCAGTAGTGGCTCAGTTTTCAAGATACAGAAGCACTGAGCTTGGTCAGATCCGTTGTGTTTTCGGGCGACGTACGACAGTTACACTATTACTAAAGATGGATTTTTTTATAAATATGCCCACCTGCAAATCTGCATTGCCAAAAATACCCTTCGTTGATAGCATTTGTCAAAAATGCCCCGGCGGGAGACGAAAAAGGCGCCATGTGGCACCTTCCGCCAGGAACCATGGCGATGCAAATATCCCGCCATAGGGACAGGCGGGAAGACGGGAAGACCATTCCGTCTATGGAAGTGGCGGGAGGAGCTGAGAGCACAGCTTGGGTTTCCTGGTAGCTTAATTAGCAATAATTGTCCTGATTAATTAGCATCTATATAACGTGAAAAATGGTTGGAATTTGGCCAATGCATGCGACGGATTGACTGGGCTGTTAATTTGCCACGTAAATTATTGGGGGTTGTTTCCTTCTTCATTAATCACATGAATCATGGGAGTTTAGCACCTGTATTAATTGTATGAATTAGTAGGATAATTAGCTCACCGTGAGCCCCAGCTCCTCCCGCCATCCCCATAGGCAGGACGCACTTCCCGCCAGC
This sequence comes from Avena longiglumis, assembly GCA_030063025.1. Classification (NCBI taxonomy): domain Eukaryota; kingdom Viridiplantae; phylum Streptophyta; class Magnoliopsida; order Poales; family Poaceae; genus Avena; species Avena longiglumis. Next base: position 52,859,557 of record CP125976.1, read on the forward strand.
TGCTAGGGCGGAATACTTGCCCCGCCACAGTCTGTGTCGGGATGTGCCACGTGGCGCTTTTTTCACCTCCCGCCAGGGCATTTTTAGCAAATGTAGTTGAGAGGGGGTATTTTTGGCTATGCAAATTTGCAGGGGGTTATATTTGTAAAAAAATCCTTAAGATGGTAACATTGCTCAGTCATATGATGTTACTTCTCATGGATGCCAGAAGCATCTCCGAAGTCTGACATGCGAAAATTCATAACTCATCACTGCAATGACAAACTAAGAAAAAGAAAAACTAACAAAAAACTACAAAGTTTATTGCACGTAGGATCAGAATTATATTGAAGATTGGTTATCAGTCACTGGACATCAGAAACACGGACCAACTTTTCTTCATCACATCCAACACGAAAAACCAGCTTCAGAAACGATGAAAGACAAGAAGATCCCAATAACATTGGCATGGCTAAGGTACATCAGAGACTTAAATACTAAGAATCAGATCATGGTTCATATTGTTGCAGTATTCTCTCATCCTATGATACATACAGAATACAGCCAATCCGAAGGAAAATGCTTGGAATTTCCAATAATTTCACCGGCAGTTCAAAGAGAGAATTTCAAAAGCATTTCCATGAAATTATAGTTTCTAAAGTAGACATGTGTTATTTTCTTCATTCTCATTTTTTGATGATTTTACATGACACGTGACAGTCCAAAGATAGCCGATAGCTGGCTCAAATATTGATGCTACAAATCCACTGAGCTTGGTCAGATACGTTGTATTCTGTAGCAACAAATCAAGCAAGTTATTTCATCTGCTTACATTAGCAGACTGTTTAATGTTAATTTGGTGATACTCATAATATATGATGTTTGAAAACGAGCAATACACTGCAACTAAATACGGTAGTCATTGCTCAGTCGTATGATATTACTTCTCATTGCTGCCAGAAGCATCTCTGAAGTCTGACATGCGAAAATTCATAACTCATCACCGCAATGACAAACAACTGGGAAAAACAAAAAGCGTGCTGAGTACGAAGATTCTTGCACGAAGGATCAGAAGAATATTGAAGATTGGTTATCTGTCACTGTTCATCAGAAACACGGACCAACTTTTCTTCATCACATCCAACAGAACATGAGCTTCAGAAACGATATTAGACAAGAACGTCCGAAGAAGATTGCAATGGCAAATATATCATCAGAGACTTAAATACTAAGAATCAGATCATGGATCATATTGTTGCAGTATTGTCTCATCCTCTGAAACATTGCAACCGGAAGGAAGGTACAAGGCACACAGAACAGCAAAACAAGATCGACAAGCAATCAAGAATTAACATGGCAGGAGAAAGATCATCGAAGAAACGGAAGAACGAAACAGAGAGGAGCTGGGAGTCGGGTCGAGGCGGCTGCTATTGCAATCGGCGGCGCGAGGTACGTTGATTCTGCGCTCTGCTTGTCGCTCTTTATAAAGGCGTGCGGGTAAGAAACCCTAGAAGGCCTGGATCGTGTAATATGGGCCGGGCCCGTTTAACAGGATCCGTTGAGGCCAAAAGTTTCAAGAACGAGAGCTGTAATAAAAAAAAGTAAAATCGACGTCGATAGAGAATAGCATCTGAAAGAACGTTGATGCACATAAACCTGTTTGATCATTCAGAACTCTTTCTATTCCAATTTGATCTTTCTATGTACCCACTGTTACAATGTTCAGAGTAAATCCCATCTGCACAGAGTGCCCCTAATAGTTTAGGACCTGGACCTTCGTACGCCAAACCAGCTACTATACAAACCTGTCACGCCCCTCCCTCCTAACACGTCACCACATCAACGCTACGGTACTACAGAGCAACACGATCTGTGCGCCCGTTTTTAGCGTTTCTCCCATGCCCATCTGCTGGGCCTGAAGATCTGCCGCAGGAGTGCCATCTTGGGGACATTCCAGTTCTCGACGTGCCTGAACAACACCTGTATCTGTCAATCACCTACACATGGTTCTCGTTTACTAGTACATGATTAAGTAAGCTGACGGAACGACGGTGCGAGTACCTGCACACCTTCCCCGACTCATCATCGAAGTAGTATTCCGTGTACCCGGTAGCTGAAAAATACAGTAATGAGTCGTCAGTCAGATTAGGAACCAGTTTTCAGTTTACCACAAGCCGAACAAGCTGCCGATCTGCGCATACAGAGGCGTCGGCGTCGTCCTGAACTCACCGGAGAGAATGGGCCTCCACGGGAACGACATGACGCAGCTGAATCGCCAGTGCCCGATCGACTTGTCCTGCAACCAAGCAGCAATGGATGTACAGTAAGACTGATCGACTGATTGGCACTGGAATAGTGCAGGTGTCCGCACCTGGAGATCCTCCCATTTGGTGAGCTTCATGTCGGACTTCTCCAGCAGGGAGCCGAAGTTGGTGCAGTTGCGCTTGAACCGCTGCAGGCCTCTGAAGGAGCCCGCCGGGTCCGCGAACTCGCACTCCTCCTCGTACGCCCGAAGCGTCAGATTCCCTATCGTCAGAAAACGAAACACATGACGTGTCGTGTATGCATGATTAGGCTTGAATGCTCGAACCCAAAAGGTTTTGGGCTGTAGTTCGAGACCTGTAACGAAGTACGACCGCGCGAAGTCGTCCTTGATGGCCTCGGCGACCTGCGCGCGGCCTAGGGTCGAGACGGACCCCGACGACGCGCCGTCGTCGTCTGCAGCTACGGCGTCCCCCTCCGGAGACGGCGGCCGGAAGAAGGACGCGGCGACGCCGAGGGCCTCGGAGGCGTACCACGCGGCCTTGAGGACCACGTTGTCCGACTCCGAGCCGGAGGGCGTGCCGGTGCCCGGGCCCTTCTGCGCGTGCGGTCGGAGACGACGGGGCCGGGAGTGGACAGGCAGTGCTGGTCGACGTAGGAGTTCGCCGGTGCTCCGGCGGTGATGGCCGGTGGGGAGGGGGGAAGGAGGAGCTGGGTGCAGCAAGGCCATTTCTCTTGACGGAGATCTCGTGGTGGCGCCAACAACACGCGAGCGAGGGACAGAGAGTGGCAGAGCCACTTGTTTGGCTTTGGCATCTACTGTGCGTGCCTGCTAGCGTACCAGGGTCTGCGTTGGAGTATGAGGTTGGGATTAAACGCTGAAGACATGGATTTTTCTCTCAGATCTCTGAAACTGTGTGGTTACAGGAACAAAGATGTGGACGAGTAATAAATCGGCCGAGTTTTTAAACTGCCTTTTATGCGCGGAAAGCTTAACAAAAAGAGCATGCGACTCTTCTGAAACTTGACGCAGGATCAAACTTAACATCACGTAGCACTTTGATCACAGCCTTTTCTTGAAACAATGGGCCTCCCTGTCATGAGGGACCGGTTCGATCACAGCCTAGCTAGGCCCATTCGTTTCCTGAACATCTTCCCACAGTACTGTATGTGGATCATGTGGAAGCAGCACGAACATCGTCGACAGCAAACCCTAGCAGGCCATCGCCGGGCCCTCTCCCTCCGGCCGCTGCCGCTGCGCCCTCTTTTCTGTCGGCGGTGGCCTTGGTCACCGAAGGTGACAGACGGTTTGCATGGACTCCATCGATCTCCTTTGCACGGGGGTAGGCACCTTGGGGCTACGCCGATGGATCTGGGCAGTGGGCGGTGACGCTCCAGCGACGCAGGCTGGCGGCTCGGATGGGAGGTGCGGAAGAGCAGAAGGGGATCTTGTGTGGACCTGAAGGCGGCGGCTACCCTGCGGCGATGCTGCTCCCGGCGTCGGTTCGGCCATGGGATCGAAAGGGCTAATGGCTGACCCACTCGTTTCGATTGCCGGTAGCTGCCAGCGGTGTGGGGACTGCTGGTTCGGCCAGAATAATGGAGGCGATGCTAGGGTTCCTTCCGTGCGAAGAAGAAGATCTGCTTGATGCTTGCCCTTGTTGATCTGGCTGGAGTGTCGAATTTCAGAAGGTTTCGTTGGCGAACTCTCATGGGCGCATCAGATCTGGAGATTCTTTGGATCGAAGGTTTTGATCGTATGCCATGTTTTTCGCCATTTGGTTTGTTGAGTGTTTGAAGCTCATTGTTTGTTCCCACCATGTGTCATTCAACGAGCCATGGTGAAGTCAGATGCGGAGAATGTCAGGAAAGCGAAAATATGAGGGCATCGATGATGATTTGAGTCTTTATGGCAACAACGAACTGGCTACGTGATCTGTGACTCGCAGCAGCAACTATTTATGGGGAGGTAACACAAGAGAAGACATGGATTTTTCTCTCAGGTCTCTGAAACTGTGTGGTTCACAAAAAAAAAGATGTGAACGATTAATAAATCCACCGAGTTTTAAAACTGCGTTTTATGCGCAGAAAGCTTATCAAAAAGAGCATGCGACTCCTCTGAAACTTGACGCGGGATCAAACTTAACATCACGTAGCAGTTCGAACACAGCCTTTTCTTGAAACAATGAGCCTCCCTGTTAAGAGGAACCGGTTCGATCACAGCCTAGCTAGGCCCATTCGTTTCCTCAAGACCTGAACATCTTCCCACTGTACTACTGTATGTGGATCACGTGGAAGCAGCACGAACATCGTCGGCAGCAAACCCTAGTAGGCCGTCGCCGGTCCCTCTCCCTCCGGACGCTGTCGCCGCGCCCTCTTTCCGGTCGGTGGTGGCGGCCATGTCTTGGTCACCGAAGGTGACGGACGATTTGTGCAGACTCTGTCGATCTCCTTCGCGCGGGGGTAGGGGCCTTGGGGCTGCGCCGATGGATCCGGGCGGCGGCGCTCGAGCGATGCAGGCTGGCGGCTCGGATGGGAGGCACGGAAGAGCAGAAGGGGATCTGGTGTGGACCTGAAGGCGGTGGCTGCCCCGCGGCGATGTTGCTCCCGTATTCGGCTCATTCTCTGGGTTCGGCCATGGGCTCGAAAGGGCTAATGGCTGACCCACTCGTTTCGATTACCGGTAGCCGCCAGCGGTGTGGGGATTGCTGGTTCGGTCCGAATAATGGAGGCGATCCTAGGGTTCCTCCCGCGCGAAGAAGATCTGCTTGATGCTTGCACTCGTTGATCTGGTTGGAGTGCCGAGCTTCGGAAGGCTCCGCCGGCGAACTCTCATGGGCACATCAGGTCTGGATTGCTGGATCGGAAGGTATTCGGTCGTGTGTACCCATATTTTTCTGGCCGTTTGGTTTCAGCGGGAGCGTGCGAAGCTTTGCTGTTTGTTCCCACCAAATGCATTCAACAAGCCATGGTGAAGTCAGATGCGGAGAATGTCTGGAAAACGGAAATACAAGGGCATCAATGATGATTTGAGTCTTTGTGGCAACGACGAACTGGCTACGTGATCTATGACTCGCAGCAGCGACTGTTTGTGGGGAAGACAACATAGGAGGAGTTCTTAGTCTTACCATGCAGGGTGAAAATCCAAGGTTTGGCCTTAACTGGTTCTGCCTGGCAATGACCTTGTTAAAGACATTGTTTTGCGAGCGAGGACTTTCTCCAGAGTGAAAATTTATGATCTTTGATCGGACAACGACGACGCTTGTGCACTGTTTCTTTTTTGAAGGCGTTATTATTGGAGTGAAGGACTACTGGTGTTGTTGTGGTGGTGTCAGTGTCGTTGCTTGAAGGAATAGTTCTTTATAGTATAGCGGGACTTTTTTTTTGCAATTCTGCTTTTTTCTGGGTTGTGTGCATTTGTAAGGCCGCTAGGGCATGCGTTGTTGCAGAGGCTGGTTGTAATTGTTATCTCCTTAATATTAATATATACTATTTTCTAAAAAAAATTGATAAATCACCACTAAAGTATAGTTGTGGTTTGTAAAATTTTTCCATCGGCACTACTTTCACTTATGCAATGACTCGATCTCGTTTCCTCATGTTCATGCTGCTTCTTCCGGTCTTCCCCGGCACAAGAAGGCTGATCCGAACTGCCAAGGAGGACTCGGTTAATTAAGCATGTTCCAAACATGAAACAATACTACAAATGCCGTGCACGGTGACCACTGACCAGGCAAAAACCTCAAGCTCGTGTTGGTGTAGAGCAGAATGTTTGCCGGGGGATCATTCAGGACGTCTCACTGTCGGCTTCCTAGAAAGGACTAGCATGGATGCAGCCTAGCTGCCCTAGCTAGCCAGCTGCCTTCAGCTAATGGCTTAGCAAGATCTTGGCTATGCGATCGCGAGCAAATGAGATCGATGTGATTAGGACATGCCAACAACCGCGTTACTGGTGTTGATAGTAGTACTATCTTATTTGTATACCTCGCGGATACAATGTATCAGAAGGCGATCGAACGTCGTCATCGTAAGTTGACGCCCGTCTGTACAATTAATTATCTGAAGACGAACGTCACGATATCCTGACGTTGTTGGCCTCGGACCGCTCCTGTTGTAGTGGTTCTGTGGATGTGAGCATCAGAGCATGCATGTCATTGTTTAGTTCTTACACAACAAATCGGAAGACCGGGACAACTGTCCAACTAATTAGAAACCTGAATATGTACTACAAAGGAGACACGACCACATGCGCGCACTAGTTTTCGCATCCGTCTTCCTAACCTAGTCGTGTCCATGTGGAAGAAGAAATACTTTTTATTCGAAGCGGAGGCAAAGACTTTACCTTAATCATCAAGTGGAAAAAAAGAGTTTGAACAAAGAAAAAAATAAAAAATACATACTTATGGGGGCATAAAAATACTTAAAGAAGCCCGTGGTTTGAATCTCCCCACCCCTGTCACGGGCACATAAGCCTGTGGTCAATGGATGAAACCTCACCACACTCAAGGTTGTTCACGAGAGTACGGTGGATATAGGTTGATACTCATCGGAGGCGAGGCTATACGAATGCTACAATGTTGATGAAGACATGCTTGGATTGATAGATGCCGATGGTAGTCCGACGGACAAACCAAGAAAACCAAATTATAGATAGAAACAAACAATTCAAAATATCAAGTGAGATTAAAAGAAAGTAGTGGATTGATACATATAAAAAGTTCAACGAGTTTGTCCAAGTCGAATGTCTCAATGGTTGGGCAAATGGCGATACAGGAAATGGTAGAAAACAGACTTTAGTGTCACAAATAGTTGGGTCAATAAGCAACTACCCAAAGAGTGCAGATTCTTGGCTCCTAGGCACAAGTGCACCCGGTACACGAATATATTTTTAAAAGATTTATAGTATCACAAAAAACTCTTAAAATAATCATGCACCCGGTACACTTATTTTTATATTGAACAATCGGCCCACTGTCGACATCTACTGGAAAAACCAGTTCGATTATTAGGGGACGTGTTGTTGGCCGCTCGACGCGGCGCATCCCGCTTGCGCTGCCTAGAGGCAGCCTAGGATGGGCCAGCCCACTACCGTGCATGCGTGGCTCTTTCTTTTTTATTTTTAGTTTTCAATTTTTTAAATCTGAAATATTTTCAAATATGAATGAAATTTAAATGTGATTTTCTGAAATATAAAAAAATCCAATTTTTTAAATAATATTTTCTAAAACACGTGTACATTTTTCTAAAAACTATGAACATTTTTTAACATGTGAACAAAATTTCCAAAATCATGGATTTTTTTAAAAAAACATGGACCCTTTTGAACATTATGAACCAAATTTGAATTCATGAAATATTTTTCATATGTCAAGAATTTTTTGCAAAATCATAAACCAATGTTTTTAAGAATGAATAATTTTTCAAAAATTTCATGAACTATTTTTCCAAGATCATGAACAAAATGTTGGAAAACATGAACATTTTTTTGAAAATCATGAGAATTTTTCTAAAAATCATAAACAAATTTTCAACATAAAAACTTAAAAAGGCTAAAAAGTAAATAAAAACACTTTTAGAAAAAGTGAAAGAAAAACAGAAAACAGACCAAAAGAAAAGGGGGAAAAGGAAAAAAAAAAGGAGCGAGTAAAATGGGCTCGGCCCGTGCTTGAAATGTTCTATGCGTCACGAGCCATCCGCACCGCACAGAGCGGCGTATAGCATTTCTGTTCGATCACAGCCGGTGACCATATTCGTTTCATTTCATAGGGACCTGGAATCTTGGACACTTTCCACTGGATGAGGATCACCTGTGTAAGCTGCACGGACAATCTTCAGTGATAATTCAGCCAGAAGTTTCGTCCACCAGACACAAGTACGGCACTGGCTTTATATGTCTCTCACACACACTGCTCGTTTCCATTCGAGCGACGGTGGCAACGTGTTGGGCCTGGTGTTTTTTCCTCCGGTACATCCTCCCCCGCGCACGAGAAGGCTAGTCCGAACTGTCAAGGAGGAGGACTCAGTTAATTAGGCATGTTAAACATGAAGGAAATAGTACTAGCAATGCTGTGCATGCATGCATGCTTGCTTGTGCGATGACCAGACCAGGCATGCAGAGATGCTGCCGTACGTGCCGGTGGCTCGTTGAGGCCGCCTCGGTGTCGGCTTCCTAGAAAGTAGCGTGCGTGGATGCAGGGCTAGCTTCACTGCACATAGCCAGCTGACTGTGCGATCGGGCTAGTGAGATAATCATGATTTGGACATGCTAATAATTGGTTTGCTGATGTTGATATTAGTAGGAATATCTTATTTGTACCTCTCAGATACAACATAATTTTTTTACGGATTTGCTAGTTCTGAGGCGTCTGAGAACTTCTTAAGTCTCAGTCGCCTCTTTCACCATTCGATTTACCTCGTGATTCGTGCAAAACAGAAGTTACACATGAGTTGCAACTTGGATGTAACTGAGAATTTAATGAGTTGCAACTAGGTTGTAACTGAGAATTAGTACAAATCATATGAGTTGCAACTAACTGAGAATTAGCATAAATATTAGGATGACATCAGCGACTTAGACATAACTAGTTCTCAGGCGCCTGAGATTTAGGCACTCCCTAACAGGTGAGCTGTTGTATTTCATTGCAATAGTAGGAATAGTGAGATACATAAAAAGACAAACAAAGGTTGGCTTAGAGAGGAAGTCATCTCAGATACAACATATTCGAAGACGAACATATGCGACACTCAAGTATACAAATTATTTGAAGACGTGCACCGACGAGGCCCCACGATAAGTGACTCCGACTGCTTGTTCTGTGGATGTGAGGATGCATGTCATTTTTCAGTTCTGGTAGATAAGCAAAAAAAAAAAACCGGGACATCTGTCCAACGACTTATTAGAAACCTGAGTATATAGACAGAAGACAGGACCATATGCGCCCACGAGTTTTCACATATGTGTTCCTAACCTAGTTGTGTCCATGTGGAAGTAAATTTTCTTCTTTCAAAGTGGAGGCAAAAACCTAGCCTCAATCTACTACTATTAACTAAGAAGAGTTTGAACATGGAAAGATCTACAAGATTAATATGTTCCTCACATGGCGAATTTAATATATTACAAAACTTTTAATACATCTGAATGCTTTGAATCGTCATCCACGAGAGGTATTTGATGAGACCTCGTCGGGCGCAGCGTTCTTCACATCTGCATGACGTGAATGCAACGACATCGACGGGGACATGTTTGGATAAAGAGATGGCAATGGTAGTGCGAGGGGCAAAACCGAGGAAACCAAAAGATAGACATAATCAAACAATTCAAATACGAGCGAGTTTTAAGAGTAGTTGATCGTCAATTAAGTTAAAAGTCCAACAAGTTTGGCTAGGCCAAAGGTGTCTCGGTTGTCGGGCCAATGGTGATGCTCAAGCCAGGGGTGTGCGGGGCAGCGTGATGTGAGGCCAATCAGGTGGATGGGGTGTGTTTGAGACGATATGCATGCCTAGTTGTGCAGTTCTCCAAACAAAATCTGATAAGAAAACGAAGATGTTGGGGGACAACGAGGTAGTGTCGTCGTTTTGTTTTCCTTGTTGGAGGCATCACTAAGCAGAACCGGTACTTTACGAAACCTATAGATTATCTGCAGGTGAACGATCATCCTCGACCACTCGGCGTTGTTACTTTGCTAGACCTATGTTTTGGAGTCATAGTCTATTTGTTGGAGCACCTAGCTTATGGAGGAGAGGTTGGGCCGTGGCCTTGTTGCTGTGTCACGGGCCGTTGTGGCTTATCTTTTTTTTTTGAACGTTGAACGGGTGCTTTGCACCCGACATATATTGCTGCATAAAAGTCCCTGGAGTACAAAAAGGCCATAAAAGATAAAAATTACACAGAGGCCCAGGAAATTGCATTGAGGACCCTAAAAGAAACTTGAAAAAGCAATCAAGTCCTTTCTCCCTCATCCTCCTCCAGATCGACGAAGCTCCAGCGCCGGCGAGCATCCTTGCCAAAGGAAGCAATCGGCGAAGGCGAGCAGGAGCGGCCCTCACGCCATTGAGTCCGCGGTGGCGAGACCGCCGCCAGGAGACGCGGAGAAGCTCGAGGACTTCTCCACCTAAGGACGCAGACGCCGATGCTGCAGAAGAGCCGCCATGGCTCCCTGAAAACAACGCCAAGGCACCTTAGCCGAGAAGCCGAAACCGTCCTCGCACGTGAAGAAGCATAGTCTCCATCTCTCCTCGCCACGGCCGGGAGAGACAAAGACACCGCCACCGCCCGACACGCACCTCTCGCCACCACGGCCGGCCAGCACGGAAGAAAAGGGCGTGGAACCTCGTGGCGGAGGACCACCCAGCCTTATTAGCGGAGGCGGCAGCTCGAACCAAGCAACTCCGACCGGAGAAAGCCGTGGCGGCGGAACCCTAAGATCCGGATCTGGCGAATCGAATCTCGCTCAAACTACAGGCATAAAGCCCAAGACCAACCCTAAACTACTTCCGGCGCCTCTCCTCCGCCATCTCCGGCCGGCAAAGCCGCCGGAGAGGCTCGGGATCGGCCCGGTCCGGCGCGAGGAAACCCTAGCTACTGTAGAGACGAGAGCCGTTGTGGCTTATCACGTGTACAACTACAACAACGAGCTTATCTTAGCAATAACACACAAGGTGATTGTTGAGTTGAAAGAGAGGAATAAGATAAAAATTGGTTTACCCTCTCTTAACTAAGAGATGGAACCTTAGTAATGGAAACTGTACGACATGTCATCACATTTTTTTTGGTTTGAGGTAGCTTATCACGTGTACCACACGATACACCATGTCATCGCTTTCTAATTAAATTCAACCACTCCATACTTTGAGGATCATGCAAACATTAGTTGCTAGGAATAAAACTAGTAAAATATACTATGCACTATAACATGTTAGTTTATCTTTTCTAAATGACATGTGTGGCACAGGAAAAAGGCCTAGTTATCAACATTTGTACTACATGTCCCAAGGTTGCAGGAGTGTGGCCGTCATGTGCATGTTTTTCGTGTTGGGAAGACCCAACTCCGCTTGCGCGTTCGGACGTCTCAACTGATGTTGGTTTGGTATAAATGGTTGTGGTGAGATGATTAAGCTCGTGACGTGGCAGTCGAAGGACTGCCACAGGTGTTGTTGCATGCGGTATTCCGGTGAAGTCGATATCATTTGGTCCTTCACAGTGCTTGTTCTTGTTTGGCGGTGCCATTTGCAGACTTTTAGCTTGCTTTTTCTTAACTAATCGAGCAATGATATCCATCTCTTTTCCGGACCTTGAAAAAAACTTGCCTTTTACCTCTTTTCGTCATTCTCACTTCCCCGTTGCGCTTCCTCGGACTACCCATGCGCAAGCAGTGAGATGCACATGCATGCACGGTGCCTTTTTTGATGGTCAACATGCACCGTTGCCGGCCTGCTTGTCCATCGATTCGCAGTAGCAGTATAGTCTTGCCGCCGCATGTACTTTGTCGGCTGTCTTTTAGCCATTGTTGCCAGGTGTTCGATCGATCCCGTAGCATATCTTGCTGGTGGATCTCGACCGCTCCCTTTCGGTGTCCATCGGTCGAACAGTGTGCAGGGTATTGACGGCACGTGTACACGCGTGCTCCTTTGTAGGAGTACGAAACTTGACCCCATGGCCATGATCATACCAAAACCAAATAAAAGTGCAAAAAATAGTGTGTTTTGTAAAGCAACCATTAAATAAAAGTTTCAAAATGATATCACCTTATTTTTAAAAAATACTAGACCATCTTGCATGACCAATACCCCAACCGGGATATCTCGTGAAAAAGACAAATTTCTGCCGAATGCGTAGAAAGTGACTCAGATTTAAACTACAAGTACATTATCTAATGCTCATGATTTTTTGCAAAAAACATTTTTAGGTTCATAATATGCTATTTCATGAGAGATCCAATGCAAGGTTTACTTTTTATCTCACCAAAAAGCCATCTTCTATTTTCCGAGTGCAAAAAACAGGGTGTTTCATGAATCCTGACATAGTTTATGTTGGTTTAGTATTAAAAAGTTACGATGCATAGTTAAATAGATGACTGGGATGTCATATTTGGATTCCTCTCATTTTCCTGATCAATTTGGATATATTGTTTGTCGAATTATGATTTATGGATTTGTAGATATGAATTATTCAATTTTAAATGGAAAAAAGGCAAAATAAATAAAATTTATTTTATTTTTATTTGAATTCAAGATTATTATTACTTATTCATTGTTGCTTACTTAAATAATTGTATGGAATATAAAAAATAAAGACATCTAGCATATAGTCCAATGGTTAATAGGATTGAGACGATAGTATTCACAACAGGTTTTAATTTATTTGTCGAAAGCTCATGTGGAAGGAATGAAAAAGTTAAGGGCATGTTTGATTCAAAGGATTTGTATAGGAAATTTGTAGGATTAAATCCTATAGGAAATTTTCCTATGGTGGTTGTTTGATTTGTAGGATTGATTCCTATAGGAAACTTTTCTAGGAAATCCTTTGCACTAGATTGCATAGGAAATCTAACATCCACCCAAAGCTCTTTCTTAGAATCCTTTGATGGAATCAAACAAACTTTGTTGCATGTGGGTTCCTATAGGATTGAAGTGGACATGACATTGCAATCCTATGGTTTTCCTATTCCTTTGTTTTTTCTATCCTATGAATCAAACAAGCCCTAAGCGTGTTGAGGCTGAAGTAGTGTTAAGATGGATGACCGATCGAAAAGTTTGACTACTAATGCAATTTGACTTGATATTAAGTATATTTATAGATTTAAAAATATCCATGTGAGATTAACGGGTTAAACAATTCAAAATGATAAAAAAAAATTGAAAAAAAAGCCAAACTGTAGTCATCTACTCCCTCCGTTTCAAAATATAAGACGTTTTAGCTTTGTGAAGCAAATGTATCTAGACTACTTTTAGTATATATGTTCACTCAAGTTTGGAGTGAATCTACACACTAAAATAAGTCTAGATACATTCTCTTCATAAACCTAAAACATCTTATATTTTAAAACGGAGGGAGTAGGTGGGACCCATATGGTCTACGCCGACGATCTATATACACCGACGGATAAACTGGCTACGCCACGGGTTAGTACGCTGTCGGCACAACCTACGCCGACGGAGCTACGCCGACTAGACCGGCCGTCAGCGTATCAGTCTTCTCGTGTGGTGCCCATTTGCGGACTTGTAGATTACCTTTCTCCTAAGTAATCGAGCAATGGTCTCTTGTACTAGTAGTACCATTTCTCTTGATCAATGGAACAATATCCGTCTCTTTTCCGGACCTTGAAAAAAAAGTACTCGTCGACAAAGTGCCATGCCTTTTTCACCTTCACTTCCCCACTGAGATTCCTTGGACTACACGGCGCCCATGCGCAAGCAGTGATGCACATGCACGGTGAGGTTTGGATCTTGGGCTCTTGGCGCCCTTTTTGATGGTCAACATGCACCGTTGGCTGCTTGTCCATCGATGGCAATATAGTCTTGGGCTCTTGGCGCCCCGCATGTACTTTGTCGGCTGTCTTTTAGCCCTTGTTGCTAGGTGTTCGATCGATCCCGTAGCAGATCTTGCAGCTGGTGGATCTCGCTGGCTCCTTTCGGTGTCCATCGGTCGAACAGTGTGCAGGGTATTGACGGCACGTGTACACGCGCGTGCTCCTTTGTAGTAGGAGTACGAAACTTGACCCCATGGCCATGATCAGACCAGAAGCCAAGACAGGCGACCAGCAGCTAGCTGCACGAGGTACGTCCATCCATATCCATATCCTGCTGAACGTAACGTGGATTTCTTCGGAGAATATATGGACGGACGCACGCGCGCGTGGTCGTATGCGCGAAGTGCATGCGCCACGCTAGTCATCGCTCCCTGTCGCTGGCTCTGCCTCGACCTCGAGAACGAGGAAGAGGTCGCCAGAACATCGGTCCTGATCACACCACGGTCCGAGTCTGCGACAACGTACGTACCGGGCGTCCACAAAGTCTGCGCCACTGCACTGCACGCGCCTGGTGACGTGTACGAAGTGAAACACTTGCGCGCCAAGACTGTGCGCGAGTCCGTCCTGCAGCCAAAGATACTGGGCTTGACTTGCGCGGTTGCATCAGCGACCAAGTGTGTCCTCGCAGTTCACACACACGATCGAGAAGGAAATTGTCACCGGTTCGATCCTGACACGCAAGGAAAGCTTCTCTGTCTTCAATGCCTCGCTCAGTGCCTCAGTGGTACCGGTACCGACGACTACAGAGTGAGTGTGCAATTGGGCACTCTAGAGGCTACAGCTACAGGACCTCCCTGTGACTCTTCGAGGCTGTGAGCTGTGATGACTCCCCGCACGTACGGACGGCATGGCCGAGTCTCGGCCCGGTTCGACGCGTTCACACCTTGCGTACGTCGATCGTACCGGCGTCCGTCCGTACATCGGTGGTAGCTGTCGGCGTCAGTACACCAAAGCCTGGCGGTGCTCGTCGTTTGCGCGTGCGGCGAGATATGCTTCGATCTGCATATATGCCCCGGGCCCCGGCCGTGCGTGCATGATCTCCCGTACGTGCTCTTTAATTCGCGGTGTGTCCGTCATTGCCGGCCCCCGCCCCACGCGCGACGGCGACAGAGATATCGATCGCGCTGTGATGGCCAGCCGACCGGCGCGAGCGACAATCACATCGGTCACCGCCGCGCCGGTGTGAGCGCGTCCGGCAACGGGCGCGATCCGGTAGAGATGAGATCGCTCAGATCGGGATGCCAGCTGCTGTTTGACTCGCAAACGGATATGGGTGCCGCTCCCGTTCCAGCACCATATGCACGCGCCGCCGACGCGCGTGCGCAACCATCAATCTGATTCAGTGATGGACGATGCGCTGTAGTTGATGTGAGCGTGTAACGGGACCGAATGGATTGATTGGTCACGCAAGTGGCATTGACATCTGATCGTCAAGCTGGAGAAAAGCTGTGCTAGTGCCGACCTGCCGTCGGCGACCCATGCGTAAAGTAGCCAAGCCAGTAGTAGACGACTTCTGAAACGTTTCTGTCATTTACTCCTTTCCAGCAACCATGTACGTGTGTCTGGGCCCAGGGACCGGGACACCTGGTGGCGACTAGTTTAATTTGATAAAATCAAAGCTAATGATGTACTCCTAGTCGGAGTGATTGCATTATGCTGTCAACTAACCATGGTTGGTTGGTTCCCAGCCTGTTTTGTTTATGCTTCCGCCTGGTTCAAGTGGGCAGGGGCTACTAAATGCCAAAAGTAGATGCACTAGTACATCCTTCCTGAAAAGATCGTAATTATATCTTATGGGAGCACGATCGACTTGCGCCTAATGATGTTTAGTGGAAGACGACCGCTTCTTATTACGACCTCGATGACCACTAGACCAATGACCCATTCAAACTTTCAAAGATTCGCATACGTATATAAAAGACCAAAAGAACTAGTAGTATTATTTTTACCTGACGCATAAGTAATTAAGTATTGATCAAAGTGCGCCCCAAAACCTTTTTGCTTGTGGCATGGCTGCGGTCGCAAAGGCACCGCGATAGCAGCCTAGGCAGCAAGAGGATCGAATGAGGAGGCGGCGGCCATGGTAGTGGAGATGACTGATAGTGTGACGGTTCTCCGATCGGAGATAACATTCTATGGCTTTTCGGCCTGCATATTGTGGTTGGCACACCGTCACGTTTGTAGCTGGGAAACACATGAAATAATTTTTTTTGCAACGAAGCCCCTTTTCCTAAGTTCAACATCCGCCAATGGCAAGAACGACATGGTTATGACGAAAGGGTTGTCAGCATGTGTTTCGGCGGGCCTATCAATCTCGTCATTCGTCTATCAAAAAACTAGTAAGGTCATTGGCATATTTTTTTGTCATGCAGCGTTGATCATATCAGAAATACACGCGGACATTGGGTGGAAGTGAAGGGAATATGCCATATAGACAATAATATATATTATTATTTATTCACTTATTATTATTATTATTATTATTTATATCTTTATGCTATAATTGTTGTGAATATTGAATAAGAGATTCAAAGTAAGACTCACATGCACATGTAAAGTGATAAATACCAAGTGTTCCTAGTATTTCCTCTAGGATTAGCTCATGTGTCGTTTGATGATCATGTTTTCCTGATCATGACATAGTTATAACAACAAGGATGTCAACGACAATGTGAGCATAATGTTAGCAAAACAATAATATTGAACCCACTCATTCTCTGCGATATGCTATGAGATTACATCATTACATATTTGTTGGTTTATCGAAAGATTGTTGTTTGTACTTTTGTATCCTAAGACCATGAGGATATCGAATGCCTTCATAGAAAAAATGCGTTGATGATCATCTAATGTCATCTTTAATCGGATGATCATAATGGTTATCGTTGGGTATCTCGGAAACGTATGTCACAGGACGATAGTCCAAGATTTTGAATTGCTCATATAACGATGGAGAGATACCCTATGGGCTCTCTTGGTATTACGATATCTAATATATTTTCGCCAGATAAAGTGTGATCTGATTTACTGAAATATCAAAATATGGTAACAATAAAAGAAGAAAAAGGGTAACTAGGATAACATGGTATAGTGATCAAAGTGTTACTTCACAAGGATACCAATCTATATATCTCACCTCGCGTTTGTTATGCATCGCGAAGAAATAGAAAACATGCATAATAACATGAGGTTCGGCCGGATCACATGTGTGTATATACATGAGCCAATATGGATATCTAGATCTCGCTATTGATTATTAATCGAAAAGAAGTTTTGGGATCCTAGGGTTCCACCGCCTCCCCTCTCCTGCTCCTCCCCTCCCCAACTTGGAGGGCATGGGGAGCCTAGGGTTGCCACCGCCCCCATCAAAAACAAAAATATTGTTCTATCGAAAACACAAAGATCGAACTATGGAGGATCACGAGATGGATTGGATCTAGCACCCACCAACGAGGCAACGGAGATTCGTTCGCTGATGAAGTAGTTGGTGTAGATCTCGATGGAGGATCAAAGTAGTAATCTCATTGAAGGTATTCACGCGTACGGTGGTCTCGATCTAGCAGTTGGAGTATCCAAGCAGCCTTCCCGTATGTCTAAGATAGAGAGGAGTAGCAAACACATGGTGGATTAGTGCCTCAAGGGGCTTCCCCATCCTCCTTTTATATAGGAGGAGAGGTTACAAGTGGGGCGCCCTAGGGTTTCCCCTAAGGTGGACGGCGGCCACGACAGGGCCTATAGTGGCGCCTTCACCATATGGTAGTGCATCTCCCACATTAAATGGAGATAATTCCCCTCCCTCTATATATCATATCTCCATAATAATGCAATATATTCTAAAACCTTTAATAGAGGAAATAATCTGGCCTTCCCAAAAATAGCTCCGAGAAAGATAGGAAAGTTTAGTGCTATCCCTAGGAGGGCCATGCGCCATCCTATGATTGGTCTTGGTGTCCCAAGCTCCACCCCCTCTTATGGGCTCCACTTCTGGTCCATTTCCCGTGAAATTATTTCCTATATCAGAATGACTTCTAGTTTTCTCCCCGAAACTTCTCTGGATGATTCATAACTATTCTAGTGAATTTATCTCATATACATAAGCATTGAATACTCTACAGATCTTAGAACCCTTAAATGTGAGGCCCTGTAGGTTCGGTATTATGTAGTCATGGTCACAAATCTCCTTTCCAGACAATAATCAATAGCGGGGTCTAGACACACATATTAACTCCCACATAAAATCGATAGAATCGAGCAAACCAATTGATATCATACATTATCCTTTTTCATCATGATATATAGAAACCCAAGGTAAGATGATTAAGTATTATTGTAAAGCAACACCTTGATTACTAAACCAAGTTATCCTCGTTACTGGTTTGCTCTTTTTTTTGTTTCCATATTCTGGTATCCAATGATCCACATCACCCTGTGTCTGCCCATATGATGAATGATACTATAATATAGAGAGGTCCCGGATCATATCTCTCCATCTGAAAGATCGCATTTACTGCCACCCTGTCAAAGATAACTTTTGGTGGCAATAAAAAAATCTTCTGGTATGAAGACATATGATATTCTCATGGTCCAATGACCAATTTTATTCAACAACAATTACAATATACCAATAACTATGACAATGTTTACCCTATGGTAAACCGTAGAACCTGGGTCGGTTCAACCTCATTGGCATATGTATCCATGTTATCATAACCATTCCATTTCAAAAAACATGTTATCATAACCATACCATGATCAGAAAAACTTGACCATCAGATGTCACATGAGTTAGTCCTAGAGACTAGAAATACTTGTGTTTATCCTCTACATGCGCTTTTGAGTTTTTCATTGATTCTCACAATCAAGACTTATTTCATAAAATGATGAACTATAATTGTAAACAATTAGAATAAACAATAATCATTTATTATTTGGCTCTAGCGCACATTCTCAACACCGCCATGGTGGAGCCGTGCATGGGCATGTGTTGCCCACGATCCGGGCTCGTCAGATCAGGGCCTAGAGGGGTTCTTCCTTTTCTTGAATTTGTTTGTTTCTTCGCATGGATCTTGTAGGGATTTTCTAGGATCTTTGGATCCATTTGGATTTGCTGTGTTCAAATTTAGAGTGTTTATTGTTATATTATAAATTCAGAGCACACCATGATCTCATGGGCAGATCGTCACAAAGAAATATGAAGAACTTTCTAGTGTGCCTCAGAATTGCTACTAGAGATATGTATCAATGTACAAACACTCTGCCAGATCGATTTAAAAAAAAACCTTAGGGCCCGTTTGGATCCCATCATTTGGGGCAAAAATCGTGGAATTCATTTGGCAATTCCATGGTATACATGTTTGGCTGAACCGGAATTGCACGTTAGAATTCATTTGTCAATTCTAGCGGAAAACCCCTATGCGTTACCCAAATCCAGACCATCCACCCGTCATTTGCCTGGAAACCCAAAGCGCACCTCACATCCTCACCCCGACGCCCTCTTCTTCCTCCCCTCGCCCACCACCACCTCGCCGCCACGATTCTCGGCTGTCGGAAGACACCGACGACCTCTCTCCCCACCTCTGAAACCCATATCTCCCAGGCCTACTACTCTCCCCCAAGTCCTCTCCACGCCCTGACTCCTCCCCACCAAGATCCTACCGCCTCCGCCGACCTCTGGCTGGGAGTGTCCCTCCTCCAGTGAGCCATCGTCGAACACATCTCACCCACCCTCGCAGGTATGGCTCCTCCGCACCTCTCCTCTTTTTCCCTCTCTATCACATTCCCTTTCCCTCTGAACTCTAACCCTAGCCTCATGGATCTCCAGTTTTGGAGCACAACCTCACCGGATCAAGAACCCAGCGAGCATCCAACCACGATCTTGAAGTCCTTCCTCATCCTTAACCTCGTCCCCGTCATCTGCTTAAGAAAGAACGGTATACTCCCCTTCTCTCTACTTGTCTCCCCTCTATCTTTGTGTGTGTGTCACTGTAATCTCCCTTCTCCGAAACTTTGATCTACCTCACAGCTGCCAGTTATTTACGCATACAGATAAACTAACCTGTATTTCTGAGTGTGTGGAGAACAATTTGTCATATACTGACATGTGCTGCCAAATATTTGAGAATGTTGGACCCTGGGATTGTTTCATCAAGAGGACCCACTTATTTTTATTTTATTTTATTTTTAGAACTTAATCTGCCCCATGTTTTACACAGGTTGTCCACTTGGGTTTAGTCATGTACTAGAAAAATAACATAAACATGTAGCTCATTCATTAATCCTAGTATTATATATTGATATGATAGTCAAGGAGGGATCTTTGGAGCCATGGAGGCTTATCTGTATTTACAACGAGGTACAAACTAATGAACGACATAAAGTGGCTTAATTGTACTCGGTCACCTACCATATTATCTTTCGAGAGATCATCTTCACAACAGGAAGTAGGAAACTTCAGCGATTAGAAGTAGAATAGGAGTGAGGATGCTTTTCTTTTACTATCTACTTCAGAAGTGCACGGACTATTATATGCCTTGGCGTTTAAAGCCAATGGCCTTATAAAACCAATGCATTGCGTATTTGCTTGAAACTTACTTGCAGTTGCTATCTCGTATCCTGACAGTGTTGGGGTTATTGGCTGAGAAAGACAGGTGTTGGCGATATTAGCGAAACTATCACGGATGAATTTGTCCGAAATGTCGGCACATTACTTGAGGAATCATATATATGATGCCAGCTATTTATGCATACAAATAAACTGTCCTGCATTACTGAGTATCTGAGAACAAAATGAGTGACACATGCTGCCAAATAGTTGGGAGGACCCTCTAATTCTTTTTTTCCAGAAACTAATCTGCCCTACATTTGTTTGGACTGGTTGTGAAGCTTGGTTTCAGTCTCACACTTGTAAACCCGAATGATATCTTTGGTTTGAAGAAAACAACAGTGATTTGATGATTCCTTAACCTTAGAAACAGTGATTTGATGATTCCACCATGTTTTGAATATTGATTAAGTGATCAAATTGACATTGCAAAGCTATTATCATACTATAATATTGCCTTTTCTTCTATGTTTCTTTTTTGGCTACACACACCTATCGAGATAAAGTATAGTACCATTAACTATGCCTTCTCTTCTATGTTTCATGTGTTTCTTATCTGTTAACTAGCATTTATATTTGAACTATATACAAATTGCAATCTTGTTTTCGTACGTGATAACAGGACACTTTGACTAATGGGCACCACACAATTTTGATCATGCTACTTGCAGAAATGTGATGATAGAACCATTTTTAGGCCCTGCAGTACACAATAGAGTTAGTTTTCCTTATTGTATGTATTGTAGATTTGAGAATTTATTAATGTACTTAGTTTCCCTTATTGTATGTATTGTAGATGGCAGATCAACCACTAGAGTTATACCATGAGAGGAGGAAGAAAAGGAAGAGGGCAGCATCTGGTTTCTTTGTTAGCGTAGTAGCCATAGCTCAACATATCTATTGTAGGAAAAGGATTGTGGAACTTGGGGATTTCAGTGAGGAAGAGGCTGAGACTAGAATTAGGAAACAAATGCTTAGGAACATTATATGGGTCCAAATCAATATCGTTATGATACTCTAAGGTTTACCAAAAGGTCCTTTGTTGACCTATGTGCTATCTTACGTGAAAGGGCTGGACGGAAAGACACTTTCTATATGACCGTTGAAGAAGTCGTAACCATCTTCTTGCTTGTTCTTAGCCATAGCATGAAGTTCAGGTTAATCCGTAGCACCTATAGATGGACGCTTGAGACAATTTGCAGACACTTCTATGAAGTGTTAGGAGCCGTCCTATCTTTATCGCATGAGTTCATCAAATTTCCAAACCCTGCAACTGAACTACCCGAGGATAACCGGTGGAAATGGTTCCCGGATCGGCTTGGATCTTTAGATGGCACACACGTCGATGTTCGTGTTTAACTACGCAAGCAAGAAAGATATAGGAACATGAAACACGAGATAACTACAAATGTGTTGGGTGTTTGTGACTGTAGCATGAAGTTTGTGTATGTGTTGGCGTGCTGGGAAGGTTCTGCATCAGATTCACGAGTGCTGCGAGACGCAATGTTTAGAGAAGATGCTTTCACAATTCCAAGTGGTAACTTTTTAATCTTAGTATTATACAACTTTGGACTAGATATTTGAAGTTCTGAATTGAAATCTAATATGGGATTTTTTATAAACTTTAGGAAAATACTACCTTGTAGATGTCGGATACACAAATGGTCCGGGCTTCCTTGATCCATTCAGGAATACACGGTATCACTTGAAAGAGTGGGCTGCCAATGGAAATAATCCACAAACTCTAAAAGAGCTCTATAAGTTGCGACATGCATCTGCTAGGAATATAGTTGAGAGGATATTTGCTTTCATAAAGATGAGATGGGCTATTCTCAGGACCAGTTCCTTTTTTGGGATAAAAAACCAGGTATAATCTATGTTAATCGCATCCTACTAGGTTCTTTTGGATTTGTGTATTACACATGCCATATTAACTTAATGCGAGCTTCGAGTCATCATCGCGTGTTACATCTTGCATAACTTTCTAGTTGATAGACAAAGAGATATGGACAACTTAATGTTACATGAAGTGGATAATCAGCTAAATAAAGCTGCTATTGAAGTCCAAGAGAAACCTGATATGATTAGTCACGTTCAGACGACTCACGAGTGAAACAACAAGACAATGACTCTAGTAATCAGATGTGGGCAGATTATCAAGCTAGGCGCGGACATGCAAATGCTTGAGTTTGCTTGAATGTTGTACAGTCTTTGTGTATATATATAGTTTCTATTTGGTACGTTTCATATCTGCAAGTTAGTTACTCCCTCTCATACACACACTTGCCACTAACTCATGCTATTGTTGTTGATCTAGGCATGGCCTCCATGAAAAAGGCAGAATCTACTTGACTTGGACAGATGGAATGGACAAAGCTATGCTGGATGTCTTTGTCGATCATTATAACAAGGGATAACGGGCTTAAAATGGGTGTAAACCCCATGTCTACACTGCCGCTGTGAAGAATGTGAGAGAGAAGTTGATGATGCTCGACGTGGCACTTTGTTGGTAACCCCAAGCGCAGGGTGTGTGAAGAGCAAGCAACAAGTTTTCCCTCAGTTGAGACCGAGGTTATCGAACCAGAAGGAGGAAGGAAACGTCACACAGGTGTTGCAAACAACGTGGAGACCTGCACAACATAAACTCAAGACTTTGCCCCAACGAATTAGTGAGGTTGTCAAGCTCACCGGTTTGCTGTAACAAAGAATTAAACGTATGGTGTGGAAGGTAATGGTTTGCAGCAAGTAAACAAGTAATAGTGGAAGATGTATCAATGGTAAAGATTGGACCGGGGTCCATAGTTCACTAGAGGTGCTCTCCTTAGATAAACAACATGGCATGAAGGGTAAACAAATTATAGCAGGGCAATTGACAGGAACTGAGCAAGGCATAACAATGCAATTACTAGCCAGAAAGATCCTATGAGGTTGATGTAGGGGTTCGTAGCATGGAAAACAAAAAATTTCTACCGCATGCACACAAACAAGCCAAAATCTATCTACTAGATTGTAGCAACGAGTCGATAGAAGCACTCACCCTCGAAGATTCCAAAGCGGTTAACGAGAGCAGATTCTCGTGGGTGATGTAGTAGTACACTTGCCGATCTCAAGATCGCGTAGATGATCCTTCCCAAGCTGCGTTCCAAGCGCTTCAAGATTCGGTCACGCTTGGTACTCGATGAATACCTTCCTCTCCCTTGTTCCAAAGCGGTGGAGGTTGTAGTTCTCCTCGCGATTCCCAAGACGACGACGTGGTGTCAAGTAGAGGAAGATCATGAGGCCTAAGCGAGTAGTTATGGTGGATTAGGGTTTCCGGAGATCTAGGGTTTAGATGACCGGGAGAATCGGTGTCGGCGGCAACGAACCCGATGGCGCGAGGCGGGCAGTTACAGTGCCTGGGGAGAGGCTGGGCTTGTGTCCTTGGGGCAGCCTCCCCTATTTATGAGAGGGGGGCAGCCTTGGGAGGGGTGGGTTTGAATCCAAACCCAAACACAAGTTGGATTGAAAGAAGAACTTGTTTCTTCTCCCACCAGGAAACCATTGTTCCAGTTTGACTTTTCAAACTCCCGTTTTGACTTTCAATTTAGAGCTTTAATTCTCTCTTGCAAATTCACACACCAAGTGACCTAGGATATGATCCAATCATTCCACTTACCCATGACACATTCATGGACCATTCTCCTTCCGGACAGGTGAACCTTCTAGACCCTTCTAGAACCTCTCCGATGAAAACATCGAAAATTTTCCCGAACTCCGAAATAGGACTTTCCTTATATGAATCTTATTCTCCGGACCATTCCGAATCTCCTCATGATATCCTGGATCCCTACTAACATTCGGTATCCCTACTAACATTCCATATCTACTAATCAACATCGAATCCTTAAGCGTGTCTCCCTACGGTTCGTGAATTATGCGGACATGACCAAGACACTTCTCCGATCAATAATCAATAGAGCAATCTGGAAATTCATATGGCTCCCACATATTTCTACGATTACTTTGCGATCGAATGAACCACTTACATATGATACCAATTTCCCTTTGTCTCACGATAGTTTACTTATCCGAGGTTTTGATCGTCGGTATCTCTGCATACCTAGTTCAACCTCGTTACCGATAAGTACTATTTTCTCGTTCCCGTGATATGTGATCCCTTGTGAGCCAGTAACATGCTTGCAAGCTAATTGGATGACATTCAACCGAGAGGGCCCAGAGTATATCTATCCGTCATATGGATGGACAAATCCCACTCTTGATCCATGTGCCTCAACCCATACTTTTCGAACACTCAATGCCACCTTTATAGCCACCCAGTTACGGTGTGGTGTTTGATGTCATCAAATCATCCTTCCGGTGATGGTGATTAACATGATCTCATGGTCGAAGGAATTAGGTTACTATGTATCAGAAAGCTTATAGCAAACGAACTATTGAAATGACTTGATCTTAATGCTACGCTTATCTATAGGAGTATGTCTATCATACCGTTATCCTAATGATATGATCTTGTTATTAATAACATCTCAATGTTCATGATCGAGAAACCATGATCATCTATTAATCAACAAGCTAGTATTACAAAGAGGCTTTACCAAGGACTCTAATTTAGTTTACAAATCACACAAGTATTAATGTTTCCGGTTAATACTATTATAGCATGAATGTAAACATTTAACATAAACACAAAGATATAATAATAACCAATTTTATTATTGCCTCTAGGGAATATCTCCAACAGTCTCCCACTTGCACTAGAGTCAACTAATCTAGATTACATGGTAATATACCGAACACCCATGGCGGTCTGGTGCTGGTCATGTTTTTCCCTCGGGAGAGGTTTAGTCAACGGATCCGCCACATTCAGATCTATGTGTACTTTGCAAATATTTATGTCACCATCTTGGACATGCTCTCGAATAGCGTGAAAACGTAGCTTGATGTGCTTCAGCTTCTTGTGTGACCTTGGTTCTTGCGCATTGGCTATGGCACCCATGTTATCACAGTCGATAGACATTGGGTCCAGCGCACTTGGAACCACACCGAGCTCTGTAATGAACTCCTTCATCCATATCGCCTCTTGTGAAGCCTCTGAAGCAGCTATGTATTCCGATTCAGTTGAAGATCTTGCCACAACGCTTTGCTTTGCACTCCTCCAGCTAACTGCTGCACCATTCAAAGTAAATATGTATCCAGATTGAGATTTAGAATCATTCGGATCGGTGTTCCAACTAGCATCAGTGTAACCATTAACAACGAGCTATTCATCACCTCCATAAGAAAGAACCATATCCTTAGTTCTTCTCAAGTACTTAAGGATGTTTTTGACCGCTGTCCAATGATCCACTCCTGGATCACTTTGATATCTGCTAGTCAAACTAACAGCATATGAAATGTTGGGTCAAGTATATAGCATGACATACATTAGAGATCCTATGGCTGAGGAATAGGGAGTCTTACTCATCCTTTCTCTATCTTATGCCATTGCAGAACCCTTTCTTGCTATGTTCCATTACAAACCTCTTTAGAACTTTGTCCAAATATGTACTTTGTGACAATGATATTAGGCATCTCAATCTATCTCTATAAATATTTATGCCTAATATGTAAGCTGCTTCGCCAAGATCTTTCATTGAAAAACTATTATTCAAATAATCCTTGACACTATTAAGAAGGTCTACATCATTCCCAATCAACAAAATGTCATCTACATATAGTATTACGAATTCTACAGAGCTCCCACTCACTTTATTGTAAATACAAGCTTCTCCATAAGTTTGTATAAAACCAAAGCTTTTGATTACCTTATCAAAACGTTGATTCCAACTTTGGGATGCTTGCTTCAATCCATATATGGACCGTTGAAGTTTGCACACCTTGTTAGCATCTTTAGGATCGACAAAACCTTTGGTTGCATCATATACAACTCTTCATCAATGTCTCCATTGAGGAACGCCGTTTTTACATCCATCTGCCATATCTCATAATCATAATATGCAGCGATTGCCAACATAATCCTCACAGACTTTAGCTTCGCTACTGGTGAGAAAGTCTCATCGTAGTCAACTCCTTGTATTTGTCGAAACCCTTTTGCGACAAGTCGCGCTTTATAGATAGTAACATTACCATCAGCATCTGTTTTCTTCTTGAAAATCCATTTGTTCTCGACAGCCTTCCGGCCATCCGGTAAGTCCACCAAAGTCCATACTTGGTTTTCGTACATGATATCCAATCTCGGATTTCATGGCTTCTTGCCATTTATTGGAATCTAGGCTCATCATCGCTTCATCATATGCTGCAGGGTCATCTGTGTTGTCCACCAACATGACACTCATAACGGGATCATACCAATCAGGAGTGGTACGAGTTCTCGTTGACCTGCGAGGTTCCGTAGTAACTTCAACCGAAGTTTCATGATCAACATCATTAGCTTCATCTCTTATTGGTGTAGGCGCCACAGTAACTACTTCCGGTACTGCACTACTCGCAAGTTCGATAGAAGGTTCAACAACCTCGTCGAGTTCTACTTTCCTTCCAGTCACTTATTTCGAGAGAAACTCCTTCTCTAGAAAGGATCCATTCTTGGCAACGAAAATTTTGCCCTCGGATCTATGATAGAAGGTATACCCAATAGTTTCCTTCGGGTATCCTATGAAGACGCATTTTTCCGCTTTGGGTTCAAGCTTGTCTGGTTGTAACTTCTTTACATAAGCTTCAAAACACCAAACTTTAAGGAACGACAATTTAGGTTTCTTCCCAAAACATAATTCATACGGTGTCGTTTCAACGGATTTAGATGGTGCCCTATTTAAAGTTAATGCGGCTGTTTCTAATGCATAACCCCAAAACGATAGCGGTAAATCTGTAAGTGACATCATAGAACGAACCATATCTAAGAGAGTTCGATTACGATGTTCGGACACACCATTACCTTGTGGTGTTCCCAGCGGTGCCAATTGTTAAAGTATTCCGCATTTCTTCAAATGCTCACCAAACTAGTAACTTATATATTCACCTCCGCGGTCAGAGCGTAGAAATTTAATCTTCTTGTTATGTTGATTCTCTACCTCACTTTGAAATCCCTTAAACTTCTCAAAAGTTTCGGACTTATGTTTCATGAAATAGATATACCCATATCTACTCAATTCATCCGTGAAGGTAAGAACATAACGATAACCACCGCGTGATGCTACACTCATTAGGCCACACACATCGGTATGTATGATTTCCAATAAGTCTGTAGCTCGCTCCATCATACCAGAAAATGGAGTCTTAGTCATTTTACCCATTAGACATGCTTCGCATCTTTCAAGTGATTCGAAATCAAGTGATTCAAGAATTCCATCGGAATGGAGTTTCTTCATACGCTTCACTCCAATATGACCAAGACGACAGTGCCACATATAGGTCGAGTTATCGCTCAATTTCAAACGTTTAGCTTCAATATTATTAATGTGTGTATTTCCACAACCGAGATTCAATAAGAATAGACCATCTATCAAAGGTGCATGTGCATAAAACATATTACTCATATAAACCGAACAACCATTATTCTCAGACTTAAACAAGTAATCGTCTCGCAATAAACATGATCCAGATATAATGTTCATGCTCAACGCAGGCACCAAATAACAATTATTTAAGTATAAAACTAATCCCGATGGTAGACGAAGAGGTAGCGTGCGAGCGATCACATCAACCTTTGATCCATTTCCAACAGCATCACCTCGTTCTTCGCTTCCGTTTATACTGCACTGTTTGAGTTACAAATATGAGCAACAAACCAGTATCAAATACCCAGACACTACTACGAGTACTAGTGAGATACACATCAATAACATGTATATCAGATATACCTTTCTTCTTGATGTTGCCGTTCTTCAAATCCGCCAAGTACTTTGGGAAATTCCGCTTCCAGTGACCTTCTCCCTTGCAGTAAAAGCACTCACTATCAGGCTTAGGCCCAGCCTTGGTCTTATTCGCCGGCGCGGTAACTTTCTTACCGCTCTTCTTGAAGTTTCCCTCTTTCTTAGACTTGCCTTGCTTCTTGAATTTGGTGGTCTTATTGACCAACAACACTTGGTGCTCTTTCTTGATCTCCACTTCTACATATTTCAACATGGAGAAGAGTTATGGCAACGACTTGTCCATGTTTTGCATATTGTAGTTCATCACAAAGTTCCCAAACTTGGTGGTAGTGATTGGAGGACACGGTGAATCCCCAAAGCATTAGGAATCACTATTCCCAAACTTTGAAGCTTTCTTGCGTGCCTAGACATCTTAAGCACGTTCTCACTGACGGAGCTGCCCTCTTCCATCTTGCAGTTAAAGAACTTTTCAGAAGCCTCATAACTCTCAACTGCCGCGTGAGCCTCAAATATCATTTTGAGTTCACGGACAATATCATGTGGGTCATGATTCTCAAACCTTTCTCAAGCTCGATTCCAAACCATACAAGATAGCACACCGAATCGGAGTATCGATTCTTCCGAGCAAGGAAAACATTCTTTACCTCATCGGTAGCATTAGCTGCAGGCGGGTCACCCAGCAGTGCATCCAGTACATAGGTCAAATTACCAGCATTGAGGACAATCCTCAAATTGCGGAACCAATCCGTGAAGTTGCTTCCATTGTTTTTCAACTTTTCTTTCTCTAGGAATGCATTAAAATTGATGGTAGGGGCCGCCATTGATCTACAACGTATTTGCAATAGTTTAGACTAAGTTTATGACAATTTGAGTTCTAATTAATAGTTAAATTAATCTAGGTGAACTCCCACTCAAAACAATATCCCTCAAATTGTTTTAGTGATCACACGAACCAAATCCACCACATCAAAACCGATCATCACGAGAGTTGATGTAGCTTCAATGGCGAACAATCAACATGTTCATCATATCTACTATATGACTCATGCTTTACCTTTCGATGATCCGTGTTCCGAGACCATGTCTGTACATGCTAGGCTCGTCAAGATCAAACCTTAGCTTCCGCATGAGCAAATCTGGCTTGCTCACGTTGTATACACTCGCAGAATCTAACACACCCGATCATCACGTGGTGCTTCGAAACAATGAGCTTTAGCAACGGTGCTTACTAAGGATGAACACTTTAAAACTTGAAATTTTGTGCTTGAGGGATCATCTTATAATGCTACCGTCGCAAACTAAGCAATACAAGATGCATAAAGGATTAACATCACATGCAATTCATAATATGTGATATGATATGGCCTTTCTTCTTGTGCTTCCGATCTCCATCTTCAAGCACGAACATGATCTCCATCATCATCGGTATGGAGTCAAGGTCAATGGCGCCGCTTCATGGTTGTCGTCCACCAGCATCAACTATTATAACTACTTTGAATAGACACGCAGGTCTTAATCGGAATTTAAAAGACAACCATATGGCTCCTACCGGTTGCCAACTTACAATAAGGAACATTGCATACATCATATATAATCACAATCATGGCCATATCACATCACAGCACACCCCTGCAAAACAAAGTTAGACGCCTCTAATTTTCTTTGCGTATTTTACGTGGTTTGGGGCTTTCAATAAGTGGTGTTATAACTTACGAACAAGAACCACAACGTTGATGTTTGAACTATCAAGTGCCCGTTGTAAATTGAATCTATACTATAATAGGAGAGACAGACACCCGCAAAGCCGCTTATGCAATACAAGTTGCATGTTGAGCGTGGAGCAAGTCTCATGAACGATGTCATGTAAGGTTAGCCCGGGCCGCTTCATCCCATCATACCGCAATATGCAAAGTACACAAAAAGCAATTGATAATAAAATCACCACCGCCCACAATGACCATTGTGTTCTACTCGTGCAACAGATCTGATACCACTGTAGGGGTTCGTAGCATGGAAAACAAAAAAAATTCAACCGCATGCACACAAAAAAGCCAAAATCTATCTACTAAATTGTAGCAACGAGTCAATAGAAGCACTCACCCTCGAAGATTCCAAAGCGGTTAACGAGAGCAGATTCTCGTGGGTGATGTAGTCGTACACTTGCCGATCTCAAGATCGCGTAGACGATCCTTCCAGTTCGGCGTTAAAGCGCTTCTGCGATCGGTCACACGCTCGGACTCGATTAAGACCTTCCGCTCCTTGTTCCAAAGAAAATGGAGGTAGTTCTCCCTCGCGATTCCTAAGAAGACGATCAAGGAATATGCCCCGAGAGGCAATAATAAAGTGTTTATTATGTGTATTCCAAGTATATGATAGATGTTTATTTTGCATGCTATAATTGTATTAATACGGAAACGTTAATACATGTGTGTTTAATAAACAAAGAAAGTTCCTAGTTATGCCTCTCTCATAAACTAGCTCGTTGATTAACAAGATGATCAAGGTTTCCGATCATGGACATTGGATGTTGTTAATAACGGATCACAACATTAGTGTAATGGTGTGATGAACATTCATCCAAGTATATCATTACGATCAAAGTCATTGTGTTTATATTGCTATAACAACTTGAAGTGATCCTAATCCTTAGACCATCGATCATGTCAATCACTAACACCTAAGAGTTTCTTGATAACATCAAACGTCACACCGTAACAGGTGATTATAAAGATGGATTCGTAACTAATAAAGTGTTATGTTGAGGCTCATGGATCGAGAGGAATTTGTTCATCCCGATGACGGATAGATATACTGGCCCTCTTGGTGATATCACATTGATTAGCTTGCAAGCAAGTGATTTGATCACTAGAATGTTATATCACAGAACGAGAAAAGAGTGCATGTCGAACGAGATCAAACTAGGTATGGAGATACCGATGATCGAATCTCGGACATGTAATATATCGTGAAACAAAGGGATTAAGATACTAGCATAAAAGGTTCCGACGATCACAAGAAAGTCATCGTTGAATGTGTGGGAGTCAAGATGGGTCTCGGATCCCGCTCGATTATTGATCCGAGAGGGTCTCGATCATGTCCGCATTATTCACGAACCGTAGGGTGACACACTTAAGAGACACCGACATCCAATTGGAGCAAATGTTTCATGCCGAAGAATGAATAAGCGCAGGAATTTATTTCACTAGATACCAAACAAAGTTTTGGGTGAAATTGCATAAAGTGGTTATGCATGTGAAATAGAATTCTAGCAAGGGTTATTTGTGAATGTTTGTCATTAAAGTAATTGACAAAATTCTGAATAAAATAAAAGAGTTTTATTTAATGAGAGTTTGCATTAAATTTGGTGGAAATTTAATGGGAATTTGAGTGGACTTTTGAGTGGAGGGAATTGAAAGGAGATTTGTGAGTGGAGTGTCCACCCACATGAAGAGGGGAGGGCAAGGGGGCAGCCCCCATGCGCCGGCCACCCCTTGGGGTTCCCTCCTCCTATAAAAGGATCCCTCCCTCCTCACTTGTCTCTCACACCTCCTCGTGAAGGATCTCTCTCCCCCTCTAGAATTTATTCCCCATGGTCTCGGACTAGCGAGATACATGTTCCTGGTGGCTATTCGGCAAGAAAGAGTTGTGCTTCTGCTGCATCGCTGGAGCGAGGAGGCGGAGGTTGCTCGGTGCCTCGAACGTGTGTGCGAGCACGGATGCGCTGTTGATTTGCGGCGCTAGGAGTTCCTCTCGATCTTGAGATCGGCAAGAGATCGTCTACATCAACCACGAGTTGAACTCGTTAAGCTTTGTCGGTCTTCAAGGGTATGTTCTCTACAGATATATATCCGCCCGTTGTTTGTATCTAGTATATAGATCTTGGTATATAGTTCACATCGTAGGAAAATTTTTGTTTTCTATGCTGCGAACCCTACAGTGGTATCAGAGCCGGATCTATGCGTAGATACTTTACACGGTAGTACACATATGAGTATGTGGGATGGTGATCATGTTGTTGCTCCTTTGTTGTAATTTTGGATATTGGTGGCATAGTGGGATGAAGGCTCGGACAAACTTTACATGTCCTCGCACATGAGACATGTTCCACGCTTGACATGCAACTAGTTTGCATAAGTGGCTAGCGGGTGTCTGCTCTCCTACTATAGTCAATATCTATTTTGCAAGCGAGTTGTCAACAATTTGATTATCCTCGTTGTGGTTCATGTTCGTAGGTAAGAACGGTTCTATCTCGAAGCCCTAAGCCACGTAAAACTTGCAATGGATAAATTAGAGGCGTCTAGTTTAGATTGTTCTTTGGGCTAGTGTTATGATATGGTAGTGTTGTAAGTAGAAGTATGCGATGATA
The DNA here is from genome assembly GCA_030063025.1 of Avena longiglumis. NCBI lineage: Eukaryota > Viridiplantae > Streptophyta > Magnoliopsida > Poales > Poaceae > Avena > Avena longiglumis. The sequence goes on from CP125976.1 coordinate 52,892,161, forward strand.
CTCTTACAACACACATAGCGTGTAAAATCCATAGACCTTGGATTTACACATATAGGTATGATAGTGATCATACCACGATGCACATGATAGAGATCATCTGCGGGAACCATATCATTTCACTAATAAACATATGATGTTTGATAGCATCTTATATTGCTTGTTTAGCGCTTTGTTAGCATAATAAGATGATCCCTCATTTAAATATCAAGATAAGAATGTGTTCTTACTTTAGTATGCACCGATTATGTTTTCGTCGCTCCAAGACATCACGTGATGATCGGGTGTTCTTGGATCCACGACCATATTTCAGGTGTAAAACAGTTACACACGCGAATACTAAGGTTCTAACTTGGCGATCCTAGAATGTACAGACATGGCCTCGGAACACGGACCGAAAGGTTAAGCATGAGTCATATAGTTGATATGATGCCCATTTGATGCTCGCCTTTGAAGCTATACCGACTAACGTGATGATCGGACTTGGTGTAGTGGATTTGGTTCATGTAATCACCAAAAAGGCACGAGGGATGTCGTTTTTGAGTGGGAGTTCATTCGTAATATAGATTAGTTGAACTCAATCTATCATACACTTAGTCTAAACTTTACAAATTCTGTTGTAGATGGCACCACCTGCTTTTAATTTCAATGTGTTCATGGAGAAAGAGAAACTAGCAACGAACGGTAGCAACTTTACCGAATGGGCCATGAATTTGAGGATTCTCCTCTTCTTTCGCACAAAAGCAATATGTGCTAGAAGCGCCGTTAGGCCCCCACCTTTGATGATGCCCCGACGAGGAGAAGAATGTCTATCGGACTCGTCGGGAGGACCACAACTTAGTTCATTGCATATTGTATGGGCTAGAGCCGAACTTCAAAGCGTTTCAAAACAAATGCATTTGATACAATGGGTGAGTTGAAAATGATTTTCACACACATGTCGTTGTACAACGCCTGTAAAAGTTCTTTAGCTGCATGATGGAAGAGCACATCTCCGTTAGTGAGCATGTACTCGAGATGTCGTTACGCCGATAAGCTTGTGTCCTTGGGAATATCGATTCCCATTGACTTAGGCATCCATCGTGTTCTCTACATCACCTAGCTATAAGAGCTTCGTGATGAACTATAATATGCAAGGCATGAAGAAGTCTCCCCGAGCTTACAATGCTTAAAACCGCAGTGGAGATCAAAAGGAACATCAAGTGTTGATGATCAATAGGAACACTGGTTTCAAGAAAGACAAGAAGGAAAACGGAAGGAAGTAAGGCAAGCCTGTTGTCGCTGAAAAGAAACCCCGAGTTGGATCTAAGTCCGACTCGAGTGCTACTATTGTAAGGGACCGCCATCGAAGCGAATCGCCCAAGTATCTGGCGCATAAGAAGGCGCAAGGCAAACAAAGGTATATATGATATACATGTTATTGATGTGTAATTTACTAGTGCTCGCAGAGCACCGGGTATTTGATACCGTTCGCCTAATATTTGTAACTCGAATCAGGGGCTGCGAACAAGCGACCGCTAGCAAGGTGAGGTCAAGATGCGTGTCGGCAATGGATCAAGTGTTGATGTGATCGCCGCGAACGCTGCCTTCTCCACTTGCCGCCGGATTAGTTATAAACTTGAATAAATGTTATCGGTGCCTGACCGAGCATGAACATTGTATCTGGATCGTGTTTGATGCGAAGTGGTTATTCATTTAAATCCGAGAACAATGGTTGTTCCATTTATATGAATGAAATCTTTTATGGTCATGCACCGATGATGAATGGTTTATTTCTATTACATCTCGATGATAATGTTACACATATTCATAATGTTGATGCTAAAAGGATTAAACTTAATGATGATATATCCGCATATATGTGGTAATCGCCTAGGTCATATTGGCGTTAAACGCATGAAGAAGCTCCATTCGGATGGACTTTTGGAATCACTTGATTATGAATCATTTGATACATGTGAGCCATGCCTTATGGGCAAGATGACTAGAACGCCGCTTTTCGTTCAATGGAACAGGCGATGATTTATTGGAAATCATACATTCCGATGTATGTGGTCCAATGAGTGTGTCATGAGGTGGATATCGTTATTTTGTTACTTTCACGGATGATTTGAGTAGATACGGTTATATCTACTTGATGAAACACAAGTCCGAAACCTTTGAAAAGTTCAAGGAATTTCGTAATGAAGTGGAAAATCATCATAATAGAAAGATCAAATTTCTACGGTCCGACCGTGGAGGTGAGTATCTAAGTTCGAGTTTAGCACTCACATGAAAGAGTGTGGAATTGTTTCACAACTCACACGCCGAACACCACAATAAATGGTGTGTCGAACGCCGTAATCGTACTTTATTAGATATGGTTCGATCTATGATGTCTCCGACGGACTTGCCATTGTCATTTTGGGGTTATGCACTAGAAACCGCTGCATTCACTTTAAATCGAGCACCATCTAAACTGTTGAAAAGACACCAGATGAATTGTGGTTTGGAAACAAACCTAAGTCTCATTTCTTAAAGTTTGGGGATGCGATGTTTATGTGAAGAAACTTCAACCGGATAAACTCGAACCCAAAGCGGAAAATGCGTCTTCATAGGATACCCTAAAGAAACTATTGGGTATTCCTTCTATCACATCCAAGGGCAAGGTTTTTGTTAAGAATGGATCCTTTCTAGAGAAAGAGTTTCTCGCGAAAGGTGTGAGTAGTCGGAAGGTAGAACTCAAGAGGTTGTGGAACCTTCTTCAAAGTATGGCGAGTAGCGCAGGAAGTTGTTCCGAGTTGGCTCCACTGTTGAAGAGGGAACTAATGATAATGATCATGAAACTCCGAAGAGAGTACTACCAACCTCGCAGGTCAAACAGACGCAGCGTCCGAGTCAGACGGAATCTGTCATGAATTTCATGGTTGATGAAAATGATGACCCTGCGACGTATGAAGAAGCGATGATGAGCCCGGATTCCAACAAATGGTTAGAAGCCATGAAATCCGGGATGGAATCCATGTATGAAAATCAAGTTTGGAACTTGGTGGAATTACCTCACGACCGAAAGGCCGTGGAGAACAAATGGATTTTCAAAAGGAAAACTGATGCTGATGGTAATGTGACCGTCTATAAAGCTCGGCTTGTCGTAAAGGGGTTTCGACAAATTCAAGGAGTTGACTACGATGAGACTTTCTCTCCCGTAGCGATGCTAAAGTCAGTTAGGATTATGTTAGCAATTGCTGCATATTTCGATTATGAGATATGGCAGATGGATGCCAAAACCGCGTTTCTCAATGGTAATATTGAAGAAGAGTTGTATATGATACAACCAAAGGGTTTTGTCGATCCTAAGGATGCTAACAAGGTGTGCAAGCTTCAGCGATCCATCTATGGATTAAAGCAAGCATCACGAAGTTGGAATCTCCACTTTTATGAGGTGATCAAAGAGTTTGGATTTGTCCAAACTTATGGAGAAGCTTGTATTTACAAGAATGTGAGTGGGAGCAATGTGGCATTTCTGATATTATATGTGGATGACATATTATAGATCGGAAATGATATAGATCTTTTAAACAGTGTTAAAAGTTATCTAAACAACAAAATTTCAATGAAGGACCTAGGTGAAGCGTCATACATATTAGGCATAAAGATCTATAGAGATAGATCTAGGCGCCTAATAGGGCTATCGCAAAGTACATACCTTGATAAGATTTTAAAGAAGTTTAAAATGGACGGAAGTAAGAAGGGGTTCTTACCTATGTTGCAAGGCAAGACATTGAGTAAGACTCAAAGTCCGGCTTGGAAGAAAGAGAGATAATGGACAAAGTCCCTATGCTTCACCCATAGGCTCTATAATGTACGCCATGCTATGTACAAGACGGATGTACGTGCTATTAGTTTGACTAGTAGGTAACAATCGGATCCGTGTTCTAACACTCGATAGCGGTCAAGAATATCCTTAAGTACTTACGAAGAACTAAGGATATGTTTCTTGTATCTGGAGGTGAAGAAGAGCTCGTCGCTAAGTGTTATATCGACGCTAGCTTTGACACCGATCCGGATGACTCTAAGTCTCAATCCGGATCGTATTTCTCATGAATGGCGGGCGGTTAGTTGGAGGAGATCCAAACAACCTGTGGTAGCGGGATCAACAACGAGGCGAATATGTTGCTTTGCTTGAGCGGCTCGAAGCGATTTGGATGAAGGAGTTCATATCCGAACTAGGAGTGGTGGCAAATCGTTGGACCCAATGGTGATCTATTGTGACAACAATGGTGCCATTGCCAATGCCAAAGAGCCAAGGTCTCACAAGTATTCCAAGCATATTAGCGCGGTTTCACTCCATCCATGAGCATGTCAAGGATGGAGATATAAAGATTTAAAAGTACATACGGATCTCAATGTAGCGGATCCGTTGACTAAAACTCTCCTAGATCAAAACATGATCAACACCGAACTCAATGGGTGTTAGATTTATCACTATGTAACTAGATTATTGTCTCTAGTGCAAGTGGGAGAGAAGGAATATGCCCCGAGGCAATAATAAAGTGTTTATTATGTGTATTCCAAGTATATGATAGATGTTTATTTTGCATGCTATAATTGTATTAATACGGAAACGTTAATACATGTGTGTTTAATAAACAAACAGAAAGTTCCTAGTTATGCCTCTCTCATAAACTAGCTCGTTGATTAACAAGATGATCAAGGTTTCCTGATCATGGACATTGGATGTTGTTAATAACGGATCACAACATTAGTGTAATGGTGTGATGAACATTCATCCGAAGTATAGCATTACGATCAAAGTCATTGAGTTTATATTGCTATAACAACTTACGAAGTGATCCTAATCCTTAGACCATGAGATCATGTCAATCACTAACACCGGAAGAGTTTCTTGATAACATCAAACGTCACCGTAATAAGGTGATTATAAAGATGGATTCGAACTAATAAAGTGTTATGTTGAGGCTCATGGATCGAGAGTGGAATTTGTTCATCCCGATGACGGATAGATATACTCTGGGCCCTCTTGGTGATATCACATTGATTAGCTTGCAAGCAAGTGATTTGATCACTAGAATGTTATATCACGGGAACGAGAAAAGAGTGCATGTCGATTAGATCAAACTAGGTATGGAGATACCGATGATCGAATCTCGGACATGTAATATATCGTGAAACAAAGGGATTAAGATACTAGCATAAAAGGTTCCACGATCACAAGAAAGTCATCGTTGAATGTGTGGGAGTCAAGATGGGTCTCGGATCCGCTTCGATTATTGATCCGAGAGGGTCTCGATCATGTCCGCATTATTCACGAACCGTAGGGTGACACACTTAAGAGACACCGACATCCAATTGGAGCAAATGTTTCATGCCGAAAAGAATGAACAAAGCGGGAATTTATTTCACTAGATACCGTGAGGTTTTCGGTGAAATTGCATAAAGTGGTTATGCATGTGAAATAGAATTCTAGCAAGGGGTTATTTGTGAATGTTTGTCATTAAAGTAATTGACAAAATTCTGAATAAAATAAAAGAGTTTTATTTAATGAGAGTTTGCATTAAATTTGGTGGAAATTTAATGGGAATTTGAGTGGACTTTTGAGTGGAGGGAATTTAAAGGAGATTTGTGAGTGGAGTGTCCACCCACATGAAGAGGGGAGGGAAAGGGGGCAGCCCCCATGCGCCGGCCACCCCCTTGGGGTTCCCCCCCCTCCTCACTTGTCTCTCACACCTCCTCGTGAAGGATCTCTCTCCCCCTCTAGAATTTATCCCCCATGGTCTCGGACTAGCGAGATACATGTTCTCGGTGGCTATTCGAGAAAGAGTTGTGCTTCATGCATTGGGCGAGGCGGAGGTTACTCGGTGCCTCGAACGTGTGTGCGAGCGGATCTGCTGCTGATTTGCGGCGCTAGGACTTCCTCTCGATCTTCAGATCGGCAAGAGATCGTCTACATCAACCACGAGTTGAACTCGTTAAGCTTTGTCGGTCTTCAAGGGTATGTTCTCTACGGATATATATCCGCCCGTTGTTTGTATCCAGTAGATAGATCTTGGTATATAGTTCACATCGTAGGAAAATTTTTGTTATCTATGCTGCGAACCCTACAACGACGACGTGGTGTCGGAAGTAGAGGGAAGATCCCGTAGGGCTTCGCCTAAGCCGGTGCGAGTTATGGTGGATTAGGGTTTCCTGGAGATCTAGGATTTAGATGACCGGGAGGAGGAGGTGTCGGCGGCGGCTAGGGCGGCGGCGACGGCGGCTCGGGTGCGGGGAGAGGGGCTAGGGCTTGTGTCCTTTGGGGCAGCCCTCCCCCTCTATTTATGAGAGGGGGGCAGCCTTGGGATGGGTGGGTTTGAATCCAAACCCAAACCCAAGTTGGATTGAAAGAAGGACTTGTTTCTTCTCCCACTAGGAAACCATTGTTCCAGTTTGACTTTTCAAACTCCCGTTTTGACTTTAATTTAGAGCTTTAATTCTCTCTTGCAAATGCACACACCAAGTGACCTAAGATATGATCCAATCATTCCACTTACCCATGACACATTCATGGACCATTCTCCTTCCGGACCGGTGAACCTTCTAGACCCTTCTAGAACCTCTTCGATGAAAACATCGGAAATTTTCCCGAACTCCGAAATAGGACTTTCCTTATATGAATCTTATTCTCCGGACCATTACGGATCTCCTCATGATATCCCGGATCCCATCCGAGACTCCGAACAACATTCGTTATCCTACTAACATTCCATATCTACTAAACAACATCGAATCCTTAAGTGTGTCTCCCTACGGTTCGTGAATTATGCGGACATGACCAAGACACTTCTCCGATTAATAACCAATAGAGGAATCTGGAAATTCATATGGCTCCCACATATTTCTACGATTACTTTGCGATCGAATGAACCACTTACATACGATACCAATTTCCCTTGTATCATGATAGTTTACTTATCCGAGGTTTTGATCGTCGGTATGTCTGCATACCTAGTTCAACCTCGTTACCGATAAGTACTCTTTTCTCGTTCCCGTGATATGTGATCCCTTGTGAGCCAGTCACATGCTTGCAAGCTAACTGGATGACATTCCACCGAGAGGGCCCAAAGTATATCTATCCGTCATATGGATGGACAAATCCCACTCTTGATCCATGTGCCTCAACCCATACTTTCCGAACACTTAATGCCACCTTTATAGCCACCCAGTTACGGTGTGGTGTTTAATGTCATCAAATCATCCTTCCGGTGATGGTGATTAACATGATCTCATGGTCGAAGGAATTAGGTTACTATGTATCAGAAAGCTTATAGCAAACGAACTATTGAAATGACTTGATCTTAATGCTACCCTTATCTATAGGAGTATGTCCATCATACCATTCTCCTAATAATATGATCTTGTTATTAATAACATCTCAATGTTCATGATCGAGAAACCATGATCATCTATTAATCAACAAGCTAGTATTATAAAGAGGCTTTACCATGGACTCTAATTTAGTTTACAGATCACACAAGTATTAATGTTTCCGATTAATACTATTATAGCATGAATGTAAACATTTATCATAAACACAAAGATATAATAATAACCACTTTTATTATTGCCTCTAGGGCATATATCCAACAGTTGATTGGGCAATACAACAATATACATATACCGTCATCCAACTCCATCTATGACTAGAAGTCAACCTCCAAGTTATCATCTGAACCCCTTCTAGTATTAAGTTGCAAGCAACAGACAACTGCTTTAAGCAAAGTGTGTAAGTCAAACGGTCCACATGTTCCATGAACAAGAGACCGTTGTTTTCTCCCTAGTAGCAACAACACATCTACAGCCGAAGAGATTTCTGTCACTTCCCTTGGAAACTAGAGGCATGAACCCACTATCGAGCATAAATACTCCCTCTTGGAGTCACTACCAACTACTTGGCCAAGATAACCACTAGCAATGGAGAGCATGCAAGATCACAAACAACATAGACGTGATAGAATCATAAAGATAAAACCATCAATTAAACCAACATAATAATCTCAATATCCATCGGATCCCCAAAACACAACATGCATGATTACAAATAGATTAGATCTTGATCATGAACGGAGCTCACAAGATCTATACATGAAAGCACAAAGGAGGAGATACAACCATCTAGCTACTACATGGACCCATAGTCCAAGATGGAACTACTCAAGAATCATACCGGAGAGAAAGCCTCCAGGATGATCTCCCCTCCGGCAGGGTGCCGGGAAGAACTTCAGATCCCCCTGATCTAGGGACGATGGTGGCGGCGCCTACAAAAGGTTTCGTGGATTTCTGATCGGGTACTCAGGGTTTCTGTATCGGGGGCTTCTTATAGGCGAAGGGGGAGACCGAGGCGACGGTCATAGGGGGCAAACCCTACCTAGGCGTGGGGTAGGGCCCACCCATGCCTAGGGGGGGTTAGCTGCCCTGGCACGCCTCCTCGTCTCTCCTCTAGACTTATTGTTCTCCACGGAAAGTTTTTGACTTTGGCGTTTGTCCTGTCCAATTCCGAGAATATTTCTTTACTAACTTTTACGAACCAAAACAGCAAAAAGCAGAAATGACCTTTGTTGCAACTTGTTAATAGGTTAGTACCAGAAAACATGTTAAAAGCTCCTCAAAGTGTGGACAAGTAAAGCAAAGTAGATACTAAACAAGCATGGAGCATAAAAAATTATAGATATGTTTCCATCGTACCAGCATCCCCAAGCTTAACTCCTGCTTGTCCTCGAGTAGGTAAGTGATAAAATAATAATTTTTGAGGTGACATGCACCCTCACAATAAAGGTCCAACCATTTGCAAGCATTGAAAGCTGAGATCAAATAACTCTAAACATGTGCATGAAAGATGAAGTTCTAACAATAGGACATAGTAACTATGCATGCAACATAACAAGCTACAAACAAAGTGTAACATCCCAGCATTAGCACCTAGAAATTAAGAGGACACAGGGTTGTGCATTGCATTCATGCATAAGAAAATCCGGGGAATTTTCGCGCAAAACTAAAAGAGCTCTAGAGGGATCAAGATCTCTCTTGTTCTGATGGAAACACCAGGACAGGTGCGATGAATTTCGACATGACCTCTATTGTACTTTTGTATTTTAGGGGAAGACAATTCAAATCTATATATTTACTTGATAGATTTGAATATTAAAAGAATTTGAAATAGAATTAGAATTGGAAAATTAAATTATAATAAAATATAAGAGGTTAATTCTTATTTATGAATAAGATTCAATATTCACAATTATTCGAATTAAAATTTAAAACACAAAGAGATAAGTGTTTCCCTTACCATTGGATAAATGGGGTTTAGTTCATCTTAGATGGGGGTTAGGAATTTGGACATGACCTTTGTTGAATTTATAATTTTGGGGAAAAGAATTTGCATTCAAGACTTTAAATATGAGATCATATAATTAAAATATAACTTGGATCTAAATTTAAATCTTAAACTATTAAAGGATATTTCATAATCATAATACAAACTAGTATAAGCAAATATAAACTTTATCGAAAGAAATACAATAATACAATGTCTTTCCATTATTCAAGCAGAAAAAGAAATTACATTACTAAAATGAATAAAAGATCTCTTTATTACAACAAAATAAATATGACATTGTCTTTAGAAAAGAATTGTAAATGAAAAAAATAAATAAGTACACTTTATTAAATAAGATACAAATCCTTACAAGTTTCAACTAACAAAGAGAAAAATGAACTTTATTACACTAATAAAAGAATACAATATTATTTACAATATTTAAGAATCAAATAAAGTTGTAAAAGAATAAAAAAAGAAAACCTAAACTAATTTCCTAATTAGTCCTATGTCTTATGATCTTCAACTCTCCTTATTCTTCACCCTGCAAAACAAAACAAAACAAAAAGGACAAGGAAGAAACAGAATGGGGACATGGTAAAAGTAGTGCTCTCAGTTTGACAGTGTAATGCACTGTTCAGCACATCATTGAGCTAATCTTATAAAAAAAGGGGGAAGATTCACCAAATGAGTAGTATCTATTCTTATCTAATAATGGCCTCAGTCTATGCATCACAAGCATGGGGCAAGTTTCACCAAACTAGTAATAGGTAAAAGGAAAGGCAGTAATTCCAGCAAAAGATCTAGTGTACTTGATCTGATCCTCAACTCACAACAGTCAAGCAGACAGCTTACTCAACAGCAGCTTAGTCATTGCATGTTTGTGTGCTATCAACACAAGACATCCACAAGGGGATATAAGAAGAGGGCAGCACAGCCGCAGCAGCTGCAGCTAACAAAACTGAGGTTTCCATCCTCATTTCCACACCCCAACTCTGGTTGCTCCCTAAACCCATCCAAGAGCTAGAACAAGAGGAAAATCAAGGTCAGGCAGCAGCTTCAGTAAAGCAAGCTACAGAAGAGAAGCATGTAGAGATCCAGTAGGAGCATACCTCAGCTCATGCATCATATAATTCTGTTTTTTGCACCAATAGAATTAAGGGGAATAAGGGGTGCTACAAATCAATCTCTATTCAACCACCCTACAACTAGAGTTTGTCTAGGAGGATTATGAGAATAGTTTTTCCTCTCAGAACTGCATAAATTTTTTATGCAGGTTCATCCTAGAGGTTGTCCTTACCACATCATAATATTTGTTCTTATCAAGGCAAAGCCTCGGACTCTTGCATCATAGGCCAGGCATTGAGATCAAGCAAAAAAATCTGTTCTTATTAAAAAGAAAGTCTCAGACTATGCATCATAGACCAATCTGGTGTTTTCTAGTTTAAAACTAGATAAAAGCAGATCTACTGATGAGCTACTACAGGGCACATTCCAAATCATGGTAGCACCTCTATAGAAGTTCTAGCCTTTATCAGCTTACAAACACAATAAAGCAACTATCAATAATCATTTAAATCATTTTCCTAGCCACCTTTGGTTAGGAATCATTCTAAGAGAATATGTACAATAAGGGACCAAGATCATTACTGAACCATAGGTTTAGTTCATCATATAAACAAAAGTTCCACACCTAGAGACAAACATCTGGTTATTCAAACAATAAACAAGCACACTTTACATTTGACAACACAATCTGTCTAAGATATTGAAAGCATATGATGAGATAGTCAATGATCATCCAAACCAAGTAGCATAAATGCTAAGCAAATTATCTGAAGCATTACATCATTCAGTTATAACAAATAGGAGCATCTACCTCCATCAGCACAACAATTAGAGACTAACTAAAACCTCTACATTACTATCAGATGTTTACAACTAATATAGGACATATTTAGAAAAGAAACACAATCTGAGTCATTGAAGGAAGAGTTCAGTTAAGCATGTATGTACACAAAAGTGTAGTAGTACAAGGTGTCCGGGATCCTAACACTGAATTCCATAAGTCTAGAAGTGAACCAGTGGTTCAAAGAGGAACTTTGTTTAAATTAAATTCAAGTAAACACCTGTAAACTCATCACAGGCCATGGAAAATACAAACTTAAGTATATCACATCACATATCAGTAGATCATCAAACATTTTCAACAGGAATGTGCTTGGGATAAACCTAGCTCTATACTTAGCACTAGAGTTCATTTATAAGGAACTAGGCCACGGTTTTAGTTCCTAGACTAGTTAAATTATAATGGCTAAATCATACAACATCACGACTAGACTAACCAGAATAAACTGTAGTAAGTACACCATTCCAAAATGATCTATTGCAAATATTGATGCATAGCACTATAGTCAAATTAATTGAGGTGTATCCATGAACATGAACTTAAACTAAAGGGGAAATTTGAGACTTACCTCACTATAGTCGATGGAGGAGGAGGAGGAAGTTGCAGCCGACCTCCTTACCAAGGTGAGGGAGGCTACGGTCAGCCATAGCAGCAGTAGCATATGGTGGTCGGGGTCATGGCATCGTGATGAGGGGGAACCTTGGAGGATTGTCCAGTGGGACTGCACCGACCAGCGGCAAAGCCGAGAGCCGCCGGCAATGGTCGGAAATGTCTACCAGGCGGCGAGCTAGGGTTTCTCCCGGGGTGAGCGCGCGAGGGTGCTAGGCACCACAGCGGAGGAGAATCGAGGGAGGAGAGATAGAGAGGCATGGCGTCACCGGGGGACACCAACGATGGTCAGTGAGGCAGGCGGCGGCGCTAGTGGCGGCAGTGGCATCGCCAGCGACCTGGGAGGCGATGCGTGCGTGCGGGGATTGAGGATGAGTGTGGTTGACGCGTGAGGGAAAGGTAGGATCGAGGTAGGGTTGCCTTGGGCCAGATCAGACTAGGCCAGACCGGCCCAATCCCAACACCCAATTGACCCTAAATTTAAAAATAAATAAATAAGGAAATTACTAAATGAATCCTGAATATAATTTATACCCTAGAAAATATAGAAATATCCCAAAAATACATATGATATATAAAAATAACCATAAAAATAATATCTACCTAATAAAAATATAATTTATTTTTTAAAAATAAATATAAAGTAAAATAATTATTAACACCATTAAATCTTAAATGAAATGTTATAAATAAATCAAAAACACTATAAATAAATAAAAATATTTTTTGTGTATCAAAATTAACTCTACTATTTCATAAAAATACTAATTTAGAGTTTTACAATAAAACATAAAGCAAATATTTAAAGACACATAATTCTTTAATGAATTTTATAAAAATAAAGATAATACTTAAAAATAAATAAAATTCATTTTTATGGTCTTGAATAAATATATTACACTAGAAAAATATTAAATATATTATTAGAAAAGTCTTTAATATTTTAAATAATAAATCCTTACCTAATACCTATTTTGTGAATTCTTTAAAAATAATTAGTAAGTAATAAATAATCACCATTCTTATAAAACCTTGAGCAATTAGTGTCTTTATATCAAAGTCCAAACCATAACTTAAATTCATAATCAAATTTAACTATAACTTTTAACTTTAAAATATTCTTTTAAAAATCTTATTAAGGATTCTTTTAAATAAACATTGGGTATCACCCATTTATACAATATGGTGAATAACAATTATATCTTAACCATTATTAAAATAACTTCAAATTTTAACAAATTACTAAGATCATCTAATTATGCTTCCATTAAATAAATACATATTATTTTCTTAACAAGCAAAACAAATTTAATCTAATCATTCACTTAAATATAAAGTGAATAATTCCACACCTTAGCTATACCTATCATAAATCTAAAACTTGGGAATAATTAAAATATATTACATCTTAAGTTTACTTAACCTTTTAAAATTAACTACGGTCTCAAAGCTTATAAACATCATGTATAATAAATCCTTCATGTTTTTATAGTTAACTTTGGTCTATTTAAACTTAAGACATAAAGCATCTCAAGTCCAAACTAGTACATCAAACACCAAAAGACATTGATCATGTTCTACTAACAATGATGGTTGTTTAAACCTTAGAAAGGAAATCTTTTCTTCAAATGTTATTCGTTTTGCCACTTCAAGCAACAACTCTAGGATAGTTCTTTCAAACCTTAATAATCCAATACATAGACTTCCATCCTAATCACCAAATAGAAAATAATCTAAATCTTGAATTACTATTGCACTCTACTTTTATATCTTGTATATCAAAACTTAAAATCCCTATAGATGCACTTCATGTGAAGTAAAAACTTGAAGATAAACCAACTGTTAAAGGAATCACCTAAGTTCACTTCACTTACAGTATTGGGGATTCACTTTGGGGGGTTTTACAAAATGCATAGCATTACTTATGCACAACAACATATTGCTTCTTTAAACATTAGTCCTTACCGGACCAATGATGCAGATTTCAAATATTGGATCTTATGTCGTCTCGAAGACCGTGAGTGCATAATCTTGCAATCACAGAAGGCAAGTTCACACTTGCTCGTGTACTTTGATTATTTTCTGTAAAGTATTTTGCAAATCCAGTGTTGTCATCACCCGCATTTGAAAAAGGTCTGAAAACACTATTTTCATAATAATATGAGTATAGGTTATTTACCATGAGGTAATAACCTACTATGAAAGTTCCGGTGGTAAAGGAACATATTATCTAGGACTTAACAACCAATGTCGCCGATGATTCTTGTGCCGATATCACGCGTTAACCATGAGATTTGGAATGGGACAGAAGTCACCGTATCTTCTTCCTCTCGCATGAAGCCGGATGTGCAGGTCGTGGCTGTTATCACTCGCAGCGTGCATATTAATTGGTAATTCGTAGAGGATATGCAGCATATGGGTGGGAACCCTCAACATCCCACGATAGTTCTGGCATCTAACGGTTTGTACAAACCATTGCCGTAATTCAATATGTGGGCATGGTGTACACCAAGGAGGCATGCGGGGTCGCGAAGGGGGAAGTGATTGGCTTGGATCTTAGACAGGGCCCCATACCAAGGAAGTATGGACAAGGTCATGACTTGGTTGTGCAACAAGGCTAAGGTCTCTCATGGGTAAAGTAACGCACCTCTGCAGAGTGTAAGAACTGTAACTTGTTACTCCCTGTTCCGGGAAGGAGCTGCGAACGCCGGAAAGGAACTCCATGAAAGTTCGTAAACCGTGAAGGTGTGGACATAGCTTTTCGAATAAAAGCAACCTTTGAAGAAATGTTTACGAAAACTTGCATTGCCCTACGACCTATGGTGCAGTAGGTAGATATAGTGCATCAAACACTCTTTTTCTAGTGGACTTGCTGAGTACGCTCATACTCAAAGTATCTTCTTAACCCTTGCTAGGTTCTAAAGCCAGTACAGACGATGACTACATCAAGCCATGCTCTAGGAATCATCATCAAAAGCTAAAGCTCTTCAATAAAGTCAAGAAAGTCAACATATACCTCGGCTCAAGTGAAGACGAAGTTGCTGATTATATAAGAATAGAATCTCTAGCCATAGAACCTATTTCTGTAGTGTATTGCAATAGCAGCAATGCAAGACCATTAGTTAAGATATTAGTCTTAATAGTATTATAATTTTGGAGTTGTTTATTTCTGATTCTTCTTTGTAAGAAGTTTCTTTCTCTCTCTTTAACCTAGAGTGTTCTCTGGATCTTGTGTAAAGAGTTGAGTTGTAACCTATAGTCATGTCTTGGACCTGTTGTGTTTCTGTTGTACCACTCTGAGAGATATAATACTAGTGAATGGTGTTTCATTGGTGTTATATCAACGACTATAGTGTA
The DNA here is from genome assembly GCA_030063025.1 of Avena longiglumis. Taxonomy (NCBI): domain Eukaryota; kingdom Viridiplantae; phylum Streptophyta; class Magnoliopsida; order Poales; family Poaceae; genus Avena; species Avena longiglumis. Next base: position 52,907,385 of record CP125976.1, read on the forward strand.
CTACATCATGCAGTGGTATGCTGGGTCACCGCAGTTGGTATCAGAGCATATGCTTTGACCTTAGGATTAAAACCCTTTTAGGAAGATCTGTAGGATGGATAGTGACTATAAGAGCCATCTTATCTAAACCAAATATTGTGTTGACTTGTGAGAAGTATCCACTTGAGGATAACTTTGTCACGAGATACTTAAGTCATAATTCTTAGGAGAAGTTATTTATCTTTTCTCAAGTATAGTGCTCTTTAGTGTCTTCCGAAGGAGACGTAAACCACCCAGATACTGTAGGAAAGCCAATTGGTCACAGTAAAATAGGATCAAGTGTAAGATATCAATTGAAGTAGTTTTAATGGTGTAGCCTAATCCTAGAATTTAAGTAAGTGTAGTAAGAACTTAGTGTCAGTTGATAACCAAAGACAACATGATGAATATCATTAGGATAAATGTTGATGGATTGAGTAGTAATCATGTGGGATTCACTTGAGAAATTCTACGTGATGAAGAGAAATTAGGTCAAGACTGAATGATAGTACAATAGGAATTAAAGTCATCATGAGGTGATTAGCTCTTAAATCATGATGTATAGGTAGACATAACCAGATCATGGTGAGATTAGCTCCGAATCCTTGATGTAAGTGTAAGTATGACAAGTACTTAGTGATTTATCTTGGAGTAGAAGTATAAAAATTTCATGGTAGAGCTATTATAGAAGTCATGGGTGCTAAAAAAATTCTAATAATCTTTGGTTTAAGTTAACCAATAGAATCTGGTTAGTCATTTGGAGAGATCATGTGAGGTTAGTTGGCTAATAAATAAAGGTGAACATAGTTAATCATTCCAAAGGTGAAACCAAAGGTTAGTAAAAACCAAATTGAGACCACTTTGCTCAATATTATCCTGTTGCACTTAAGCGATTTGGGTAAATATTGAGATAAAGAATAGTTTGACTCTATGTGCTAAGTATCACAATGCAAACGTATATGAGGAGGTGTCATATACTACACAACTAATCCTGAATTCTAGAGATATTATACTCAATTACTATATTTTGGTCTTAGAATATTGTGTGTTATATGTACCACATTTGGATTTATTTGTTTTTCTTGGATCTTCTTGATTGACTAGATCTGTACATGAAGTTTTACTTGGTGTGCAAATGCATGTTGCAGCATCCAGTCACTATTTGATGTTATAGACCTAGATAGAGTAAGGGAATTCGTGTAAGGGAGTGACGAATTTCAAAGACCAAAATGAAGACTTACATGAAGAATGAAGCCAAGTGTAAGAATTATCAACTTAATTTGGAGGATGGATCAAGCTTAGATCATTATTAGTCAGAAACAAGAAGTGATGAACTTAAAGTTCAATCAAAATAAGCAATGTTGTTAAGAAGTTAATAAAATAATTGTACCATGTTCATGGAGGCATCATGAATAAGTGCAAAGAAGCTTTGAAACCAAAATGGTATTCAAGCTCTGACAATTCAGAGAGAATGCTAGAGGTATATCGAAAACCATAGGGTAATACATACACCCTAGGATGGTTCGCAGCTGGTAAATATCCGCAGCTGGTACTTAATCCATAGCCGGTATTCTGATCCACGGTTGATAATTGTCCGCAGCTGGTATTTGGTTAACTTAGTTAACCAGATCTTCTTAGAAGTTGCATAAAGAGCATAAAATTTGGCCTAAGTTAAGAAAGACATGAAGGAGTATAAACATTAAAACGACCATCTTTCGAGACTCTTCGCGAAGTTAGACCCATCAAAGCGAAAATGTCCAAATAGTAGGTAAGACAATTAATACTGAAATATTCACTTCGGAGATCCACAATTGTGTGGATACACTGTACAATCTTTCATAGGACCTAATTAGGTAAATTATAATCTGAACAAAGACCAACATTCTAATTACAAAGCCAATGATTTACTTTATAAGTGGTTTAAAGACCATTAGTAAACCCTAAGGGGGAGACTAAACCTTAGAAATGAAGGTATTATTATCTAACTTTCCGGATAAAGGATGGAGAAGAACTAACTTACAACAACAGGAAGCCTTATTTTCATAAGGTTAAGAGGAAGTCATTCTTATAAAAAGTACTAAAGATAATAACAAAAGATTGTCTAAATGACTAACAAGGTAAAAGCTCGAAGTAATAAAATAGAATAGTCCTAACAAACTAATTCTAAAAGAAACAATTCTTAAGTGATCCTTAAGAGGTAATATAGCACATCCAATTGGGCATGTGTAGAGGAACAAGGAAATTCCAATGGGTATGGACTAAATGAGTTCAAATCCACTTTTCGGAAGGACCACTAGGATAAAACATACAATGATAAGTCAAAGGTTAGTCTTTTGGCTTACACTATTACTAAATTAAAACCCTATTTTAGTGAGACTTCCAAGAACTTATATAGTATAATCAGGAAGTTTGATAATCAAATAAAGGAATTGTATTAGGATACAATGAACTAAAGCAGAGACCCCAATTGAAGGATCTTCTAGTAAGGACATAACCCTAAGGGATTATAGTAAGAGGAACATTAGTGCATTGTAGACAACAAGTTGGACCTTGCCAAGTAGGAGGAGAATTCAAGGAAAATGTATGGATATGGAATATTACAATTATTCCCATTTGAGGTTATCATGGAATTGGGAAGTGTCGTGATCAATACAATGGCACTTCCTTATTCTAAGACGTGAGAGTATACGAACTTCGAGGACAAAGTTTATTTTAAGGAGGAGAGTCTGTAACATCCCATCATTAGCACCTAGGAATTAAGGGTGTGTTCGGTTCTAGAATTAGGTGGAACGGAACCGGTCCGTTCCGCGCGTAGCGTCCGTTTGTGTGTTCGGTTGGAAGAAAATAACGGAACCAGGTAGTTCCTCGGAACGGAATATTCCTCTAATATGCGGAACGAGGTCGTCCGAAGAATCGTAGGATCGCGGAACGACTCGCTAATTGGCGAACTAACCCAGTTAAGATGATTAATTACCGAATCAACGGGGATTTTTAGCTGTGGTGATGATTAGCTGAGATGATTAGCGACAAAATCTTGCAAAAACACGCGGCCCTTTAATTTAAGTATATTTTGCAAAGATTTTAAAACAAAAATATTTCTATGATTTGGTACTTTTAGCAAAGATTTTAAGAAAAACAAATATTTTCTACCGTTAATTACAATCGTTAAATTTAAGCTCAAATTATTAGAATTTTAAGCATAATTATAGTTATTCCGTTCCGGTCCCAATTCTCCCAACCGAACACAATATGGGACCATTCCGTTCCTCGTTCTTTTCCAAACCGAACACATGGTCGGAACCATCCCATGCCCTCAGAATGGACTCACTCCGTTCCATTCCCTCTCGTTCTAGAACCGAACACACCCTAAGAGGACACAGGGTTGTGCATTGCATTCATGCATAAGAAAATCCGGGGAATTTTCGCGCAAAACTAAAAGAGTTGTAGAGGGATCGAGATCTCTCTTGTTCTGATGGAAACACCAGGACAGGTGCGATGGATTTCGAGATGACCTCTATTGTACTTTTGTATTTTAGGGGAAGACAATTCATATCTGAATATTTACTTGATAGATTTGAATATTAAAAGAATTTGAAATAGAATTAGAATTGGAAAATTAAATTATAATAAAATATAAGAGGTGAATTCTTATTTATGAATAAGATTCAATATTCACAATTATTCGAATTAAAATTTAAAACACAAAGAGATAAGTGTTTCTCTTGCCATTGGAGAAATGGGGTTTAGTTCATCTTAGATGGGGGTTAGGAATTTGGACATGACCTTTGTTGAATTTATAATTTTGGGGAAAAGAATTTGCATTCAAGACTTTAAATATGAGATCATACAATTGAAATATAACTTGGATCTAAATTTAAATCTTAAACTATTAAAGGATATTTCATAATCATAATACAAACTAGTATAAGCAAATATAAACTTTATCGAAAGAAATACAATAATACAATGTCTTTCCATTATTCAAGCAGAAAAAGAAATTACATTACTAAAATGAATAAAAGATCTCTTTATTACAACAAAATAAATATGACATTGTCTTTAGAAAAGAATTGTAAATGAAAAAAATAAATAAGTACACTTTATTAAATAAGATACAAATCCTTACAAGTTTCAACTAACAAAGAGAAAAATGAACTTTATTACACTAATAAAAGAATACAATATTATTTACAATATTTAAGAATCAAATAAAGTTGTAAAAGAATAAAAAAAGAAAACCTAAACTAATTTCCTAATTAGTCCTATGTCTTATGATCTTCAACTCTCCTTATTCTTCACCCTGCAAAACAAAACAAAACAAAACAAAAAGGACAAGGAAGAAACAGAATGGGGACTTGGTAAAAGTAGTGCTCTCAGTTTGACAGTGTAATGCACTGTTCAGCACATCACTGAGCTAATCTTATAAAAAAGGGGGCAAGTTTCACCAAATGAGTAGTATTTGTTCTTATCTAATAATGGCCTCAGTATATGCATCACAAGCATGGGGTAAGTTTCACCAAACTAGTAATAGGTAAAAGGAAAGGCAGTAATTCCAGCAAAAGATCTAGTGTACTTGATCTGATCCTCAACTCACAACAGTCAAGCAGACAGCTTACTCAACAGCAGCTTAGTCATTGCATGTTTGTGTGCTATCAACACAAGACATCCACAAGGGGATATAAGAAGAGGGCAACCTGACCAATTCTGACTAACAAAGCGAGGTTTCCATCCTCATTTCCACACCCCAACTCTGTTGCTCCTAAAGCCATCCAAGAGCTAGAACAAGAGGAAAATCAAGGTCGAGCAATGACTTGATAAAAGAAGGAGCAGGCCAACAAGGAGGAGAAGTAATTAGGAAGGAGAAAGCTAGATGTAGCAGATCAAGAAGCTCAAGTTTCAGTGAAGCAAGCTACATAAGAGTAGCATGTAGATATCCAGTAGGAGCATACCTCAACTCATGCATCATATAATTCTGTTGTTTGCACCAATAGAATTAAGGGGAATAAGGGGTGCTACAAATCAATCTCTATTCAACCACCCTACAACTAGAGTTTGTCTAGGAGGATTAGGAGAATAGTTTTTCCTCTCAGAGCTGCATAATTTTTTTATGCAGGTTCGTCCTAGAGGTTTTCCTTACCACATCATAATATTTGTTCTTATCAATGCAAAGCCTCAGACTCTTGCATCATAGGCCAGGCATTGAGATCAAGCAAAAAAATCTGTTCTTATTAAAAAGAAAGTCTCAGACTATGCATCATAGACCAAGCTGGTGTTTTCTAGTTTAAAACTAGATAAAAACAGATCTATCGATGAGCTACTATAGGGCACATTCCAAATCATGGTAGCACCTCTATAGCAGTTCTAGCCTTTATCAGCTTACAAACACAATAAAGCAACTATCAATAATCATTTAAATCATTTTCCTAGCCACCTTTGGTTAGGAATCATTCTAAGAGAATATGTACAATAAGGGACCAAGATCATTACTGAACCATAGGTTCAGTTCATCATATAAACAAAAGTTCCACACCTAGAGACAAACATCTGGTTATTCAAACAATAAACAAGCACACTTTACATTTGACAACACAATCTGTCTAAGATATTGAAAGCATATGATGAGATAGTCAATGATCATCCAAACCAAGTAGCATAAATGCTAAGCAAATTATCTGAAGCATTACATCATTCAGTTATAACAAATAGGAGCATCTACCTCCATCAGCACAACAATTAGAGAATAATTAGAACCTCTACATTACTATCAGATGTTTACAACTAATATAGGACATATTTAGAAAATAAACATAATCTGAGTCATTGAAGGAAGAGTTCAGTTAAGCATGTATGTACACAAAAGTGTAGTAGTACAAGGTGTTCGGGGTCCTAACACTGAATTCCATAAGTCTAGAAGTGAACCAGTGGTTCAAAGAGGAACTTTGTTTAAATTAAATTCAAGTAAACACCTGTAAACTCATCACAGGCCATGGAAAATACAAACTTAAGTATATCACATCACATATCAGTAGATCATCAAACATTTTCAACAAGAATGTGCTTGGGATAAACCTAGCTCTATACTTAGCACTAGAGTTCATTATAAGGAACTAGGCCACAGTTTTAGTTCCTAGACTAGTTAAATTATAATGGCTAAATCATACAACATCACGACTAGACTAACCAGAATAAACTGCAGAAAGTACACCATTCCAAAATGATATATTGCAAATTATTGATGCATAGCATCCATACCAAAACATCTATCAACCACTTAATCAAATCTAGGTCTAACTAAAATCTCAATAACCAACAATACATCAGCTACAGGACCAGTAGGACTAACTAAATAAATTAATTGAGGTGTATCCATGAACATGAACTTAAACTAAAGGGGAAATTTGAGACTTACCTCACTATAGTCGATGGAGGAGGAGGAAGTTGCAGCCGACCTCCTTACCAAGGTGAGGGAGGCTACGGTCAGCCATAGCAGCAGTAGAATATGGTGGTCGGGGTCATGGCATCGTGATGAGGGGGAACCTTGGAGGATTGTCCAAGGATTAAGATTGCCAGAGCAAGAAGCCGAGAGCCGTAATGGTCGGAAATGTCTACCAGGCAGCGATCTAGGGTTTCTCCCGGGGTGAGCGTGCGAGGGTGCTAGGCACCACCGCGGAGGAGAATCGAGGGAGGAGAGATAGAGAGGCATGGCGTCACTGGGGGAAGCCGGCGATGGTCAGTGTGGCAGGCGGCGGCGCTAGCGGCGGCAGCGGCATCGCCAGCGACCTGGGGGCGATGCGTGCGTGCGGGGATTGAGTATGAGTGTGGATGACGCGTGAGGGTAAGGTGGGATCGAGGTAGGGTTGCCTTGGGCCAGATCAGACTGGGCCAGACCGGCCTAATACCAACACCCAATTGACCCTAAATTTAAAAATAAATAAATAAGGAAATTACTAAATGAATCCTGAATATAATTTATACCCTACAAAATATAGAAATACCCCAATAATACATATGATATATAAAAATAACCACAAAAATAATATCTACCTAATAAAAATATAATTTCTTTTTAAAAAATAAATATAAAGTAAAATAATTTTTAGCACCAGTAAATCTTAAATGAAATGTAATAAAATAAAATAAAAACCCTAAAAATAAATAAAAATAATTTTTGTGTATCAAAATTAACTCTACTATTTCATAAAAAAATACTAATTTAGAGTTTTACAAATAAAACATAAAGCAAATATTTAAAGACACTTAATTCTTTGATTAATTTTACAAAAATAAAGATAATATATAGAAATAAATAAAATTCATTTTAAGGTCTTTAATAAATATATTACACTAGAAAAATATTAAATATATTATTAGAAAGGTCTTTAATATTTTAAATAATAAATCTTACCTAATACCTATTTTGTGAATTCTTTAAAAATAATTATTAAGTAATAAATAATCACCATTCTTATAAAACCTTGAGCAATTAGTGTCTTTATATCAAATTCCAAACCATAACTTAAATTCATAATCAAAAGTAAGAATAACTTTTAACTTTAAAATATTCTTTTAAAAATCTTATTAAGGATTCTTTTAAATAAACATTGGGTATCACCCATTTATACAATATGGTGAATAACCATTATATCTTAACCATTAGTAACATAACTTCGAATTTTAACAAATTACTAAGATCGTCTAATTATGCTTCCATTAAATAAATACATATTATTTTCTTAACAAGCAAAACAAATTTAATCTAATCATTCACTTAAATATAAAGTGAATAATTCCACACCTTAGCTATACCTATCATAAATCTAAAACTTGGGAATAATTAAAATATATTACATCTTAAGTTTACTTAACCTTTTAAAATTAACTACGGTCTCAAAGCTTATAAACATCATGTATAATAAATCCTTCATGTTTTTATAGTTAACTTTGGTCTATTTAAACTTAAGACATAAAGCATCTCAAGTCCAAACTAGTACATCAAACACCAAAAGACATTGATCATGTTCTACTAACAATGATGGTTGTTTAAACCTTAGAAAGGAAATCTTTTCTTCAAATGTTATTCGTTTTGCCACTTCAAGCAACAACTCTAGGATAGTTCTTTCAAACCTTAATAATCCAATACATAGACTTCCATCCTAATCACCAAATAGAAAATAATCTAAATCTTGAATTACTATTGCACTCTACTTTTATATCTTGTATATCAAAACTTAAAATCCCTATAGATGCACTTCATGTGAAGTAAAAACTTGAAGATAAACCAAATGTTAAAGGAATCACCTAAGTTCACTTCACTTACAATATTGGGGATTCACTTTGGGGGTTCTACAAAATGCATAACATTACTTATGCACAACAGCATATTGCTTCTTTAAACATTAGTCCTTACCGGACCAATGATGCAGATTTCAAATATTGGATCTTATGTCGTCTCGAAGACCGTGAGTGCATAATCTTGCAATCACAGAAGGCAAGTTCACACTTGCTCATGTACTTTGATTATTTTCTGTAAAGTATTTTGCAAATCCAGTGTTGTCATCACCCGCATTTGAAAAAGGTCTGAAAACACTATTTTCATAATAATATGAGTATAGGTTATTTACCATGAGGTAATAACCTACTATGAAAGTTCCGGTGGTAAAGGAACATATTATCTAGGACTTAACAACCAATGTCGCCAGTGATTCTTGTGCCGTATATCACGCGTTAACCATGAGATTTGGAATGGGACAGAGAAGTCAGCTGTATCTTCTTCCTCTCGCATGAAGCCGGATGTGCAGGTCGTGGCTGTTATCACTTGCAGCGTGCATATTAATTGGTAATTCATAGAGGATATGCAGCATATGGGTGGGAACCCTCAACATCCCATTATAGTTCTGGCATCTAACGGTTTGTACAAACCATTGCCGTAATTCAATATGTGGGCATGGTGTACACCAAGGAGGCATGCGGGAAGTGATTGGCTTGGATCTTAGACAGGGCCCCATACCAAGGAAGTATGGACAAGGTCATGACTTGGTTGTGCAACAAGGCTAAGGTCTCTCATGGGTAAAGTAACGCACCTCTGCAGAGTGTAAGAACTGTAACTTGTTACTCCCTGTTAGGGAAGGAGGCTGCGAGCAGCGGAAAGGAACTCCATGAAAGTTCGTAAACCCGTGAAGGTGGACATAGCTTTTGAATAAAAGCAACCTTTGAAGAAATGTTTACGAAAACACCATTGCCTCGACCTATGGTGCATGGCTGTAGATATAGTGCATCAAACACTCTTTTCTAGTGGACTTCTGATGCGCTCATACTCAAAGTATCTTCTTAACCCTTGCTAGGTTCTAAAGCCAGTACAGACGATGACTACATCAAGCCATGCTCCAGGAATCATCATCAAAAGCTAAAGCTCTTCAATAAAGTCAAGAAAGTCAACATATACCTCGGCTCAAGTGAAGACGAAGTTGCTGATTAGATAAGAATAGAATCTCTAGCCATAGAACCTATTTCTGTAGTGTATTGCAATAGCAGCAATGCCAGACCATTAGTTAAGATATTAGTCTTAATAGTATTATAATTTTGGAGTTGTTTATTTCTAATTCTTCTTTGTAAGAAGTTTCTTTCTCTCTCTTTAACCTAGAGTGTTCTCTGGATCTTGTGTAAAGAGTTGATTTGTAAGCTATAGTCATGTCTTGGACCTGGTGTGTTTCTGTTGTACCACTCTGAGAGATATAATACTAGTGAACGGTGTTTCATTGGTGTTATATCAACGACTATAGTGTACTGCATCATGAAGTGGTATGTTGGGTCATCGCACAAAGATCATGAATACCATGCATTGAAAAACATTTGTTTGTTCCACATGCAGAAAACATAGAATAGTGGCAATCAGCTTGTCCCTCATAGAGTAGCAATATAATGCATAGGGCACGTGCAAAGTTCACAAGGGTGACTAGAAACAAGTAGCACAAGAACAAGTAATATCACAATATGCATCAATTAATAAGCTTTGGAACACTGCACACAGAATGACAACTATGCTCTCTTAATGGTGCCTAAAGGTAGAAGGTGGAGACTGAAATAATGGTGGAAGAAAGACCTTTTTTGTAAAGGAAGCAGGGGTTACAAGTTTCAAAAAGATCTTCCAAAAATTATGGTACTTGTTAGCTTTCAGCCCTCATTGCCCCTATCATAAGCATCTTGAAGTGGTGAAGGTTAAAGTGGCAAAGTTGGAGTATATGCTTAACGAAGTATAAGTTGACAATCTCATGCCCCTTGAATACGAGGGCCACACCTCATGCATACTCAACTTTGGGTCCAGGTAAGTTCTTGTCACTGTAAGTATTTGCATATCATTGAGAAACATGTGGGGTACCCTTGCACATGGCACAAGAGCTTTCCCATAACCAAAATGACAAGGCAAGCAGACAATGAGCATCTCAGCAATTCTTCTTATGTACTATGGGAATATGGTGCTTTTTTATCTCTTTCCTCTTTTCTCAATGTGTCTCTTTTTTTATAAGAAGAATGCTTCATTGATGTCACTATGGTGATGCTGCAAGTTTCCGCCATGATTAGGCATGGCTTAGGCTAGCGGCCTAGGCGTTTCTCTAACACAGGATACAAACTCCATGGACTTACAAGTTGCCTCTTTATTTCACATCGATGACATCCATAGACAAAAGAACATGATATCAACTGAGTACAACAAGGTACAAGTGCAATGTTGAAAATGTTACCCGTGACAGCACGGTTCTGCTAATTCCAACTTATAAGTGCAAGCATATACAACAAAGTTGTCACAATGGTTCAAGTTTATTAGGGGCAGAGAATAAAGTGTGCCATCAAGTTCGTGAGGGCTTTAATCACTAAGTTTTCACATAACAAAATAGTTTTTTAATTGGAAGATAGATGAAAACAAGAATATACTTTGGAGTGGTGTAACACACCATGCATAGGAGTTTATAGTGGACAGTTTGGAATAACATGGTTTCTTGGGAGTTGGAAGCATGAGTAGAACTTACTCATACAAGTGGAGGCTAGCAAAAGACTGGGAGCAACCAACTAAGAGAGCAATAATGGCCAAAATTATGCAATGCAACAAACCAAACTAATCAAAGCAAAGAGTGGTACTACAAGTCAAGGACTAAATGATCATAGAGGCTAATGGTGACTTGTCATAGTCATAACATGGTGTGAGCATGTGCCAAGTTAACCCAAGCAAAACATCAAAGGAGAATACCACAATACTATGCTTTTGCATGCTAAAACAACGCATAATTTTTTCAAGGCACACTAAGCAATCCCAATTGTTTGGAACAAGACATGCTACAACAATAATCACTAAGCATAATGTTAAAACAACACCTAGCATGTCATGCTAAAGTCTTAGTCATAGTCAATGCAAGCTCCTCTTGCACTTCAAGCAAGAACTTACTACTCCTTTCCAAACACCAAGCAAACTTATTTGCAAAACAACACAGCGAGAACGGGGGTCCAAACTACTAAAGTAAACTAAACAAACTAAGCAAAGAAAACGAAAACTAATACGCTCCAAGAACAACATAACTGTGCATGAAACAATAAAAACAAAGTGTCTAGACAGACCTGAGCTTTTTATTGATGAAGAAGGGGATGCCTTGGGCATCCCCAAGCTTTGACGCTTGTACTTCTTGGATAATTATTGGGGTGACACCATGGTGGCATCCCCAAGCTTGATCTTTTGTCCATTCTTCATATCATTGTGTCATTCTCTCTCTACACCTGAAATTTTTCCTTCATACAAAACTTCACACAATCTTCATTAGCAACATTAGCTTATTCAAAAGATATTAGATCACTAGCAAAGCTTTGGAACAGCAAGGCTTTTCACTAAAAAACAAAAGCTATTGTAGTAACCCCTTAAAATAAACTCAATTTACCTGAAGAGAGTTAAAAAAGGAATCAATAAGAAGCAAATGCAAATAATGGCAGAAATCTGTCAAAACATATCAGCAGGTAGAAACGAATTCTTTTGAACATCTTATGTTGCTCAAATCAAAAGGTGTTGAACTAACGAAAGTTAGCCAACATACTGGGGGATTTATTCGTACATTTTGAGCTCAATCCGAGTTACAGAGCCTCCTCAAGAATTTTTTTGGTGGAGGACAAAAAACTGTTTCTGGATAGCAACTCCCCAAATCTTACTTCCCTCTTATTAGAGGTCATTCTTGGCACAAAAAGCAAACAAAAAGGATAAGGAGAGGTCATTACAGTAGTAATAACTTCCAAGACTCAAGGAAACTCGTGGGTTATCTCCCAACAAGTACTTTTCTTTAACGCCTTTAAGTTAGGCACAAGAAGCAAGAAGAATCAAGTATTTTCAAATGAGGAAGCATTAACAACAAACCTTGCTTTCAAAGGAGGAGCAAAAAGAAACTTCTCTCTTCTCATAGGGAAGTGTTCAATACCTTTCTTGAATGGAAAATGATATTTGATGGTGCCTTCTTTCATATCAATGATGGCACCAACTGTTCTAAGAAAAGCTCTTCCCAAAGTAATAGGACAAGAAGCATTGTATTCAACATCCAAAACATAGAAATTAACAGGGGCATAAGCATTGTTAACCATAATGAGAACATCATTAATACTCCCCATGAGTTTCTTCTTAGCATTATCATTGAGTGGGACATCCAAATAACAATCTTCTAATGGTGGCAAATCAAGCATTTCATAAACATTCCTAGGAATAATAGAGACACTAGAACCAAGATCACATGAAGCTTTGAGATCAAAGTCATTCACTTGCATATTAATAATGGGTTCCCAACTATCTTCTACTTTAGTAGGAATAGAAGCTTTGTGTTTTAGCTTCTCTTCCTTAATCTTAACAAGAGCATCTGTAATGTGTTTGGTAAAGGCAACATGCATATCACTAGCATCAAGACTTTTAGCAAGCTTTTGCAGGAACATAATCACTTCAGAAATATTGCAACCATCAATATCAAATTCAAACTTAGCATCACTAGTAGTAGTCTCACTAGGCTTAGGCATAGTAGGAGGAGGAATAGGGGCTACTTGTGGTTTAGTGGTGATAGTGCACACACTATTGTTTCTATCAATTTCAGCTTCCCTTTCCCACCTAGCATGAAGTTGAGTTAACAGCCTAACATTTTCATCAATAGTAACTTATATGGCATGAGCAGTAGCAAAGGTTTTTTCCATAGTTTCAGGTTTAGCAGCCATTTTATTAACCAAAAAAGTTTGAGCTCCAGACAAAGAGGATATATTTTTCTCAACAGTTAAAAGCTTTTCCTCTATAGTTTTATTGAAAGTGGTTTGTTTACTAATAAAGTCCTTGAGCATTACTTCAAGTTCAGAGGGGGCACTTCTAGCATTATTGTAAGAGCTTTCATAGGAATTGCCATTATTAGGAGGATAAGGCCTATAATTGTTGTTGCTACCAAAATTATTCCTATAGGCATTGTTGTTGAAATTATTGTTTCTAAGTAATTTCACATCAATTTGCTCTTCTTGAGCAAGCAAAGAGGCTAAGGGAACACTATTAGGATCTAGAGGAGCTCTCCCATTAACAAGCATAGCCATAATAACATCAATCTTTTCACTCAAAGAGGAAGTTTCTTCAATAGAATTTACCTTCTTACCATGTGGAGCTCTCTCAACATGCCATTCAGAGTAGTTAACCATCATATTATCAAGGAGCCTTGTTGCAGCACCCAAAGTGAGTCCCATAAAAGTACCTCCAGCAGCAGCAGAATCCAACAGGTTTCTTGAAAAGAAGTTCAAACCTGCATAAAAAGTCTGGATAATCATCCAAGCAGTGAGTCCATGAGTAGGACATTTTTTAACCAAAGATTTCATTCTTTCCCAAGCAGGAGCAACATGTTCACTATCAAATTGTTTAAATTTCATTATGTCACTTCTCATAGCAATAATCTTAACAGGAGAATAGTACTTTCCAATAAAAGCATCTTTGCACTTAGTCCAAGAATCAATACTATTTTTAGGCAAAGATAGCAACCATTTTTTAGCTTTTCCCCTCAAGGAGAAAGGAAAAGGCCCGAGCTTAATAATATCTCCATCTACATCCTGATACTTTTGCATCTCACAAAGTTCAACAAAGCTATTAAGATGAGCAACAGGATCATCAGAACCAGCACCAGAAATTTGTTCTCTCATCACAAGATTTAACAAAGCAGGCTTAATTTCATAAAAGATAGCATCAGGAGCAGGTGGAGCAATATGTGTGCTTAGGAAATCATTGTTGTTGGTGCTAGTGAAGTCACACAACCATGTGTTCTCAGCAGAGTTCATTTTGGCAAAGGTGGGCAAGCCAAAAACAACAGCAGCAGCTAGAGTAGGAACTAATTTTTTGTGTTTTTGATAAGGCAAACAAACCAAACTAGACTATTTTTTGGGTTTTTTTAGAAAGAGGCAAACAAAACCAAGCAAAAGAAACAAAACAAACTAAAAACAAAGTAAAGAGAAAGAAAGTAAATGATTCTCCTTGTGAAGACGTCCTTAAGAACTTTATAAATATTGTCCCGATGCTCAATCATTGTTGTTAACAGGAAGGTCTTCCTGACAAGAATTTGTTCGAGTTGAGGGCCTTTTTCGCAATAATGAATCACCAATCTTGATGCATCCGGATGGCTGAGGTACGGGCTGGATGCCATATGAGCAGGAGAAAATCCGGAGTCCCGTTCTTGTCAAATACGATTCTGTTTTCCTGTTTTCTGTAGCTTGTCTTGACACGAGGCTGCTGCAACCCCGCACTCACCGTCACAATGTCTCGCCCTCCAAACACATGGCACCACTATTAGGCATGAGGGAAATAAAATGTTTTACACATTTTCTTTGCAGACAGTGTGGTCACCGTAGTAGTGCCCAAATTGGCTGCACCTTTGTTTTGGCCACCAACACATCGTACAAGCCTAGGCAGAAAAGCTTGGTTCGCAAGCTGACTACTCACCTAAACACGAAGAAACTGGAACTCCTTTCCCTGTACCATAACCAGATAGAAATTAAAGAAACTATGTTTCTTCATGCCAAGCAGGGTAATATAATGTTCATCTATTTCGAGCTCTTGGAGCAGTATGAGAATACATATGCGCTGTACGTGCATCCGTGCATATTCGGTTCGGTTGGTGCCCGACCACCGAATTCAGTTTATTCTTGCACACAAGCTGGCAGGCGAACTGAGGACGGACGGTGCTATATGTTCGGAGACATCTTCGGATTAATTAGTGCATCGTGTCATTTGTTGCCTAAAAAAGATCGACCAAGAAGTACAGGTACAGTTTATTTTTTCTTTTTTTGGAGCTTGCGGAAGTACAGGTTCAGTTTCCAGGCAAATTCGATCATGCTAACATATTACTACGTTCCCGGCATTCTTCGAAAAAATTAACCCCCACGGAAGCAGCAGCGCACACGTCCCGTATCTTTGTGGCTGCGTTCCGCCGGCGGTTGAACCAGATTCGTGAAAGAAAGTCACCGTAGTGCCCCGTTCAACCCGATCGAGCCCTGCAAGCCGCCGGCCGACGCCGACGGCCCCCGCCGGCTAGCGCTTCGACATCTTTGACCAGCCCGGGCGGGGCAACCGATCGATGGAGTTTAATTCTGCAGTGGAATTAAATGCCTCGTCGATCGAGCTGCTGCTACAGACTACAGTGCCGTCGCCGTCGTCCCGCGCGCCAAGTCCGTCCCGGGTCGGCGTAACCGCTCCTGGAAAAAAACGTTTCGATTCGCATGCGACCGGAGGCGGTGTTTTTCTCCGCCTCCCACGTGGGCGCGTCGACCCACGAATTACGAGTCGATCGACGACCGATGAGCCGAGCGTGGTCACGTCGCGCCTGTCAGATGTATGCGCAATACTGTATATTCCTCCAGATCAAATTAGCCCAACAAACCCAAATTGATTATGCGCAAAAGGTAGAGAGGCCGAGGAAGACGTCAGCAGCCAGGCTAGCCTAGCATCTTCTTTGCTCTCCCTCTCATGGAACTTTCGCCGAGCATGCGCGCGCGCATATGCCAACCCGCTGTCTCTTGACCTCCATCGACCCGCCAGGGCAGCATATCTATAAATAGGCGCCCTTGCGCAGCTTACTTGGCCATCTTTCCTACCCAGTTCCACCAGCTTAATCAGCTCTCTTCTTCCTCTCTGTTTCTGCTCATCCTTAGCCAGCTACCCTCCCTGCTGCATTAATCCTAGCCAGCCTCCGAGCTACCTGCTGTTCCACAGAAACCGGGGAACACAGATCGATGGCAAGCAGACCCGAGCTCCTGTCAAGGATGGCCGCCGGCGACGGCCACGGCGAGAAGTCGTCCTACTTCGACGGGTGGAAGGCCTACGACATGAACCCCTTCGACCTGCGACACAACCCCGGCGGTGTAATCCAGATGGGCCTCGCCGAGAACCAAGTACGTTCTTCTTGTCCCGCCGGCGATCGACAGTAATCTTGGTTTTGCGCGACCTCTTCAGCATATCCTTACCTCGGTCATTTCCCCTAATGTTGCTTGCAGCTTTCGCTGGACCTGATCGAGGAGTGGAGCAAGGCCCACCCGGAGGCATCCATCTGCACGGCGGAGGGCGCCTCCCAGTTCAAGAGGATCGCCAATTTCCAGGACTACCATGGCCTCCCGGAGTTCAGACAGGTGAGCTAATTATTAGCAGTTTTGCGCACAATAATACACATAAGACAAATATGACAAGGTAGCTGTATGCGCGCAGCGAAAGCGACAGAGCAGCGTCCCCAACGAGCAGATGAGATCATCGCTAACCAATACGTGATTCTGATGCGTTTGCTGCAGGCAATGGCCCAGTTCATGGGGCAGGTGAGGGGATGGAAGGCGACGTTTGACCCCGACCGCGTCGTGATGAGCGGCGGCGCCACCGGCGCGCAGGAGACGCTCGCCTTCTGCCTCGCCAACCCCGGCGAGGCATTCCTCGTGCCCACGCCATACTACCCAGGGTATGCTTTCCATTCGTCAACCCAGTTTTAATTAATTTGGTTCATGTCGGAGTACCTCTCTCGTGCTTTTAGAAAGTCAATCGTAGACTCTGCAAACCGGGTCAAAAGGTAGACAGGAGTATACAATCAGGGAAATGAATGATTTTGGCAATCACCATAAGACTATTCTAGTTGTGTCAACGAGAAATAACTACTACTGGCGTTTTCGAAGAAAAGGAAGCTTTTGACTTTTCGTGATCAAGTTCGAGTTAGATTTTCCGTAGTACTAGTTTAATGTGTTCAAGTTGAATTATGCAACCTAGTCGTGCAGCGAGCCGCATACGCACGCGATGGTTACCGGCCGGTCTAAGTCTTGGAGAATTTCCCGTTAGCTAGTGCATGTCAACATCTTATTTTGAACCAAGCACGGTGAATTGACCAGCATACATAACGCCACGTAAGCGCGCGCGCATGCATGCACGCTAGCTCTAGCTGTGACCCGTGAGTTGTTTCTCGCTTCTCGGCTCCAGGGCTGACGATTTCTGTTTGTGATGATCCACAGTTTCGACCGGGACTGCTGCTGGAGGTCAGGGATCAAGCTGCTGCCGATCGAGTGCCACAGCTCCAACGACTTCAGGCTCACCAAGGAGGCGCTGGTGACGGCGTACGAGAGCGCGCGGAGCAGCGGCGTCCGCGTCAAGGGCATCCTCATCACCAACCCCTCCAACCCGCTGGGCACCACCACGGACCGGGCCACGCTGGCCATGCTCGCCGCCTTCGCCACGGAGCACCGCGTGCACCTCGTCTGCGACGAGATCTACGCCGGCTCCGTCTTCGCCAAGCCGGACTTCGTCAGCATCGCCGAGGTGATCGACCACGACGTCCCCGCCGGCGCCGTCGACAGGGACCTCATCCACATCGCCTACAGCCTCTCCAAGGACTTCGGCCTCCCCGGATTCCGGGTCGGCATCGTCTACTCCTACAACGACGCCGTCGTCGCCTGCGCGCGCAAGATGTCCAGCTTCGGGCTCGTCTCCTCGCAGACGCAGTACTTCCTGGCCAAGATGCTCGGCGACGAGGAGTTCATGGGACGCTTCCTGCGGGAGAGCGCCAGGCGGCTGGCGGCGCGCCACGACCGCTTCACCTCGGGGCTCCGGGAGGTGGGCATCGGGTGCCTGCGCAACAACGCCGGGCTCTTCTCGTGGATGGACCTGCGCGGGATGCTCCGGGAGAAGACGGCGGAGGCGGAGCTGGAGCTGTGGCGGGTGATCATACGCAAGGTGAAGCTGAACGTGTCGCCGGGGACTTCCTTCCACTGCCGGGAGCCAGGGTGGTTCAGGGTGTGCCACGCCAACATGGACGACGAGACCATGGAGGTGGCGCTGGGCCGGATCCGGGACTTCGTGCACCAGCACCAGCGCCAGAAGGCCAAGGCCCAGCGCTGGGCCGCCAAGGGGCAGCTCCACCTCAGCCTGCAGCGCCACGGCGCCATGGCTTCGCAGTACCACCACGCGCTCTCCAGCCCCATGGCGGCGTTGCTGTCTCCGCGCTCCCCGCTGGTCCACGCCGCCAGCTAAGTCACTCAGTACGGTTTGGTACGGAAAGTTTAAAAGTTTTTCGTACGGTACGCTCTTTTTTCGATCGCATGCATGCATCTTGCACACATGGGGCATGTCACATTTGGTGCTTTCTTTGCCGCTGGTGCGTGTGTGTGCACGCGATCGTTCGGAAAGGTTTAGACATGCGTGGCATGTAGCTAGCTAGCTTATCGTTTTATAAAGGTTGCAATGGCGCCGGATGTTGGTAAGCCTTGTGTAACCATGACATTAGACCCGGTCCTCAGTTGCTTCGTACGTTTATATTTTGTTTGGTTTCCAAAGCCGGTTAAAGGCCTTTTCCAAGATGTTGTAAACTTCTAATAAGGTACAAGATTCAAGTTGTATCACGCAACACAATTGTCTATAATCAAGGGTTTGCCCATAGGGCGTGTTTAATTCTCAATAAACTTAATTCTCAGATGTCCTTCAATGTGATTTGCAACCCCACTTGCAACTAAAAATATCTCACTTGCAACTCCACTTGCAACTAAAAATCCTCAGTTATATCCCAACATATAACTAAAAAGTTTCAGTTGCAACCACACTTGCAATTTAAAATCTCACTTGTAACCGCATTTGCAACTCACCGGATGCACGAATCACAATGCAAATCCAATGTATTAGAACTTCACTGAGCTCTAACCTGAGAATTAGCAAATTCGTTGCCCATAACATAGTTGTCTTAAACAAACACATTTAATGATGTGAGCCACTAGATCTAATCCAACGACACAACCTCCTAAACCCTAAAGGCTTGATGAAAACTCTGCCCCACCACCCTTAACACTAACCCCTAACTCGATGAGGTATCCTTCCTTGGCTCTGTCATTGCTATGATGTAGGACAATGGTTAGGCATACATGTCTGAACTATCGTTATGGTTTTATATGTGGGTACCTATTAAAGTCCCAATAATTGCTCATAGCTCCTTAAAGGAAACATAACCAGGAGACCACCATATTACCTAGGCAAAGCACATAAAATATGGTCTAATGGTATGGTCCTCTCCCCTCCTGTCTCTGCTCGAGTAGATAAGAAGTGTGCACCAAACAAATAGTCAGGGGAAACATAACTTTGAATCTTGATTTGTAGACGGTGACATATAACTCGAGGCTTCAGAAAGCGCTAGCTGATAATGATATCTTCGATCTGGATTATGAATGTAGTATAACTTGATTTTTTCCTACAAAATCTAGGTTTATCAAATCCATAGGAAAAATTCACTTGGTGTAAGATTGCTTTGAACAAGACCTTGAGAACTTTTGTTTGTAAGACCAAAGCTTTGGCTTTTTGCGGGTCTTATTAATGGATGGAAATAGGCAGGGCCAAGATTTCACTTGCATTTGTGCACACGCACTTGAGACACAAAATAAAATAATAAGCGCTGAATCTATAAGAATATAATAAAGATTAGGGATACTTGTGGGAGATGTTTTTCATACGTGTACATTCTGCATCATCATAATTACATCTTACATACTTATCTTTCCATTTAGTTATATGATTTATGGGACTTTTCTACAAAGTCCCTTGTTTTGGTATTTAAAATTTGGGAGGCAGAAATCCTTTGTTTTGCATTTTGTTATTTCAGAGACCTTCGGGAGCTAAATAGACCAAAACATTGATCTTTTGTGGTTTTATCAATGGATGGAAATATACTAGGTCCAAGATTTCACTTGTTTCTATGCACAGGCAAATGGGACACAAAATATAATTATAAGCGTCGAATGTATAAGAATATAATAAAGATTAGGGATACTTGTGGGAGATGATTTTTATATGTGTGCATTCTGCATCATCATAATTGCATCTTATAGACTTAGTTTTTATAGATATATGCAATTTTATTGCATTGTTTCCACTTAGTTAGATGATTTATGGGACTTTTCCACAAAGTTTTTTGTTTTGGTATTTATTTTTTTGGAGGAAGAAAAACTCTTTTTGTATTTTATTGTTTTAGAGACCTTCAGGAGATCAAAGAATTTGGAGAAAAATACCACACGAGTTTTTCATCAGAACAAGGACTGTGAGAAGAAATCAACGAGCGGAGTCACGAGGACCCAGATGGGCCCCATGGTGTGGCCAAGCCATGGGTCCCATCTGGCCATCGAGCGTCACCTCATGTCCCTCCTTTTTACCTAGTGCTCCATCTCGAAAGAAAACCAACACCATATTTTTTCTGAGATTTACAGAGACGGCGATGGAGGAGAATGTCTTCTACTACTATAGGAAAGGGAAAATCATGCTGCCACGAAGCCTCCAACGAAGGGGAAATCGCCGCCACCAACTCCTCCTTGGCATAGGGGGTGTCTAAATCACCATCTCCATCAACATCATCATCACCGCCATCTCATCTCGAGATCGACATCGTTCCCTAGCTCATAGTTTGTGGTAGATCAGAACCCTTAATATTTTTCCGATGCCATGATTGTGCATTGCAACTTGTTATTATTTTGTGATGAAGTTATATTTTCGGATTATATTGTAATCCATACGCCTATGATCATTACCATGTTCCATCCTTGTGAGTAGTTGCCTATGTTCCTGAGGGCATATGATGAATTGGCTATGATTTCTATATAAGTACGTTATGTATATTTGGTCAAGTTTCAAACTTTTACATGGTTTTATGATGGGAACATACGAACGTCAAATATATGTTATTTCACCTACATGGAGTCATAGGGATGCTAGTGCGATGAAGAGAGTAGGGAGGGACGGAGATGACAAAGATCGTGTCCCAAGACTCGGAGTTACATATATGTCTTAATAAATTATTTGTTTGCGAACAAGAGTGACCTTAGTACAAATAGTTAGGGGGTGTATTTGCACGTGTACATGGTTGCACCTATTTTAGGCTCCGTTCAATGACAATAAAAATTGATAAAATGCTTATCATATTGTTGTAGAAATCTGAATGCTAAGTTAATTTAGGCTGCCCTCAGGAAACGTTTGTTTTATATAAGTACACGCTCAGGTTTGTCATGTTGCTTCATAAATGATTGGATTTTCTAGAAAAGAGCATTTACTTTACCTGTTATTTACTTTTCTCTCCAAACAATAAACCAGAAAATACAAAACCTTGCGGATTTTATTATTTCACTTTATGAATCTACTAACCGATACATTCAGCTACTGGTGTGTTCGACACTATTTCATATTCATAAGGTGCTACAATTTACCCCTTCAAATTGTGGGTTATAAGTGTCATAACAACACCATAGTCCACTGACACGATACTATGGATTCGTTGTCCAACCACTACTCCTCCGACTATTGGCAGACTCCAGCAGTTATTAAGATAAATATACCAAAGAAAATTAAGCTCTATGATGTCACCGTGATTACCTAGAGAACTTTCTCTAGCTACTTCATTCCCTTACTCTCACTAGGTTTCATGTTGTAGCCATCAGATCTCCTCTCCTCTCTCCACTTTACCTTTATCGATTTTCAGGGTCTTGGGTACCGACAAGTCCTAAGATCAAGGCAAAAGACTGGAGACAAATATAAAATGGATCCTATATCAAAATATGCATAGATTTCTGTGAGGCTAGGCATCAACCCTCAACTCGTGAGGACTGCTCACTCATCATTAGATCAACAATCATAAATATTGCATTTTTTTGAGAGAAATATCAAATAGTTTTATAATGACATCAATTGTGATAAAATCAAGATTACAAGTATTAGGACTATCGATATGAGGGGAAGTTGTTGTGGAGATAGAGGTATGAGAAGTATGGTGATGGTGATGAAGACGACGTCAGCTCTACGGTGGTTCTCCTCTCCCTTGTTATGGTTCTACGAATGCCTCTCCATTCTTGGACGTTTCTGAACCAAATATGCTAGACTCTCTTCACGAGAGTTGGTCGTTCGATGTTCCCGAGGTGGCACCACATGGTACAGCTGCACGGTATGGCCATTCCCGACCGTAGCAGTCCTCGTTAAAGCTCTAGATGCTTGGCTCCTGACCTCTTTGATTTGAGAAAATTGCCTATTCGCAATTCTTTCTTAATCTATTCAGATTTTGTTATTAACATGTTTGTTTCTTCAAGGAAATAAATGATCAAAAAAATTTGCACATCTATGCAATAATTTATGATCGGTGGCAAGTTTAGAGGAATAAACTCATCAAATATGAATAATATCCTGTCTAAACGACAAAATGAGCGTATTTTCCACTCATCACTAGCTAGTATTCAAATGTAGGCTTAAAAATGATAAGCATATCAAAGATACAATACATCGCAGTAGTTGTCTCTTAAAATATACCATCTCCTGATGAATATATGAGATGTTTCCTCTTAGTTACTTTGCTTCCCTCCCCCAACCTTCTCCAAGACGATGTGTTTATTTTTCCGTTTCTATTTGTGCTCTCTCTGTGGCTGGTGTTTGGTGTTTAGGATATTGTTCATCGTTCATAATAGCTCGTTGAGGCAATTTTGATAAAAGCCACTTGCACTAGATCAATCTTTTTTAAATATCGCACTAAAACAGTCTGTTTTAATGATATTAGTGTAAACCCGTAAATCTGCATGGTGATAAAACAAGAGATACCCTAAATAGCTTTGCTAAAATTGTGTTTTCTATATTTTGATTCTAGACCTATTGTCGTGAAATGTAGGTGATCAAGAGATGCCAACTAAAAAAATAGCAAAGCATGTATAATGTTCAACAATATTAAGATCTTAAATATTAGGGCTCTTCACCAACTTCCATATCATTGCTGATATCACCATATACAGCAACCCGACTTTTGACATCAGGACATGTACAAGTCAGCTACCCGCGGAAACTTTGCAATATCAGGCAGAAGTCAGAATTAATCTCCATAGAAAGCGGAGACATGAAAATCCAAGTATACATTTTTATCATGGACTCAGTTCGGTTGACCATGCTGGTAGCTGCCACACCCCCTTTTTTCTATCTTGCTTTTAGGCATAGGTTAACTATTGCCGTTCAATTTTTTCTACTACCTCCGATCCTAAATAAGTGTCGTCATTTTGAACTAGAGTTAGTTCAAAACCGTGACACTTATTTAGGATCGGAGGGAGTATAAAATATCCGTACGAGTGTATCTCCATATTTTATGTGTTCATGTAAAGTTCCGCGAAAAAACTCTATTTTTATGGCTTGTGAAAAGATAAAAGAATATGACGTGACAAGTCTTATTTTAGCATCCAATTTTGTCTTTTTACACAGACTACACAAAATTTTGATATTTCTTGAAACGTCCGCACCAAAATAATGGAAATGTATGTGGCGGGTATTTGTTTTGATTTTTTTTTTTGACATTTTGAAATGTTTATAAAATACATTTCAAGTAAAGGAAGCATATGTATCCTAGAGCCAAAACACCACGTCCGAAGAAGAACTATGACCATAGACCAAAATGTCATGAGTAAATGTTTGGACCGTGCAATCTAGAGACAAAAAGATTTGACACGTGCAAAAACGCATCAACTAAAATCGTGCATCGAATCAAAATTCAGAAAGAAAACAAATTCCTCTCTGACTTATTTTTGAGCAATAATTCCTCTCTGACTTGACTTCCCTTTGGTTGCAAATTGCCAAATTTGATTCCAAAATGTTGAAGAGCTGGCCTCATCGGCCTTTTACCACTCCAGACTCCGGCCCATCCGGATAGTGGAAAGCGATAGGATCCCCGTGCAAAGCTCGAGGGTCTCACACGTCACCCGATTCCACCGCAGTTCATCCACAGCGACTGCCCGGTCGCGCCAGCCGTCGCCGAACAAAATGACGTCGACGGTGGTCACCGCCACCTCGCTTGCTCTCCGCCTTCCAGCCGGGCTCCACTCCCTTCCCTCGCCGCCTCTCGTGGCCCGCCCCGGCGGCCGCCGCCGCCGCGCAGTCCTGCGCTGTGCCGCCGTGTCCGAGCTCGTGCCCGCGGTATCCGCAGCATACGGTGCTCTTCTCGTGGGCGGCGGAGCATTCGCATGTACGTTTCGGTCTCATCTGCTACAGTATTGTAATTTGTTTCTTCTTCCCAGGTCTGCTAGGTCGGGTCTTCAGTCTTTCACCGTTGATTTCTGATTCTTACTTTGTGGTTTGTGCAGATGCAAGGTCGGGGAGTAAAGGGTCCATCTATGGAGGGCTCTCCGGATCTGCGCTAATGGGCATCGTGAGTGGACGTCAAACATTCTACATCTATTGTACTTTTCTCTTTTGATTTGTTGGTCTAGTCTGTGGATTAGATATCAAATGCGGTCGCGGAATTCATAACGCTCGCAGTAGAATAATTTCAGAGACGGCTATGCACCAATTATGCTTAGACCAGACTAGTAGTTTTATTTGGAAGTTGGAGACAGAATATGCTTAGTGTCGGCTGGAACTTAGAAGAGCTTGGACTGCCAAGTAGATAGTGGAACAGAGGGATGAAATTAATTTTCTAGGTGCGTGAAAGGCGATTGGAATCTCAATTCAGCCTGCAGTTTATTCAAGGGTAGCAAAGTTTGAGACGACCTTGTTTTTCTTTGGCCCTGCATGCTGAATTCAATGTTCAACACTTTGAAAGATAATCTGATAATGTAGATCATGGATGTAGGAAATCAATGGCATGACAGCTCCTACACAGTAAAACTTTGCTGGATTCTCCTCGAACAACAGGGATTTTTCCATGGTCCCATTTCGACTATTATTACAAGAACTTGGATATTGATTCTCATAATGTGATCCTACTTTACTTTATCGAAAAAAGTGATCCTACTTTAGGAAGTGACACTGAAGAAGAATTATTGTAGCATTTTTCAGCACTTCAGAAGGTAATCTGGTAATGTAGCGGGACGAGCTAAAAACCGGCGCGTTGCTACGGAAATAAAAAGTTATTCAGCATGTTGCTTTCGGGAAAAAAGAGATGCGTAGTGACATTTACGATGTTATTTGAATGTGGCTAGCCTACCTGGAAAATTGATCAACCACCATGAGTATCCATGTATGTTCTAATGTTTTTTTCCCTATGAAACAAACCTTCGTTTTATCCATGTTTCCAGATTTTGTTGATAACTTCTTTCCTTCCTAAACAGAAAAGCGAACCACAACTTTTCCCCCTTGCAATGTAAGACAAAATTTTCTTTACTTTCTTTCTATAAGAATATGGAATGGGGGTGGAATGAACAACTGCCACCAACTCCCCTTAATAGGAAATAAATGTAGATGGATTTAGGAATTTTTATGACATGACACTCCTATAGTGTGGAATATTGCTAGATTCTCCTAGAGAAATAGGGACATTTCCAGGTTCCATTTCGAGCTTAATTAGACGAAGTTTTATTTTCTGTCTGGCAATGTGTTCCTACTCCAGGAAGGGATACCAAAGAAGAATCATGATAGCATACAGTTCTTCTTGCCCAGCATGGTTCATTTGATTTCCAGCACTTTCGAAGACAATCCAGTAATGTAGATGGGTTTAGGAAATCCAATGGCATGACTACTCCTGCACAGTAGATCTTTACTAGATTCTCCTAGAAGAACAAGGATTTTTTCATGGTTCTATTTCGACTATTACTACAAGAACTTTGGTTTTGATTCTCATAATGTGATCCTACTTTAGGAAGTGACACTGAAGAAGAATCATTATAGCATACAGTTCTTCTGGAAAAACATGCTATTTTTCAACACTTCAGAAGATAATCTGGTAATGTAGATGGATTTAGGAACTGTTGACACGACGCTCCTACACATTGGAACAGTACTAGATTCTCCTAGAGAAACATGGACTTTTCCCCAGTTCGGTTTCAAGCATTTTCTGTATGGTAATGTGATCCTACTTCTGGAAGTGATACTAAAGAAGAATCATGATAGCATACAGTTCTTCTTGATATGTATGCCATTTTTCATCTTGTTTGTCATGTCTATGGAAGAAAAAGCGAACTTGGAAAACAATGAAACTAGCCTGATTCACCTTGCGCCCAGATATTGCAATTATATGTGTGTATAAAAATAGAGATGTATTTTCCATACAACTGTAATGCTTATGCTCGAAGATATTGTGTGCCGGCTTCAATGTGTACCTGATTAATCTGCTCCGATATAATCTAGGCCACAGATATAAGCAATCTTGACCTCTCCTTTTCTATCTGACTAATGACGGAATTTCTAGCATTTCAGCATGAGCAGTGATACTGATAATCCCCCTGTAATCTTGATTTTATAATTATTCCATTTCTGTGATTGAGTGAAAAAATATGGAAATCAATGATATATTACAATTATTCTTGTGGATTTTGTGTAAACTATATGAGAAAAAAGAGTCAGAAATTTGATGGCAATGTGAAAAACCAATTAATTTATTTGCTTGATGGTATTATCGAAACAAAAAGTAACAGTTAAGGATACAGTCAACCAAGAAATTCTTACTTCCAAGCCCTATTGGGAGAAATAACCAAAAACTACAAATTGAAATGATAACATGAATTGTCTGAATTATATGTAACAAGGATTCTGTAGAAACAGAACTCCACGTTTTCTGATGAATATTAGGAATGTGATACTTATGGAATTATGGGGTGAAGGTTGTATATGAAAAATCTTGGAGTTAAAATTTTGGAAGGGCTGCTATTTCTTTACTTTTTTTTCAATATAAAAGGAGCATCAGGCTCCCAATTTCGTTACCATAAAAACTGATTAGACAAAAGTTCAGGTTACGTCCAGGATTGTTAGACCGAGGATACCAAGCCTATGATCAGAAACAGGAAACTAATAGAGGGCACAGCTGACAGCCCCATCAGGCAGCATCACAACTAAAATAGCTATACAAGCTACTAGCGAGGCAAACCAGCCACAATGACTCAAACATAGCAGGAAGCTAACAGAGACAAACTAAAGACCGGCACTACATAAACCAGGCTTTTCCTCCATAGGAAGTAAATCCACTGTTCGGTTGTTCAGCTTCTTCTTCTGCAACACATCACGAAAGAACATAAACACTTTTCTGCATTTCTTTCGGCAACAACATTACAACATCAGCCATTTTCTAGACGCTGCGCTTTCAGGCCCCATCCCTGTCTTTCTGAAATAATTCAGTAGCCACCATGATGAGCAGCGTTGCTGCGCTCCACTGTTGCTTTCGTCGCTTTTGTTTCTTTAAACCCCAGACCAAAAGGAAATCCTGTGAGAAACTAAAAACACAACACCAGTTGGAACCTGCGGGTACACACTATTGAAACAAGCCTCATTTCTGGTTTTCCAGATTGCCTATAACAAAGCAGCAGCCCCAACAGAGACCAAACACTTTTACTTTACAGGAAATTTACTTAAGCCAGACTAGCAAATCTTTAACAGTTTTTGGAATATTATGAAAGTTAAAAGAACATCTAAGAATTCTCCAAATATATCTAGCAACAGCACGATGATCTGTAGTTTCCTTATTGTCACAGAACATGCATTTACCATTCCCTTTCCACCCTCTGTGAAGCAACACATGTTCAGTTAATATACTCCCTCTGAAGGCAAACCTCTGTGCAGGTCTGCTATTCGTGATTCTTTCTTTGTGCCACTACTGCACAGTTTGGATATTCAGAATCAGATTCGATGCAAAAGCTTCATTGTTTCCAGTTCGGGACATCTGTGCGTACGGCACTTATGTGTCTGATATCTGTACGGCGAGCAATACAGCGTTCTGCTCTACTTTTGTCACACATATGGATGGTGTGATGGTGCAGATCGTACACAAATCAGACAATGAGTGTCGTAAACATAGAAGCTCTCTTTCCGGTTCTAGCACTCTGCCATGCACAACCAAGATCTCTTTGACCATGCTAATTTGATGGCAAAGTTTAATGTTCTCCGGTTCTAACACAGTAACACTACCATGCACAGCCTAGACTGTGAAGTCTATGTACAGCTGCTGAACCCCAAACTCTGAAATGACGAGACAGTTTAAGGTTGAATGGAAAACAAACTACGAGTGCGATGAACTTAGGAATATGTACTCTTGGTGTAAATCAGTGAGCTCACTTGTACTTACCTTTTGGTGTCAGTAAATTTTCCATCTTGTAAGGTAGACAGGTTTGGGCTGCGGATTCACTGCTCATATACATGCTGATTTTGTATGGTTATTTTCTGAAGTTGGATTTGTGCCAGTCCTGTTTCTTTGAATCAAGAATCCAGTCTTAGTAATCTTTTTTTCTGTAACTAAAAGAAGCTGCCTACTCTCATTATGTCTGAATCTTCATTTTGTAAGGTAGACGCGTTCAAACTTTTTGTCTTGTATAAGGCATGTTCAGACTGAGAATTCACTGCCCATGTATGCTGATTCTATGGTTATTCTTACTGAAGTTAGATTCTAATTATTTCAACTAAGAGTCAATGTCTTACTAATCGTCTTTTTGTGACTAAAGTAAGCTGTCTATTCTGAGCAAGCGATCATTACGTCTGCGTTCATGTGCTCTGAATTTTAATGGCTGCTGCATCTCTGTTCTCTGTAGGCCTATTACCTGATGCAATCTCCAGAGACGAAGGCACTAGGCGAGGCTGTTGGATTCGGATCTGCATTTCTGTTCGCCTGCGTATTCGGTATATTTTTCACCATCCCGTGTTTCCTTCTCCACGAAACAAGAACCCGATGTTGAATCCTCCTGTTTCTCCAGGTATCAGGCTGTACAATACCCGGAAGCTGGTGCCGTCTGGCCTTCTGTTAGTACTCTCTCTTGGTGCCTTGGGTGTGTTTTACTCTGCTTACTTGCAAGACAAGGTGTGAGCTGATCCCTCCACCAGCTCTAGTTTTCTGTACCAGCCGGATCTTCCTTGAAGGTTTTCTCTCTTAAATGAGGGAAAACTTGAGGCGGACTGTCGGTGTTCCTTCCAACGTTGTAGTCTCAACAAACACCCTTTAGTGTCATCTGTTTGTTGCCAATGATAAGCTGATTGCGGTTGCTATCCTGAACTAAATGTCCGAGAACTAGTGAGGGCTCGGCATCTGCTCACCGCCAATACCCGTCGGCGCGAAGAAGTACACAGTTGTTAGGCTGCCTATTTCTAATCACTGCTCAATACTACATACGCAAGTGCAGATACGGCATGGACCGCTGACATGAAACCATCACGATTCGGGCATGCAAGGGCTATTAGCATGTAGCGATGGATGATGCCTCATTATAGGCTGCTAACTAAAATCTGGGACCTGTGAATCGTGATGCGGTACCACTTTGTATGTGTAGACCCTAGCTAATTGGCAGTGAGTTGTACGTGTGGCGTGATGTGGTACCACTGCCTTGCACGCTAATCGGATGTCGATCTGTTCTACGGAGTCGGCGAGTCGACATGGCCATATTGTCTTTCCTGGTTGGTGGTGCCTCTACCTTGGTACTGCATTATTTTCGGTCTGCTCACTTGTTCTTTGGCCGCAGCATTATTGCCGTGAAGGCATATATGTGTTGTACTACGTTCAAAGAAGAGAACTAGTATTCACACAGGAATAATTATAGCTGCCTGACGGAGCGCAAGCTGTTGCACATGTTCGAATAGTTCGGCTGCCCCTTGGTCTGGCAAGCCTGTTTCTTGCACCGGAGCAGGCAGCGTTGCAGCAGCAGGAACTACAGAGAATCGTCTTCCGCCCTTGCCTCTGCCTGTCTGCGGTTGAGTTCGCCACGCACTGTTTGGCGCAAGCGGCCACGATTTTGACGTACCCCAAAGCCTCTCGGGGCTCATGCCCTGCACGCCAAAGAGGACATCGGCTCAGACGTGTGTGACCAGATCGGAAATTTGAATGTGGTAGGAATCTCTAGTGTGCATGAGATTACTCAGAGAAAATAAAAGTGTACTGGCTGAAGCTTCCTTGAAGGTTTTCTCAAATTCAATGTTTTGAACCGAGCACACGGACCGTCGGTGTTCCTTCAAGTGTTGTAGCCTCAACAAACAGCAATTAATCTCCTCTGTGTTTACAACCATGCGCATCCGTTTGTGATTCTGAACAAGATGTTTGCTTTTGGGTGAAATTATACCGGAAGAGTATGCTTTTGTAATACTTGAACTCTTTACTTTCTTATAAACATCTTCTTCATAAATAGATCGAGGCAAAACTTTTGCCCCTGTTTCGAAAAAAAAAGCTCCTCTATTTTGTTGCCAGCGATAAGTTGTGACCAAGCTTTCACGCGCTGATTGTAGTTAAACTCTGGTTGATTCATGTGTTAACTCTAAGTGATCCTTGAGTTTGTAACACTTTTGTACTCCCTTCGTTCAGAAATAAATGACTTGTATTTGTCTAGATTTATATGTAGATACATACAAATATAGATAAATCCAAGTCATTTTTAACTATGAATGGAGGGAGTAATAACTTCGGATGATGAGTTTTTAATAAAAGATTCGATACAGAGGCCGGGGTTTTCTCTCTTTTTGGAAAAAATAAATTATTACTTTTGAAAAAATTGTTAAACTTGTGAGGTTTCAACATTTGTTCATAAAGACGTCGGCACGAGGAACAACGTGCATGGGCGTTAGGTTGCTATTCCCTATCACTGCTGCTAAACGGGTACAGTTGCAGATACGGACCGTTTTTTTTTTTTTGCGTTGAGATACGGACCGTTGTCAAGAATCATCACGCATGCCACGCCTAGTATACGATCATCTAGAGTAGTAGCATGTAGCGACAGACGAGGCATCATTCCTTTGCTAACCATATCGAGGACCTGCGAATGGCGAGGCGGTACCACCGTACGTGTGCTCGTAGAAGCTACTGATCATTGGCTATCGTGTGGCTAATCGGACGCCGACATGTTCTACGGCAAGCTACATGGCGTATGATTCTGGTAGGTGGCATTTTCCGCTTGTTCTTGGTGTACTGCATTATTGCTGCTGCTGCTGCTGCTGCGAAGGTGTATGCAACTATGCATAAGTATCGTACTAAGTCAGAGAAGAGAACTTTTCACATGTACGGGATGACAGGAATGATTATAGCTCTCTGACAGAACGCACGACGTTTGTGCGTACACTGCCTCTCGGTGTTCCACCAGCTCTGCTGCCCCTGCATCTGGCGAGGTGCTTCGCACAGTGCAACAGGCGGCGGTGCAGAAAGCTACTACACTACCAGAATCCACACAAGATCACATGGCAACTTTTTTTTTCAACGGATAAGGGTCCGAGAGGCCTGAAAGCTGCATTAAGGTGGTGTACAAATTACACCGAGGACTCCAAGAAAGAAAAAATTGCAACCAAGCCTCCAACTTTTATGAAGATGACCTCAAAGATAAAAAAAAAGGAAATGCGATCAGGTCAACGGTCTTCACCGCAGATCACCAGCGACCTCCAGATCCGAGCACCAGCATCACCACCGGGGACAACATCACTTGGGGTAGCGCTGGCGAGGGTTCCATGACCGAGATCGAATAAAATCCTTCGCATCGGCGCAATGACATGGAAGAAGAAGATGCACGGGCGACTTTTGCATCCGTGCTTGGAGTGGCCTCTTTGGCCAAAGATAGCCACAACGCAACGTTGTCGCCGTTTGGAACCTCCGACAATAAGTACAGCTTTCGGTGTGCTCGAGACTACACACCCACAGAAACGCAACCGTGTTCCAGATCGACCAACATCGGGGCTCTTCGCTTCCTCCTACACGTCACCACGACTAGAAGGAGAAGGAAAATACTCCTAGAAATCAGTCACCAGAATCGAAGGGTTGAACTGACATCCTTGCGAAGACAAGGATGGCGCACCACATCTCTTCTCCTCCTCGCTGACACGACCAGCAGGGAGAAACTTCACCGCATAGCACCCCACATTACTTCTCCTTCCCCTCTCTTCCACAGCCAGCAAGGAGAGGCTCTATTGTGCAGCACCTCAGCACTGCTAGATGACTCGTGACACTAACTTTATTTGCGAAGACCGTGACCCCTCCCTCAATGCATGTTCTGACCAAAGGAGCAACAACAAGAAGAAGAGCCCTACACTGTGGATCTGGCCGCTTAGATCGCGAGTCCTGGTCCAACCATAGAGGACCACTCCTACACCTAGTATACCTACAACTATGATCAACACCTCCCCTCTACCATCCCTCACCGGCGAGAGAGGCTTCGGTTCGGCATGTAGCTTCTCGAGAGCCTCTCAACTCCCGTAAAAGGGGACAAAGAAACTAGGAAGTCTGTTTATTTACATGGCTCCTTAGAGAATCTCCACTCGCGTGACCCAAACAACGCACCAAAGGCCTGGGGCACACCCAGGGGCGGAGGTAGAATGTAAAATTGTGGTCAATTGACCTCGTCGACCTTGACCTACACTCTCGTACAGATAACCCAGTACAATAAAAGAGCACTGAACCGATACATACTGCTGCTAAGGGAGAGAGTCGATCTAGAGTAGCTAAAACCCATCTAGAGTGAGGTCACTAGTGGAAACGAGGCCTTTGGTTGAGCCTGGAAATGGGCTTTAACACCGGTTCTTCTACGAACCGGTGTTAAAGGGGGCCCGCATCAAGGGTCTGCAGCAAAGGAGCCCCTTTAACACCGGTTCGTGGCACGAACCGGGTTAAGGCCCTCGCCGATGGCCATGAGCCCCTTTAACACCGGTCGTGGCTTGAACCGGTGTTAAAGAAGCTATATAAGACACCACAGCCCACACCCCACTCTTCCATTTTTTCCACTATCTCATTTTGGAGCCTAGCAAGAGGGTGTGAAGTGTGCTAGTTTGTGTTTTTTTCGTATGCACAAGAGGTGTTCGGTGAAATGCCCGAGCTCAAAATAAGTTTTCTCGTTGCTCTTTCCTTCTCGGTGAGGTCGGCAACTATCCTTTCATGTGTCATTGATGTACTATATATAAATGGTCATCCTATTAATTTTGATATATACTATATATTAATGCAGATGAACCTAATGGATGTCTGGTGCTTGGCCTTCCAAGTACATTACGGGCCTCCAAAATTTCATCGTTGTGGCTAATGCAAACCATGGTCACAATGGTTTTATGTGTTGTCCGTGTGTTCATGTCGTAACAAGAAAGACTACTCAAATGCGAGAACCATTCCGCCACCTTTTGCTTCGGTTTCATGCCATGCTATAATTGTTGGACCAAGCACGGAAGGAGAAAAGGGGTTGTGATGGAAGACAAAAGAGAAGAAGATGATGACAACTAATATATCTATATATCAATAATTATTGATGGAAAGGAAGAATGTGAAACTTAAAAGGAGAAGGAGAAAATTTAGAAGATGTTAAAGGATCACAAAACATTGTTGTACCCAACTTGCGAAGATGCCCACAAAAGTTAGGTACCACACTTGATTTCTTTGCAATGGAAGGCGAGAACGGTGTGACCGCAAGATTTTCAAAGTTGTTGGTAAAATGAAGAATCTTCTTCCAAGAAATAATGAGTTGCCCGACAAGACATACCAAGCAAAGAAGGTTATGCGCCTCTAGGATTAGACGTGCGAAGATGCATGCTGCATTAATGATCGCATCCTCTACCGCGAGAAATACGAGAATTTGGATGCATGCCCGGTGCTCCACTGCGGTATAAGATCGAACGAGGCGATCTGGCGATGTTGAGGCGAGGCCCCTAGGAAGAAGGTTCTGCCAAGGTTATGTGGTATGCTTCTATAATACCACGGTTAAAACGCTCTTCGTAATAAAGAGCATGCCAAGTTGTTGCGATGGCACATGGAAGACCGAAGAAAGACGCGATGTTGAGACACCTCGTTGATGGGTCAGTGGAGAAAAGTCGAGTGAGAGTACCCGGACTTCGACGTGGCGCAAGGAACTTAAGGTTTGGTCTAAGTCTGAGATGGCATGAATACTATTGGTGAAAGCGGTCACATACAAGACTGCCTGTGACTCTATGTATCTATAACCTTCCTCCTTGGTTGTGTATGAAGAGGAAGTTCATTATGATGCCAGTGCTCATCCAAGGCCCGAGGCAACCCGGCAACGACATTGATGTGTACCTAAGGCCATTAGTTGAATAACTTTTATAGCTGTGGGCCAAACCAGGTGTACGTATGTGGGATAAGAACAAAGGGGATCCATTTGACCTACGAGCATTGCTTTTCGTAACCATCAATGATTGGCCTGCTCTTAGTAACATTTCAGGGCAGACAAATAAGGGATACAATGCATGCACACACTGTTTAGATGAGACTGAAAGTGTATATTTGGGTAAATGTAAGAAGGTTGTGTACCTACGGTATCGTCCATTTCTTCCGAACCTGCATCCAGTAAGAAAGAAAGGCAAGCATTTCAAACGTCTGGTAGAACCCCGGAGGAAGCTTGTCCTCCGTACCGGTGAGGAGGTATTTGGTATGTTCAAGGACCTAGAAGTAATCTTTGGAAAAGGTCCTGACAGTCTATCTGTTCCGAATGACGATGTCGGACACACGCCCATGTGGAAGAAGCAATCTATATTTTGGGACCTACCTATTGGAAAGTCTTAGAGGTCCGCTCTTCAATCGACGTGATGCACGTGATGAAGAATGTTTGCGTGAACCTGCTAGGATTCCTAGGAGTGTATGGGAAGACAAAAGATACACCGGAAGCACCGCAGGACCAGCAACGTCTGAAAGACCCTGATATGCCTATGCATCCTAAGAACGAGAAGGGTAAACGATGCCACTTAACTCCTACCAGCTACGCTCTTACCAAAGTAGAGAAGGAAATCTTTTTTGAATGCCTGAGCAGTATCAAGGTCCCGTCTGGCTTCTCGTTGAATATAAAGGGAATAATAAATATGGCAGAGAAAAAATTCCAAAACCTGAAGTCTCATGACTGCCACGTGATTATGACACAATTGCTTCCGATTACATTGAGAGAGCTTCTACCTGAAAATGTTAGAGTACCCATTGTGAAGCTATGTGCATTCCTCAATGCAATATCTCAGAAGGTAATCGATCCAGAAAGTCTACCAGGGTTACAGACAGATGTGGCCCAATGTCTTGTCAGCTTTGAGTTGGTGTTCCCACCATCCTTCTTCAGTATTATGACGCATCTCCTGGTTCACCTAGTAGAAGAGATTGACATTCTCGGTCCTGTATTTCTACACAATATGTTCCCCTTTGAGAGGTAAGAAATATGTTCATAACCGTGCTAGGCCAGAAGGAAGCATCTCCAAGGGCTATGTAACAGAGGAGGTCATTGAGTTCTGTGTTGATTTTATTCCTGACCTTAAGGCGATTGGTGTTCCAGAATCACGACATGAGGGGAGACTGCGTGGAAAAGGCACCCTAGGATGTAAAGCAATGATATGTAGGGACGGGCATTCTCTCAATCAAGCACACTACACGGTTTTACAAAGATCTATCTTGGTTGCCCCGTATATCAACGAACACAAGAATTTAATACGCCTCAAACACCCGGGACAGTCTGATGAATGGATTATAAGTGAACACATGGCGAGTTTTGACGGCTGGATGCAAAGACTTCTCACGAATAACACCACTGTTGGGGATCAGCTGTACTTGTTGGCCAGGACACCATCTTCGACTGTATGTACTTTCCAAGGGTACGAGATAAATGGGAATACATTTTACACGATAGGCCAAGATAAAAAGAGCACCAACCAAAATAGTGGTGTGCGCTTTGATGCAACAGAAGACAATGGGCAAAATACCACGTATTATGGGTTCATAGAGGAGATATGGGAACTTGACTATGGACCTAATTTTAAGGTCCCCTTGTTTCGATTCAAATGGGTCAAGCTAACAGGAGGAGGGGTTGAGGTAGACAAGAAGTACGGAATGACAACGGTGGATCTCAACAATCTTATGAAGATAGACAAGAACTCAGACGAACCATTTGTCTTAGCCAATGATGTGGCTCAGGTTTTCTATGTGAAGGACATGTCTACCAAACCGAAAAGAGAAAAAATAAGTAAACAGATACATCACACGATGAGCCAAAGCGTCACATAGTTCTTTTAGGGAAAAGAAACACCGTGGGAGTGGAGGACAAGACAGACATGTCAGAAATTTATAATAAGTTTGATGAAATTCCGCTCTTCAGAGTGAATACTGACCCAACCATCCTGTTAAACGGTGTTGATACTCCATGGTTACGGCCGACGCGATCATAAGATTGACTATATGTATTAATTGAGCCATTTTTGGCACACATATGTATCTCAACATGGAAATCAATGTCATATTTCTTCTGTTAACAGTATATGTATTAAATGAGCCATTTTTCTTCCTTCTATTTCTTCCCTCCATTTTTCTTTCCTCCATTTTTCTTCCCGCCATTTTTTCCCGCCATTTTTTTTCCCGCCATTTTTCCCGCCAGTTCTTCCCTCCAGTTCTTTCCGCCAGTTCTTCACTATATACTAGATTTAGTAGTGCGCCTTGACGCACGATCCCGTTGGTTTAGAGGCATTTTGCAACTATAATTAGCATAAGTATTTCTGAAATTATGAATGTCTATATTCAGTAGCTCAATTAAGCATGATCTGACAGAAAGAAAGTGTAGTAGCAAAATCAAAAGCGTGAGTACTTAGAAATAGAAACATACATGGAATGTAAAAAGAGCGATAGTTGTTTCCGAGACGGTAGTAGATCCAGCTATACAATCTAACAATGAAAGGGAGGTAGCAATGAGAAGGGCAGCATACTTGGTTGAGAGACCAACATATCTACCTATACAAACTAAAACCTTAGTCTAGCAATAGATTTGTTCAGATACACCGCTTAGGATGACAACGAAGCGTTCAAGAAACAATAGCTAAACGGATACCATGAAGCGGCGGAAGCTATCTTTGCGAGCAATGGTCTTAATTAGTGCCATACTTCATGTTGTCGATTATATGGATAGCACTTCATTTACATCTTGCGGAATTGTATAAAACAATCCATTTAGTTTGTGGCAACACATTTTCTATGCTAACATGGCATTAGTTATCATGTAAGAACACATACCGGGCTTACAATCACCTGTGAAAGTGTTATAAGAATCATCCTCTTGACATTGGTGTCATAGGAGTTCGATCGCTTCTTGTCTTTGTAAAAGTCTATTAAATGTTAAATCAGGACAACATGTTTTTTAATGTTTATAGATAGTCAATCGCAAGCAAGATCGATGCAAGTTCCAAGTACATAATTCTATAATTGATTTGCAACTCTATAGCATTTATTTTATGAACTATATCTATGTTTTCAATTACCATGATTGTAATATCTCTGAGCACTTGGTGATGTTAGTGAGTAGCAATGTACTTACCTATGATTAGTGTGGTGATTGATTGATGGTGGAGTGGATACTTCCTTCGTAGTGTCGAATGTTTTTGAAGTGGCCACTTCCTTCCTAACATCATTTGCATGTGGATCAACACTTCCTTTTTAACGCCGAATGCATGTTAGTAAAAACAAACGAGTAAGAAAGTCTTTAGCAAAGACAATTGCAAGGATATTTTTCCATGTAAGGTATCGGAAAGATACTACCTTCGTGTCAGACAAGTTTTTCATTTCTTGGTAGGAACTGCCAGCTTAGCTTTAAGAGACTCTATTTCCTTGATGCATCCAAAGATCTTCCGGCACTGCAAGTTTGGTTTCATATTTTGTAATCTCACTCAGATTGATGTCATCTACAAAGATAATACCTATCTTATGTAGATAGAGGAGAGTGCAAGTATTGCATACACGAGAGCATCTTCCATTGTTAATTTATAATCACCAAAGATCTTACGGTATAGCATAGAATCTGACCACACCGCAGGTCGTGACACACACGAAGGCAATCATCGATTATTACCAACATCAAAAGATTTGGATGCTTGTATCTCGAGCTAGCTTCTCCAAGGCCTACAAAAGAACATTTTCTCCGGGAGATATACACGCATTTTCTCCAGCCTAAAAAGAGGGTCGATAAAAAATAAGTGACACACCATGAATTTACTGGCTTCACAGTGCTTCTAAAAGAAACACTCCCTCACTCTCAAAATAGATGTCGAAGGTTTTTTAAATTTAGATGAATCTATATACCAAATAGTGCCTAGATTCATCCAAAATTTAACAAATCCGTGACATCTATTTTGAGACGGAGGAAGTATACATTGTCTTAGTGTTGGGTAGCAAAAAGTAAACAATGTTCGAGCGGCTTAAAAACAAAAAGAACAAGGATACATTTAACAATCCAATTCAGATGAAAATAGGAAAATTTGCTCTGCTTGTTCAACTTTTAACTTCTAACCATGGTGCCACCTCTGAGGCTGTGAGTAATTTATATGTTTTTATCCATTAATCCCTCACAATATGGTTGCTTTATAATAATGAACCATACGATTTAACAATCAGATTCATATGAAAATGGAAAATTTGTTCAGCTTGTTCAACTTTTAGTTTCTAAGACCTTTGTGTAACGTGCTTAACATCGCAACTATGTACCTCTAACCACTCACTATGAAAATATTCTAGTAAAATAAGATGGAAACTGTAAATTGACAATATATGTGCTAGGGTATAGTCAATCAATGGCAAACAGAGGTACCAAATGAGCAAGTTGGCTTGTACCGTGTAGAATGCTTGTACTCATTGCTGCTTCTGGCTTCAGGTAATGTACTTAAAAAATCTCTTTAATTATGCTCACCGTGGGCATATTTAGATCATGACTCACAATAGAGTATATGGGATACCCATGATTCCGTAGTACTTGCCGAGATAATATCAATAAAATTCATTCAAGTCAGATTCTCGAAACCAATCAATCTCATTTGATATTTAACCCTGCAAGATTGAAATATGTGAGAATCTCATTTCCATTAAAGATGCAGTATGACAATTATCTCGTCCTGAAGTTCTAGTATGATACACAACTAAGCAAAGCCATAGGACAGAGGGAGGGAGGAAGGGAGGGAGAGATCGAACCAGTGCTTCTGAGGCCCTCCTTCTACTTCAGCACCAGCGGATCCATGGAACACTTCCTTCTCTGCCTCCTCACCCGCTAATTTGGCCCCATGGAGAGCGGACATGGGGGTGGCAGAAGAACTGCTCCGCCGCTGCCCGATGTAGAGGTTCCCGGGACCGTGGTACCAGACCACCGCCTCCTGCCGTTACCGCTCCACCTCCTCTGCCCGCTCCTCCCTATGGCGCCTTCTTTTGGGGTCATGGCGTGCTGCTGCTTGCGCGTCGAGGGGGCTCACCGGCGGCTTCCGCCTAGGAGATGGGTGTGGACTGGGGGAGGTGCGGGGAGGCAGGGATTGGCGGCAGCGGCCCTTCTCAATGGCCAGAGGTGGAGGGAGGAGGAGGCGTGGCGGGGACCATGGCGTGCCACTTTCATGGTTGAGGCGGCTCACCGGTGGTGGCTCGGCCTGGAGATGGGCGTGGGGAGGGACGTGCGAGAAGGGACGAATGGGAGGAGGCGGAGCAGCCGCGCGACGATTTGGGAGCGAGGGGATCGTGGTTAGGGTTTTCTCGGTATGTTTCCATTTATACGACGCGCTGAAAAGCAAATTACGGCTGAGATTTACTGTGAGGCAAGATCAACGGCTAATCAAATCCGATTTTTGTGGTAAGTCCCAGGGGTCTCACCAATTACATCTTTAGATATATGTAGGGTTGGCCTCCATTGTCATTGCACATCTCTAGACTCATATCTGCAACCTCATCACTCTTTCCCATGGCTTCCACCGTAGCACTAACCCCCAGGGAGGCGGAGGCGCTTTGCGCCTCGAAATACCCCCTGCCGCCATGTGTCCCCTCGGCTGGATCTTTGGCCTTGAGGCGTGCCGGTTCCTCCTGTCCCTCTAGGTGTGGCGCTCTGGATGTCCATCACAAACCACTACTACTTCGAGCTCACGCCGGAGCAGCGGAGAAATCTCAAATGGCATCCCGACTATTTCCCTACTTGGGAAGCCTTCTTCGTGGATCGGCATGAGAGGGCGCTCGCCAGGCACGAGGAGGACGGCCCACCTCCTCCGAACTTCAACGAGACCGGACGTCGGCTATGGTGGCGCGGTCGGACTCTCCAGAGCGTCATGGCCTATGACACTGCCGCCGACTCTAACCCCCGTCTGCGCTACCCTCAAGTCCAGCCCACGCATTTTCCCTTCAAGGTTCAATACTGCGACCTCGATGACGCATAATGACGATGGCGGCAAATGGCGACTACGATGGGCGTAGTATTACAGGTGTAGGCAGGAGCATGGTGAATCACTCCAACATCGAACAAGTTCTACGATTGTTACTTAATCTGGCCATGTATCTTAATTTTCAGTTCTTTTATGTATCTTAATTTTCAGTCGTGCTTTATGTAACTTACTATTATTTGCATTTTTAGGTTCACAATATGCTATTTTATCAAAAATCCAATGCAAGTTGAGCGAGGCTTGGCCCCGAGCTAAGAATCTTCATGCTCGTTGTTCAACGAAGTTTGACGATAGTTTAAAACGGGGATAAAAAAATAAAAAAAAATAAAAACAGTGCGAAACCTTCGCGTGGTGTTATATTATGTGACATAGTTATAAGGAAAAATCTCAAACTTGGTATATTTATTATGTCTCAAAAACATTCACAAAATGACCTATCTCATTCGAGGTTTCTTGGCTTTCGGGTCAAATGGCCAATATTATGGCTAGAATCAAGGCATAGTTTGTGATAATATGGCCATATTGTGCATACATGTGCATCATGGCATGACAAACAATGTTGCAAGAGGAAGTTTTCCTTTTTATCGCACCAAAAAGGCATTTTCCATTTTTCGAGCATAAAAAACAGAAGATTTTGTGAAGCAACCACCAAATGGCTAGTTCAAAATAAAACCACCACATTTTACAAAAATACTAGACCACCTTATATGTACAATGTACCAACAGGGGTATCTGAAACCTTTCCGTCCACCTCTGGTGAAAAAGACAAATTCTTGCCGAATCGGTAGGAAGTGGGTCAGATATGAACTACAGGTACATGATGCGATG
This sequence comes from Avena longiglumis, assembly GCA_030063025.1. Lineage (NCBI taxonomy): Eukaryota > Viridiplantae > Streptophyta > Magnoliopsida > Poales > Poaceae > Avena > Avena longiglumis. The sequence goes on from CP125976.1 coordinate 52,948,789, forward strand.
CTCATGATTTTTTACAAAAATCATGTTTAGGTTCACAATATGCTATTTTATCAAAAATCCAATGCAAGTTGAGCGAGTCTTGGCCCCGAGCTAAGAATCTTCATGCCCGTTGTTCGACAAAGTTTGACGATAGTTTAAAACAGGGATAAAAAAATAAAAAAGATCGAAGCAATAGCGAAACCTTCATTGGTGTTATATTATGTGACATATTTAGAAGGAAAAATCTCAAACTTGGTATATTGATTATGTCTTAAAAAACCTTCACAAAATGACCTGTCTCATTCGAGGTTTCTTGGCTTTCGGGTCAAATGACCAATGTTATGGCTAGAATCGAGGCATAGTTTGTGATAATATGGTCATATTGTGCATACATGTGCATCATGAAACAGCAAACAATGTTGCAAGATGAAGTTTTCCTTTTTATCGCACCAAAAAGGCATTTTCCATTTTCCGAGCATAAAAAACAGACGGTTTTGTGAAGCAACCACCAAATGGCTAATTCAAACAAACACCACCACATTTTACAAAAATACTAGACTACCTTATATGGACAATGTACCAACAGGGGATCTGAAACCTTTCCGTCCACCTCTGGTGAAAAAGACAAATTCCTGCCGAATCGGTAGGAAGTGGGTCAGATATGAACTACAGGTACATGATACGATGCTCATGATTTTTTACAAAAATCATTTTTAGGTTCACAATATGCTATTTTATCAAAAATCCAATGCAAGTTGAGCGAGTCTTGGCCCCGAGCTAAGAATCTTCATGCCCGTTGTTCGACAAAGTTTGACGATAGTTTAAAACAGGGATAAAAAAATAAAAAAAAGGTTGAAACAGTGCGAAACCTTCGCGTGGTGTTATATTATGTGACATAGTTAGAAGGAAAAATCTCAAACTTGGTATATTGATTATGTCTTAAAAAAACCTTCACAAAATGACCTGTCTCATTCGAGGTTTCTTGGCTTTCGGGTCAAATGACCAATGTTATGGCTAGAATCGAGGCATAGTTTGTGATAATATGGCCATATTGTGCATACATGTGCATCATGGAACAGCAAACAATGTTGCAAGATGAAGTTTTCCTTTTTATCGCACCAAAAAGGCATTTTCCATTTTCCGAGCATAAAAAACAGACGGTTTTGTGAAGCAACCACCAAATGGCTAATTCAAACAAACACCACCACATTTTACAAAAATACTAGACCACCTTATATGGACAATGTACCAACAGGGGATCTGAAACCTTTCCGTCCACCTCTGGTGAAAAAGACAAATTCTTACCGAATCGGTAGGAAGTGGGTCAGATATGAACTACAGGTACATGATACGATGCTCATGATTTTTTACAAAAATCATTTTTAGGTTCACAATATGCTATTTTATCAAAAATCCAATGCAAGTTGAGCGAGGCTTGGCCCCGAGCTAAGAATCTTCATGCCCGTTGTTCGACAAAGTTTGACGATAGTTTAAAACGGGATAAAAATAAAAAAGATCGAAACAGGCGAAACCTTCGTGGTGTTATATTATGTGACATAGTTAGAAGGAAAAATCTCAAACTTGGTATATTGATTATGTCTCAAAAAAACCTTCACAAAATGATCTATCTCATTCGAGGTTTCTTGGCTTTCGGGTCAAATGACCAATGTTATGGCTAGAATCAAGGCATAGTTTGTGATAATATGGCCATATTGTGCATACATGTGCATCATGGCATGACAATGTTGCAAGAGGAACTTTTCCTTTTTATCGCACCAAAAAGGCATTTTCCATTTTCCGAGCATAAAAAATGGACGGTTTTGTGAAGCAACCACCAAATGGATATTTCAAAAAACCACCACCACATTTTACAAAAAATACTAGACCACCTTATATGGACAATGTACCAACAGGGGGATCTGAAACCTTTCCGTCCACCTCTGGTGAAAAAGACAAATTCCTGCCGAATCGGCAGAAGTGGGTCAGATATGAACTACAGGTACATGATACGATGCTCATGATTTTTTACAAAAATCATTTTTAGGTTCATAATATGCTATTTTATCAAAAATCCAATGCAAGTTGAGCGAGGCTTGGCCCCGAGCTAAGAATCTTCATGCCCGTTGTTCGAAAAAGTTTGACGATAGTTTAAAACGGGGATAAAAAATAAAAAAAGATCGGGTTAGATTCCTTTTTAGATGCTTAATATTTCTTATGTTCGAAGTTTTAGGGTTTGTCTATTTTATTTTTGTTTGAATTGAATAATCAAAATTTATATGTAAGTGTTTTAATTATTTTGAAAATTTTCATATAAAGTAAATATAAAATATTTTTACATTAATGTATAGATATTATTTTTCTGAAAATTATGATATATTATTCATATTTTTCTGAGTTGAAATGAAAAAGATATGAATTTTCTAAATTCATATCCTATTTTTTGAGTTAAAAATGCCCCCACCGCTTTAATGCATGAAATAATCGCCACCCCTTTAACATCGCCGTACACGAACCGGTGTTAAAGGTGGAAACATATTTATTCGTTACCACCCTTCCTCGTTTAACACCCGTTCGTGCCACGAACCTGTTAAAGTGTGCGGCGAAACGAATACGCGCCTTTAACACCGGTTCGTGCCACGAACCGGTTTTAAAGGGGGGGATTTATAACACGCGCCTTCCTCTCTTCCTTCTTCCCTCAAGCGAGATCGAAAAATTGCGCGCGCAGAGGAGCAGAGGAGAGCTGCGCCATCGTCGTTGTGTCGCCGTCCCGCCTCGCCGCCGCTGGCCCACCGCCGCCGCCTCGCGCCGGATCGCCGCGCCGACGCCTGCGCCAAGATACGCCATCGCCGCGCTTGGCCGCCACCCCCGTCGTCGCCGCTCGGATCCACCGCCGCCAGATTCGTCGCCGCCGCTCGGATCCACCGCCGCCAACTCGGATCCACCGCCGCCAACCCTCGTCCACCACCGCTCGGACCCTGTTCGAGTTTGCCGCCACCGGCAGTGAGCTCTCTGTTATTGGATATGAATATGGGATATTGGATATTGGATATTGGATAAATGTTATTTGTGTGTATATTGGATAAATGTTGCATATATGTATATATATTGTTTTGTATGAATAATTTTATTTGTGTGTAATTTTATCCTAATATGTATATAAATGTTGCATACATGCATATATGTATATATATTGTTGCATATAAATATCCTAATATATATTGGATTGAATAAATTTATTTGTGTGTATGAACAAAAAAAGGATTATTAGGAAAGTGTATGTATATGTATATATAAGAAAGTATATGTATATATATTGTTGCGTATGAACAAAAATAAGGGGTATGTATATTTTTTTGTATGAACAAAAGAAAGGATTATTGAGAAAGTGTATGTATTATAGTTTCTTTATTTTCTGTATATAGGTCCTTTTCCTATTAATATTTTGTAGAGGCTTTTGTTATGAATTGGATTTACCTATATAAACCATAACTTATTAAAGGATGTATTACTATTAATTCATGAGATTTGATTCTTAATTAATAACTTATAATATTAAAGAAATTTTATGGTGATCCTTCATTATTATATGACACATAAAGTTCTGAGGAATTAAGATGGTTAATATTATTTCCATGAGCTTAAGTGATATCAAGATAAATAGTTTGTTATAACTTGCATAGAAGTTAGGGTTTAAAATTATAAATGTCTACCATGATCTTACTCTAGAATATTTATTATGAATCCAAGTCCACTTGAATGTTTACTCTCTTACTCTAGATAATATTATTGTTTTAGAAACTATAGATCCACTTAGTAGAAACCTTCAAGACGAATAAATAATGGAGAACATTATCCATGAGGACACCTCACAGTATCTGAACTTGGAGGGACATGATGACAGCTCAAGTAGTCATGGAGAAGATGAAGACTCCGGTGAACGCAATTTAGTGATTACAAAGTCCGGCGAGGTATATGCATTGATTAAGCCTCTGACTTCCACCAACAATCTTCTTCTACATGTATTAATTAACGCTTTCTTCTTATTTTAGACCTCTGGATCGACCAGCCAGAACAATCTTCTACGAAAAGAGCAAGCGAGGCGCGAGCCATCGTTGAAAGATCGTGCAAAGTTCACGATCGGCGATCGTGTTGATGGCAGTCCGATGGAGCCCAAGAAGGCCGTAAACAAATTTGTACGTCAGGCTGGAGTTCTTGTTAGGGACCAAATCCCAATCATAATTGAATATTGGAATAAGCCAAAGAAGGACGACGATACCTTTGTCGATGAAAGATCCAAAGAAACGCTTTGGAATTCGTTGTTGGTAAATTTTACCCTTCCGCCAGAGGAGGATGAAAACAAACCGGTTATAAAGGAAAAGGTCAAAGAGTGGACTCTAAAGAAGATGGCTGACGCTTTCCACAACTGGAAGACAAAATTGAACAAATTTGTCAAAGCTCGCGAGACTCCAAATTTCGAAGACGCTTATTATGCGAAGATAAGACCTCACTGGCTCGAATTTGTGGCATATAAGGAAGGTGCTATAGCTAAAAAGAGGTCAGAAACCAATACGCTAAATGCCCAGAAGAAGGAATATCACCAGAGGACGGGGTCAGGTGGCTACATATCTCAGAGGCCTAAGTGGGAGGAAGCTGAGAAGGCCCTGCGGTAGAGGGATCACACCCTAGACACATGGGTGGGACCTACGTGCAAAGACTTGGTTCTACGGAATCGGGGCAAGGTTGGACCCAGAAACAGGATTGTTTATCTTCCCAACCCTCCTTGCCAAACCCGTCACTGAACTCATCACGACATACGAGGAAACATCCGCCAGGACCTTCAATCCCGACAGAGAGAATGACCAGCTCACACGCGCCATCGGTAAAAAATAACACCCTGGACATGCACGAGGCACAGGGGGTATGACGTGGAAGGATGGGTTTGCCGAGTGGAGCGACTCTTACAGATGACGCGACGAAAAAGAAAAGAGCGTCTGAGCGGATGACACAGATAGAACATGCACTTGTGGTGCGCAGCGCAAGTGAATGCACAATGAGCCATCAAGCTACCGCCCATCTCAGCGGCACGAAGAGCCTGCATTGGAAGCCGGGCGCCCGCATCAAGAAGCAGTGGCTGCCACGGAGAACGTGCAGCCCACGCTTGAAATGGTGGGTCCTCGATACCCCGTGGATGAGATCACGGAGAGCGAAAACGCTGAGCTGCATGTGATATTAATGGGCTTATCCATTAAGGTGGCTGTCTGCTATGCCTTACCTCCTCGTAGGTGGAACTTACCACCGCCGACCGATTCGGATGGGTATGCTATTGTCGGGTGGATGAGGTTGTGAATGAATATGAGGAAGCAGCTTGACCATGATACAGGTGAAGGGGAACCTCAACTCAAATTTGCAGCAAAAACAACCATTCTTTGGAAGAAGGAACACATCGTGCTTCCAAATTGGAGGCCACTGGCACTGCCTCCGCAAGATCGCTAGCCCCGAGCTTCGGCCATCTCCTCATGACAGCCATCTCCTTGAGCCATCTCTAGCCTGCAGCCATCTCCGTATGACAGCCATCTCCAGCCCGTCAGCCATCTCCGGCGCTTTAGCCATCTCCTCAGCGTAAGCGAAAGAGCACTGCCACGAAGAGCATCACTAGCACTGCCACAAATAAATCCACAGGAAACCGTACGCCAAAGAGTTCAAAAAACTACATCCCACAGCCTTCCGCCAAGCCATTGCCGGTTTTACCGTGGAATCGCAGCGACGAGGAGACCAATAGGATCTCGGAAGAAGAGGTTAAGAAATTCTTCGCACCTAGACGGGTCGAGCCAAAGGAGAAATAGATCCGGCGGTGGTGGAGAAGTTTTAAAAAAATCTTTTGAAACCTGAAACCCCACTTATGTCGGACTACGAGCGCCAGATTTTGAAGGGGGATGCAAGGCGCCGTAGGGAGACTGAAAGTAGTAGTCGTGCGGCACCCCAGAAAACAGTTCCCATGCTCGGAGAGTAGGAAAACCAATCATGCGCCCCGTTCCAAGTGTTCGACACGCAGGACGCTCCTCCCGTAAATGATTACGAGGTAGAGCTACAAAGAAAGGCCGATGAGATGGGGATGACTTACATTGCATAATTGAACATCATGGGAGACAACTTGCCCAAATGCGATGCCAACCCCATACAGCCATGGAAGTATGGAAATAATCTCGTCAAGAAAGAGGAGCTCAAGAATCTACCAACAAAGATGCGAAGATTGCACAAGTGGTACCTTGATTTCTTCAAGACGAGAAAGGAAGAATGGATCACGGCGCATATAAGAGATCAGATTTTCTTGTGCGGAGACGACGAGATCGACTTCAACATTCAAGACTTGCATTTTCTATTCAATCAGAAGGAACTCGACAAAGCTGCCATCAGCCTTTATTGTGTGTAAGTACTATTTCTGTAATTTCTATCTCATCTCATTCACTTCATTAATTGCATGTATATATATATGCTCACCATATATGTATATACTATTATGCAGGAAAAAGGTTATGGAACGCATGAAAGGAGGCACTTTTGACATTGGGTTCGTTGACCCAAATAGTGTTCATGAAGAAGTGGTAAGAACCAAACCCGGGCAAACAGAAGATTACTTGCTAAGGTCTTTACTGAGACAATAAACCAAAAGGGAAATACTATTGCCTTAAACTTCTCGTGAGTACTGTTACCCTCTCTTGTACATATTTTGTTTTGGCTTACTTGATGTTAAGTGTAACTGATGATGAGTTATGCGTGCGTAGGTTCCACTTTATTCTGCTAGTCATTCAACCCGACTCAGGAAAAGTCCTTGTCATGGACTCGTTACGAAAAGAAAAAGAGCTATGGGCAGACTTTAGAGAGATGCTCCAGAGGTAATTTCAATCATATTATCGCATTAGATCGGCAACTTTCGTGACAACAAGTAATTAATTACTCATTTATCCATTTTCTTTGTCGGCCAGGGTTTGGAAAAGGTTCACGGGCAGGGCCGTGGGTGAATGGTCAGAAGAACTAAATTTTGTAGACCAAAATATAAGTAATACTAGCTAGCTAGGTCTGCGTATCTCTTTGATTCTGCTTCCAATTCCATTATGTCATGCTTTATTATTATTTTGATTGAACTCTCTATTCTCGTAAAGTGCGCGCATCAGGGACACGGCAATAACTTATGTGGGTACTATGTTTGCGAGTTCATTCGCAACACGATATGTGCGACGGGACAAGCCGCACTAGAACAACTTAGAGTAAGTAAACAAAGTACACAATATTATTTTATTACCATCAATTGTGTTGAGTTTTATTCTTATATATATATTGACCCCATTCTTCATATATATTCAGATCGAACGGATACGGGACCAACTCCTACCATTTGACCGCATACGAGCCATTCAAGAGGAATTGGCGGGGTTCATACTTCATGAGGTCGTCACGCCTGGCGGAGAACTCTTTAGATATCCACCAAAATAAACATTGTATATATGCTTGAACGTGTTTGTCTTGTACTTGATGCTTCAACGTTTACGGAGAATACCACACAATGACGATGTTGTGTATAATAATAGTTGCTTAATTATTCATGTACTCGTATGTATCGATGACGATGTATGTGTATACCGCTCCCGATCGATTCCCCCTCCCTCCCCCGCCACAAGGTAAATACGCCCGTAACAGGGCAGGGCAGAACTCGCCATGCGAAGATTTAGGCCGTTTTCCTACCGCGGCAGAAAACCTTTAACACCGGTTACGAACCAGTGTTAAAGGGGGGGGGGGCTGAGCGCTGCGCCAGCCCCACGTGCGCCACCCGTTAACACCGGTTCGTATAAGAACCGGTGTTAAAGGGGGGACCCTCTAACACCGAACCCTCAACAGCGGTTCTACAACCGCTGTTAGAGGGCCCTCCAAAACGGTGTTAGAGGGCGGGGTGTGCACTAGTGGGTGGACCATGGCCTCTCGCCGACGGGAGGTTTTTTGTTCTATGTTTATCCTGCTTTAAAGTGTCTTCTTCTGGATGTTGGGGCGATGGTTATGTCTTGGAGTTACAATAAGGTCCTCTCGCTCTATCCTTGCTCCGGTGGAGCATCTAGCGTCGACGAAGAGCATGTGGAGTCGTTTGTCCGGCGAATCTACTGGGAATTCTGTCTGTTTTCATTTTCGTCGGTTTGTTTTCAGGCCAGTCTCTTCCTATCTACGGTTGTCATTGGCACTGCTTGTTGCTCTGTTGTGCTAGTCCTTTGTGATCTTAGGATGACGACTTTTTGTCTGTCTATTACAACAAGCTCTACTACAACAAGTTTTGCCCGACTCCGGTGATGGGGCGAGGACGGCAGCGCATCTTCGACTCGCGCTAGTGTTTGTAGTCATCGCTAGGTGGTCAAATGACCTATTTGAATTTTTATTTAAGCCTTTTATATTGTTGTTGATGATTATTAATAAATCGGTGGAATTTCGTGAAAAAAGAAAACCTAATACAAGAAAAATGACCCGTTGAAAATTGATTTTGACCCCAGCTAATCATACCACATTGCCGTGATCACGTGTGTCCACTAGTCCAGGCCCAATACAAGCTAGTTTTGGCAGCCCGTTGTCTGTGAATCGGTCGATCACAACGAGTGTATCGCTCCTATGTGTGGTCGCTAGTATCCCATGTACATGCTTCTTTACCATCCGAGAGTTACGTCCCTACCCTAGTCGACTAGGGTTTCTTACTCCACCGGCGGCTTGTTTCTCCGGCGTGAGGTCTGATCGGTTTATTGGCTTGCGATTTATGATCTGCTCCCAGAATCCGAGTCGCTACATCCGTTCGGGCTGAATAAGGGGATAACGCGTCTATCTGCCCGGCCTTGACAGTGACGTGACCTAGGGTTTTGGCAGTTAGGGTTTTGACGATAGTTGTTTGGCTGTCTGATGGCGGCGTCGGGAGCCTATTCGGAGGCGGACGAGAAGGAGTTGGATGGAGATGCGATCTTGGCACGAGCGCTGAAGAATATGGAGCTGGGGGATGGGGAGTTAGATGCTGTGTTCATCGGGGAGAAGGAACTTGCAGATATGAAAAAGCAATTGCGTTGGCTAGCGGTTGCTAGGGTGAACACAGTGAAACCCTTTAGCTCGGATGCTCTATTCCAAACGCTGAGGTATGTGTGGGGACTAGCTCATGATCCTGAGCTACGGGAGGTTGATGATAACTTGTTCACCTTCAAGTTTTCGAGATTGGAATAAGGTTATGTTTCAGGGCCCTTGGTTGTTCCGTAAACTTGTGGTAGTAATTGCCGAGTATGATGGAGTTATGAAGTCGGGTGATGTGCCTTTGGACAAGGTGCCTGTTTGGGCGCAGATCCACTCGATACCGGAGCTCTACAGGGTTCAGCCGATTGTTGATGATCTGGCCAGGAGAATTGGAAAGGTGAAGAGCGTAGAGATGAATCACCAAAGGTGGTATGAGGGAGATTATGTGAGGGTTAGAGCAATCATTGACGTACACAAGCCATTGATTCGCTTTGTTCCTCTTAGTCTGGGAGGGAGAGAGAGGAAGCTCTTACTTGTTAAATATGATAAGTTGGGTTACTTTTGTGAGGTATGTGGAATAATGGGGCATGATAAGGAAGAATGTGGGGATGGCGTCCACACTGACGAAGCAATTTAGTATGGTAAGTGGATGTTTGCAAAGCGCAGAAACAATATGGGTGGCCAGTTCAATTTCCGAGCCCCTAGTCCAGGGAGATTCAGTGGCCGTGGTCGTGGTGGTAGGGGCGAAAACTCGGGACGCAAGCGTCCATCAGGTGATGCTTTTGAGTGGGACGACTTAACTGACACCGCCTCTAGCCCCTTGAAGGAGGGTGAGGGCACCTTAATGAGGATAGACCAGGTTGGTGTGCAGGAGAAGGTCAACAACTCTGCAGTGGCAAAGCAACTGGACTTTGATTCCGATCTAGCCCATGGAGCTGCTGATGGAGCTCCTTCACAGTTGGCTTCAGTGGCACCTAATGATGTTCAGCTGAGAGACAAGAAACACACTAAGAAGGTGAATGGCAGTGAAAAGGTGGACGGAGCAAGTGTAAACTCGAGTGAGATTGTTATGGCGACAGGGGCGGCCTCTGACGAGGACCGCCGGGCCCAATGAGTACTTTTTCTTTCAACTGTCGTGGGTTGGGCGATCCTGCGTCAGTTCATGAGGTGCGCGATCTTGCGCGTGACAATGGCCCAACCATTCTGTGTTTGCTTGAGACACAGATTGCTAAGTATAGAGTGGAGGGACTTGCTCATACCTTAGGGTTTGAGCATGCTTTTGGTGTTGACAGCAGTGGAAGAAGTGGAGGTTTGTGTATTTACTGGAAGGATCCGCTGGTACTGAGCTTGAGAAATTTCTCTAAATACCGTATTGATATGGTGGTGGAGGAACCGGGGAAGGAACATTGGAGGCTGACAGCATGGTATGGAGAGGCTAATCGAGGGCTCAGACACCATACATGGGAGATGATGCGTTTTTTGAAAGCGGGTTGTGATTTTCCATGGGTAAATATTGGTGATTTCAATGAGGTTTTACGCAGAGACGAGCAGATGGGCCCAAACGAGAGGGATATGGCGCAGATTAACCTGTTTCGCGAGGTGGTGGATATCTGCCAACTGAGTGATCTTGGTTATATTGGTCTAGACTGGACCTTTGAGAGGAAGATCACTAATAACCAATACGTACGTGTAATATTGGACCGGGCTCTTGCCTCGGCAGATTGGTGCACCAGATTCTCGTATGCGTCTGTACGACATCTACATGCAGTGAAGTCTGATCATTCACCCATTCTCTTGTTAAATGAGATGGAAGCAAGTAATCAGAGAATTGCAATAGACAAACCATTTCGTTATGAGATGATGTGGGAAAGACACAAAGATTTTGGTCCCATGATTGAAGAGGTGTGGAGTAGAACGAGTGTGGCCAGCGTGGAGGATCTCCGGTCGAAGATTCAGGTGATGGAGGAGACTTGTGCAGGATGGGGAAGTACAAATTTTGGTGCTGTCTGGAAGGAGTTAAGGGAGCTAAGAAAGAAGGTAGCTCTGCTACGGTCTGATCCCCAACGTTCGGGACCGTCGCATGTAGAATTGAAACTGGAGGAAAGGATCGCTGAGTTGGGATATCGTGAGGAGATAATCTGGTGTCAACGGGCACGTGTGCAGTGGCTAGCGGAGGGAGATAAAAACACAAAATTTTCATCATCAAGCAAATTATAGAAGAAAGAAGAATAAGATAGAGAGACTGGTCAGGCCAAATGGGACAGTCTGTGGAAACCCTACTGAACTCGAAGCTATGACGAAGGAGTTCTATGAGGATCTATATAAGTCAGAAGGTACTATTGGTATAGAAGAGGTATTATCACATGTGCCAAAGAAGGTTACGAGGGACATGAATTCTGATTTGGGCCTACCCTATTCCGAGGTAGAAGTGAAAAATGCTCTTTTCCAGATGTTCCCTTCTAAAGCTCCTGGTCCGAATGGATTTCCGGCTCATTTCTTCCAAAAACATTGGAACTTATGTGGCAAGGATATTACAAATATTGTGATTCGGCTTCTCAATGGAGATGACTCACCTGAGGAGATTAATAAGACGTTCATCATTCTTATTCCCAAGGTAAAAAAAACCGTCATATCTTTCTCAATTCAGGCCTATTAGCTTGCGCAATGTGGTGTATAAAATTGCATCAAAAGTTCTGGCTAATCGGTTGAAGAAGATTCTCCCTGAGATAGTGTCAGAAGAGCAATCCGCGTTTGTCCCTTGACGCCTTATAACGGATAATGTTATTACAGCATATGAATGCTTGCACTTTATGAAGGGGAATAGGAGCAAGAACTGAAGGGGTTTCGCAGCACAGTAAATCAAAAAAATTCTACGGATGCGAACGGGAAAGCCAAGATCTAATCTAGGAGATGCAAACAACGAGGGGGATAGATGAGATCTTCATACCCTTGAAGATTCACACAGCGGAACGTTCGACGGAACATGGGTGATGTAGTCGTACTCGCTTCTCCTCCTCGCGATCCTATCCGATCTAACACCGCAAGTGGCGATGCATCCGAGAGATGCACACGTGCGGCACCTCGACGTCTCCTCCTTCCTCGGTCCAGAAAGTAGGGTGGAGAGATGTATTGGATCTACAACACGATGGCGCGGTGCAAGCGGTGGAGAGTTTCTGCGGCAGGGCTTCGCCTACGCGCAGTCAGGAGGGGGAGAGAGAGGAGGGGCAGCAGGGCGGCTAGGGTTGTGGAGGAGGTGTGGGGAGGGTGCGCCCCCAGACCTCTTTATATAGAGGGGTGGGCGGCTGTCCCTTGCCCCTGCCCCAAGCCCTAGGCCGGCGGCCAAAGGAGGGAGGAGTGGGGGGCAAGTCCCCACCCCTTCTAGAAGCTCCCCTAGGTTACCCTAGGGTTTGGCCGGCTGGGCCCTATGGGGCCTTGTGCCCCTGGACCAATGCGTCCAGGGCACTCCCTCATAGGCCCACGCCTCCTCCCGACAGGTGGGGCCACGTTGGTCCCACTCCGGAAGGTTCTAGAAGCTTCCGGTACAATGCCGAATAACCCGAAACAATTCCGAACTCCAAAAACTGCATTGCCTTATATGAATCTTATTCTCCGGACCATTCTGGACCATCTCGTGATGTCCCGGATCCCATCCGAGACTCCGAACAAAAACTCATAAACCAATTATACAATCTATCCTAGCGTCGAGACACGTTAAGTGTGTGACCCTTCGGGTTCGAGAATATGCAGACATGATCTTCTATCAATAATCAACAGCGGGGTCTGGAAACCCATATCGACTCCCACACATTCATCGATGATCATATCGGATGAACCACGATGCCAGGATTCAATCAATCCCATATATATTCCCTTCGTCTCGCGATATTTTACTTGCCCGAGATTTGATCGTCGATACCGTCATACCTTGTTCAATCTCGTTCACAGCAAGTATTTTACTCGTTCTGTAATCCGATATCACTTTGTGATTAACTCCTTAACCACATGCTTGCAAGCGGTGTTGATATCGATTACCGAGTGGGCCCGAAGTATATCTCTCCGACTTGGGAGGGGAAAATCCCATCTCGATACATACAACCCAACAGGTACTTTCCGATCACCTGAGAGACACCTTTATGATCACCCTCTCATAGGATGTCGTTTGATGACCTCAAAGCTTTCTTCCAATACCAGGGAGTTGTATTATCTCATGGTCTAAGGAATACAATATTTGACATAAGAAAAGCTTCGCAAAGATGAACACGATGACACGATCTAATTGCTCCGCTTAGTTTGGGTCTGTCCATTATATCATTCTCCCAATGATATGATCTCATTATTAATCGACAACTTATGTCTATGGTTAGGAAACCTTAACCATCATTAATCAATGAGCTAGTCCATAGAGGCATACTAGGGACACGGTGTTGTTCACAAACCACACAAGTATTAAAGTTTCCGCTTAATACAATTCTAGCATGGAATATAAACTTCATCATGAACAAGAATTATAATAATAACATCTTTATTATTGCCTCTAGGGTATAATTCCAACAATCTCCTACTTGCACTAGAGTCAATAATCTAGTTTACATCTGACAAAAATCTAACACCCATGGCACTAAGGTGCTGATCATGTTTTGCACGTGGAAGAGGTTTAGTCAATGGATCTGCGACATTCAGATCTGTATGTACTTTGCTAATCTTCAGATCTCCATCTGCTATATAATCTCGGATTATATGAAACTTGCGGTTGATGTGCTTGGTCTTTGGATGATATCTTGGTTCCTTAGCTAGTGCTATGGCGCCAGTGTTGTCACACAATATCTCCAGTGGGTCCAAGGCACTTGGAACCACGCCAAGCTCAGTGATGAAGTTCCTGATCCAAACTCCTTCACTTGACGCTTCTGTAGCAGCCATGTATTCCGCTTCTACTATAGATCCCGCGATCACTCTTTGCTTTCAGCTTCTCTAGCTCACAGCTCCTCCATTCAAAATATAAACTTATCCTGTCTGAGATTTAGAATCATCCTTGTAGGTGTCGAAACTAGTGTCGACGTAACCTTTTACGACAAGCTATTCATCACCTCCATAGACTAAGAACATTTCTTTAGTCCTATTTAGGTACTTTAGGATGTTCTTCACGGCTGTCCAGTGTTCCACTCCTGGATCACTTTGGTATCTGCTCGTCAAACTAAGAGCATTGGACACATCTGGTCTAGTACACAACATGGCATACATGATAGAACCTATGGCCGAGGAATAAGGCACTTTGCTCATAGCTTCTCTATCATTTATCGTAGCTGGACACCGAGCCTTACTCAATATCTTACCTGACAACATAGGCACTGAACCTTTCTTTGCCTTATCCATTCTGAACCTTTTCAGAACTTTGTCTAGGTATGTACTCTGGCTTAAAGCTATCAGGCGTCTTTGTCTATCTCTATAGATTTTGATGCCCAATATATAAGCAGCTTCCCCTAGGTCTTTCATTGAAGAACATTTGTTCAAATAACTCTTCACAACGTTAAGCATGTTAATGTCATTTCCAATAATCAATATGTCATCCACATATAGTACCAGAAATGTCACTGAGTTCCCACTCGCTTTCTTGTAGATACAAGCTTCGTAGCAATTTGGAACAAATCCAAAGCTCTTGATCACTTGATCAAAACGAAGGTTCCAACTTCGAGATGCTTGCTTCAGTCCATAAATGGAACGCTGAAGTTTGCACACTTTATCAGCATCCTTAGGATCGACAAAACCTTCGGGTTGCATCATATACAACTCTTCATCAATGTTGCCATTGAGGAACGCAGTCTTGACATCCATCTGCCATATTTCATAATCATGAAACGCAGCAATTGCTAATAAAATCCGAATGGACTTAAACATCGCTACGGGAGAGAAAGTCTCATCGTAGTCAACACCTTGAACTTGTCGAAAACCTTTCGTGACAAGTCGTGCTTTATAGACGGTAACATTACCATCCGCGTCCGTTTTCTTCTTGAAGATCCATTTGCACTCAATGGCCTTTCGGTCGCTAGGAGGGTCCACCAAAGTCCATACTTGGTTTTCGCTCATGGATCCCAATTCGGATTTCATGGCCTCTAGCCATTTCTTAGAGTCTGGGCTCATCATCGCTTCCTCATAGTTCGCAGGTTCACTGTCATCTACTAACAAGACAGTTAAGACAGGGTTGACGTACCACTCAGGAGGGGCACGCGACCTTGACGACCTGCGACGTTCAGTAGTAGCATCGTCCGAAGCTTCATGATCATTGTCATTAGCTTCCTCTATTGTTGGCGCAGGCAGCACTGGAACAATTCCAGGTGCTGCGCTACTCTCCAACTCAAGAGAAGGTTCAACAACCTCGTCCAGCTCTACTTTCCTCCCACTCACTTCTTTCGAGAGAAACTCCTTCTCAAGAAAGGATCCGTTCTTTGCGACAAACACTTTGCCTTCGGTTCTGTGATAGAAGGTATACCCAATAGTTTCCTTAGGGTATCCTATGAAGACGCATTTCTCTGCTTTGGGTTCGAGCTTGTCCGGCATCAACTTCTTGACGTAAGCTTCGCATCCCCAAACTTTAAGAAACGACAACTTAGGTTTAGCACCAAACCATAGTTCATACGGTGTCGTCTCAACGGATTTTGATGGTGTCCTATTTAAAGTGAATGCAGCGGTTTCTAATGCATAACCCCAAAATGATAAAGGCAAATCAGTAAGAGACATCATTGATCGGACCATATCTAATAGAGTTCGATTAAATTCGAACACACCATTGCACTGTGGTGTTCCGGGTGGCATGAGTTGTGAAACGATTCCGCTTGCTTTAAGATGCGTGAGAAAATCATAACTCAAATATTCACCTCCACGATCGGATCGTAGAAACTTAATCTTTCTGTTACGATGGTTTTCCACTTCATTCTGAAATTCTTTGAACTTTTCAAATGTTTCAGATTTATGTTTCATTAAATAGATATACCCATATCTACTTAAGTCATTGGTAAAAGTGAGAAAGTAGCGATATCCACCGCGTGTCGAAACACTCATCGGTCCGCATACATTGGTATGTATGATTTCCAACAAGTCCGTTGCTCGCTCCATTATTCCGAAGAACGGGGTTTTGATCATCTTGCCCATGAGGCACGGTTCTTATGTGTCAAATGATTCAAAATCAAGAGACTCCAAAAGTCCATCAGAATGGAGTTTCTTCATGCGTTTTACACCAATATGACCTGAGCAGCGATTGCCACAAATAAGTACTATTATCACTATCTACCTTGCATCTCTTAGCCTCAATGTTATGGATGTGTGTTTCATCCCTTTCGAGATTCAGAAGAAATAAACCATTCACAGCAGGTGCATGACCATAAAAGATGTTACTCATATAAATAGAACAACCATTATTCTCAGATTTAAATGAATAACCGTATTGCAATAAACACGATCCAGATATGATGTTCATGCTCAACGCAGGCACATAATAACATTTATTAAGGTTTAAAACTAATCCCGAAGGTAAAACTAAGGAGAGCATGCCGACGGCCATCACATCAACTCTTGATCCATTGCCAACGCGCATCATCACCTCATCTCTCGCAAGCCGTCGTCTATTCCGTAGCTCCTTTGATGGTGCCAGCCTTCTTGTCCGCTAAGTACTTCAGACAGTTGCGCTTCCAGTGACCCTTGTCCTTGCAATAGAAGCACTCAGTGTCCGGCTTAGGTCCAGACTTGAGCTTCTTCTCGGCGAGCAGCGCTTGCCGCCTTTCTTGAAGGGCTTCTTTGCACCCTTACCTTTCTTAAAGATGGGGGCTTGTTGACCATCAACACATGATTATCCTTTTGATGTCCACCTCCGACTTTCAGCTTAGCGAAGAGCTCGGTGATCGTATCAGTGGAACCAATCTGATTATGAGTCACTACAAAACTTTTGTAGCTAGGAGGGAGTGATTGCAGAACCCTGTCAATCTTGAGCTCCTCTGGAATCTTGCAGTCCAGTTCTCAAGGCGTTGAGTGTAGCCCGACATCTTTATAGCGTGCTCACTAATGGAACTCCCTTCCTCCATCTTGCAGTTAAAGAATTTCTCAGAGATCTCATATGACTCATGCTCTCAGAGCGGGCCTTAGTCTGAAACATAGTTTTCAGTTCCTCAAGAATCTCAAAGGGCCCGGGGTAATCTTCAAAACGATTTTGAAGGTTCGATTCCATAGCAAACAACATGGTGCTCTTAATCACACCATAATCATCTTTACGCGACTGATAAACAGCTTTCTCATCAGCCGGCGCATCTACAGCAGGGACGTTACCTAGCGCATTCTCAAGGACATAGTCCTTTTGTCCGCCAGCGAGAATGATTCTCAGATTGCGGAACCAGTTGGTGAAGTTAGACCCATTGTTTCTAAGCTTTTCTTTCTTAGCAAAAACGTTGAAGTTGGACTTAGCCATTTGATCTACAAAATTTGCAAGTACAATTTAGACTATGTTCATGATAACTAGTTCAACTTAATCAAATTACTAGATGAACTCCCACTAAATTCAACATCCCTCAAGTTGTTTAGTGAACATGATCCAAATTCACCACACCTAATCCGATCTTCACGAGAAGAGATGTGGTTTCAATGGTGGACAACGAAGTGTCGATCATATCATTCATATGACTCATGCTTAACCTTTCGGTTCATGTGTTCCGAGGCCATGTCTGTACATGCTAGGTTCGTCAAGTCAAACCCAAGTATTTCCGCGTGTGCAAAACTGGCTTGCACCCGTTGTATGTGAACATAGAGTTTATAGCACCCGATCATCACGTGATGCTTGAACACGACGAACTTTCGCAATTGTGCATACATGGGGAGAACACGGTTTTATCTTGATCTTTGAGTGAGGAATCATCTTATAATGCTACCGTCGCGATCTAAGCACAATAAGATACATAAAAGGATAAACATCACATGCATATAACTTTATGTGACATGGTATAGCCAATCTTCGCACAATGATCTCCATCTTGTGCGTGCCGGCATGATCTCCATCACTCCACCATGATTGCCTCCACCACGAATAGCAACTACAACTATTGCTAACTACTTAGTGATAAAGTAAAGATATTACATGGCGTATAAGAAGTTGACACACATGTCATACACAATTATAAAGACAACCATATGGCTCCTGCCGGTTGTGTACTCATCGACATGCAAGTCGTGAAACATTACAAAACATGATCATCGCATACAACATACACATCACATCTTGGGCCATACCATATCACAGAAAACACTCCCTTCAAAAACAAGTTAGACGCCTCTACTTTGTTGTTGCATGTTTTACGTGGCTTATGGGAGTAGCAAGCTAAACGATTCTTACCTACGGAAAGCCACAGCGGTGATATTATGGTTGCCAAACTCGGTGTAAATCCCATGGCAACTATAGTGAGAGAAGCGGCATCCACCGGTATGTGTGGAACAAGCCACACGTCAAGTCGGGCGGTCTCGCGAATGAGGTCGTGTAAGGTTGGCTGGACGCCGATCTCACTATCCGCGTCATAAGAAGTACAAAACAAGAGGCTTGCAAGAAAACATCAACGCCCCAACAACCATGTTGCGTTCTACTCGTGAAACACATCTACGCATAGATCTAGCTCTAATACCCGAAGGGTTTCACGGCATAGTAAATCAAAAAATTCTACGGATGCGAGCAGGAAAGCCAAGATCTAATCTAGGAGATGCAAACAACGAGGGGGATAGATGAGATCTTCATACCCTTGAAGATTACCGCAATGAACGTTCGACAGAACGTGGGTGATGTAGTCGTACTCGCTTCTCCTCCTCGCGATCCGATCCGATCTAACACCGCAAGTGGCGATGCCTCCGAGAGATGCACACGTGCGGCACCTCAACGTCTGCTCCTTCCTCCGTCGAGCAAGTAGGGTGGAGAGATGGATTGGATCTACAACACAACGGCGCGGTGCAAGCGGTGGAGAGTTTCTGCGGCAGGGCTTCGCTTACGCGCAGTCGGGAGGGAGAGAGAGGAGGGGCAGCAGGGCGGCTAGGGTTGTGTAGGAGGTGTGGGGAGGATGCGCCCCCATCCCTCTTTATATAGAGGGGTGGGCGGCTGGCCCTTGCCCCTCCCCCAAGCCCTAGGCCGGCGGCCAAAGGAGGGAGGAGTGGGGGGCAAGTTCCCCCCTTCTAGAAGCTCCCCTAGGGTTACCCTAGGGTTTGGCCGGTTGGGCCCTATGGGGCCTTGTGCCCCTGGCCCAATGCAGCCAGGGCACTCCCTCATAGGCCCATTCCCCCTCCTGACAAGTGGGGCCACGTTGGTCCCACTCCGGAAGTTCTAGAAGCTTCCGGTACAATACCGAATAACCCGAAACAATTCCAAACTCCAAAAACTGCATTGCCTTATATGAATCTTATTCTCCGGACCATTCCGGAACCTCTCGTGATGTCCCGGATCCCAACCGAGACTCCGAACAAAAACTCATAAACCAATTATCCAATCTATCCTAGCGTCGAGACACGTTAAGTGTGTGACCCTTCGGGTTCGAGAATATGTAGGCATGATCTTGTATCAATAATCAACAACGGGGTCTGGAAACCCATATTGACTCCCACACATTCATCGATGATCATATCGGATGAACCACGATGCTAGGATTCAATCAATCCCATATATATTCCCTTCGTCTCGCGATATTTTACTTGCCCGAGATTTGATCGTCTTGCAGTCATACCTTGTTCAATCTCGTTCACGAAGTACTTTACTCGTTCGTAATCCGATATCACTTTATGATTAACTCCTTAACCACATGCTTGCAAGTGGTGTTGATATCGACCGAGTGGGCCCAAGTATATCTCTCCGACTTGGGAGGGACAAATCCCATCTCGATACATACAACCCAATGGTACTTTCCGATCACCGAGAGACACCTTGATGATCACCCTCTCATAGGATGACGTTTTATGACCTCAAAGCTTTCTTCCGATACCAGGGAGTTGTATTATCTCATGGTCTAAGGAATACAATATTTGACATAAGAAAAGCTTCGCAAAGATGAACACGATGACACGATCTAATTGCTCCGCTTAGTTTGGGTTTGTCCATCATATCATTCTCCCAATGATATGATCTCATTATTAATCGACAACTCATGTCTATGGTTAGGAAACCTTAACCATCATTAATCAATGAGCTAGTCCATAGAGGCATACTAGGGACACGGTGTTGTTCACAAACCACACAAGTATTAAAGTTTCCGCTTAATACAATTCTAGCATGGAATATAAACTTCATCATGAACAAGAATTATAATAATAACATCTTTATTATTGCCTCTAGGGCATAATTCCAACAAGAACAACTCACACTGTGCCCTGAAGTTGGATATGAAGAAGGCCTATGATCGAGTGGAGTGGGATTATCTTGAAGCAATTATGAGGAACTTGGGTTTTGCTCCAAGGTTTGTGGAGGCAATTATGAGTTGCGTCCGAACTGTGTCTTTTTCTATTTTGTTCAATGGCGGGAAGACGGCGGGTTTCAAGCCATCTAGAGGAATCCGGCAAGGAGACCCTATTTCTCCCTACCCGTTTCTTTTGGCAGGAGAGGGCCTTTCATGTATTTTGAAGGATGCTATGAGGACTGGTGAACTGACGGGTATCCAAGTGGCAAGGTCGGCACCACAGATCAATCACCTGTTGTTTGCTGATGATTGCTTAGTGTTCTACAAGGATACTGTGGCGGACGCACAAAAACTAAAGTCAGTCCTAAACACCTATTGCAATGGATCGGGTCAACAAATAAACCATGATAAATCGTCAGTTTTCTTTGGAAAGGGGTGTGCTGAGAGCACTCGTAATGAAATCAAACAAGTTCTAGAAGTGCCAAACGAGAGTTTGAATGATAAATATCTAGGATTACCTACTGATGTGGGACGGTCCAAGAATGGAACTTTTGGTTATCTCAAAGATCGGATTTGGAAACATGTTCAAGGTTGGATTGAGAAAATTCTTTCGGGTGGCGGCAAGGAGATACTTATTAAATCAGTCTTGCAAGCAATCCCTACCTTCTCTATGGCCTTGTTTAAATTACCCCGAGGACTGTGTGACCACATCACGTCTATGGTGCGCAAGTTCTGGTGGGGGAGTAAGAATGGGGAAAGGAAGGCAGCTTGGGTGTCTTGGGAATCAATGACCATGCCAAAATATAAGGGAGGGCTTGGGTTTCGTGACATAGAAATCTTCAACCTCGCGATGCTAGCTCGGCAAGCTTGGAGGATCTTAGTTCAGCCAGAATCCCTCAGTGCAAGAATCCTAAAAGCGGTATATTTTCCGGACTGCTCTATTATAGAGGCACATCTCGGCTCTAGGCCATCGCAAATTTGGAGATCTTTGTGTGAAGGAAGGGATATTATAAACTTGGGTCTTATCAAGCGAGTAGGTGATGGTTCTAGCACCGACATTTGGACGAGTAATTGGATACCAAGAGACTTTAACCTCAGGCCGATTTGCTGCATGTCAACGGATGATCCGCCTCAGAAGGTCTCAGAGCTGATTTGTTCAGCGACAAGGACGTGGAGAATAGAAGTGCTAGGAAAATTCCTAACGCCTATGGACGTGGAGGTGGTCAAGCAGATCCCGACCAGCTTCCAGCACCAATCGGACCTATGGGCTTGGCACTATGATCGCCTGGGTATTTTTTCGGTTCGGTCTGCATATAAAATGTTAGCTAAATTGAAGCGAAGACGGGAGAGTTATTTGGAGGCGCATGCGGAATCCTCCAAATCAGAGGAGGAGGAGAAGTCGTGGAAAAAGCTTTGGAAGGTTAAAGTTCCTTCAAAATTGCGTCTCTTTGCTTGGCGTTTGGCTAGAGCTTCCTTGCCAACGGGAGAAGTCAGAGCTCATAGGCATATGGCGAATTCTGCTAGCTGCTCGGTGTGTAATGCTGCTTTAGATACATGGCGACACTCCCTTCTTGAGTTTGATATGGCGACTAGTGTCTGGGCACAAAAGATAGATGACCTTATGCTGCCTGTTTTTGGAGAAGAGGGTCAGGATCCGAAGCACTGGCTGTTTGCTCTCAGTAATACACTATCCCATTCACAGTTCATAGAGGTTTCAGTAACCCTTTGGGCCATCTGGTGGGCAAGGAGGAAACTGATACATGAGGGTATTCAACAATCACCATTGTCGACTCACCATTTTATTATGCGATACCTAGCAGAATTGGAACAGACAGAACGGACTTCTGGTCCTGCTAAACCACATGGGATAACAGGAGCACGTGCCATCTGGGAGCCACCCAAGGCTGGTATTATGAAGGTTAATTGTGATGGAGCAGTTGCCAGGTCAAATCTGAGGGGAGCCGTGGCTTGCATCAGCAGAGATACCAATGGAAATTTCCAGGGTGCGTCAGCTATGGTGTTTGATGGCATAACAGGCCCTAAAGTTTTGGAGGCACTTGTAGTTTCAGAAGCACTGGCCTTGGCTGAGGATATGCACATGAACAAGCTGCTGGTGGTTTCTGATTGTTTAAATGTCATCAAGGAGATAAATGGTGGGAGCAGGATGGGGCAGCATGCCATGATTATTAAGGAAATATTGGTGAAGGCATAAGGTTTTGAGGCTATGTTCAGCCATGAACGAAGGGAAGCAAATGGGGAAGCACATCGCCTAGCGCGATCAACGACTACCTTAGATATTGGTAGGCATGTTTGGTTTGATCCCCCATCTCATTTGGGAATTCTTGTAAACTCTTTGAATAATCAATAAAGCTTTCAGTCGTTCACGCTCAAAAAAAAAGTGTGGTCGCTAGTCGCTCTTCCCTGTTTTTGCGAAGTGTCTCTTCATCCCCGGTACGGCCGCTTCCCTTCTCCTATGGATCGCCGCCTCGCCAGCATCCCTCGACTCACCACTCCCAGATCACTAAGAAAAACAACAATTTGTCTACAAGATCTGTAAGCGTCACTAATTCTCAAAACTTGACCCGAAGGATTCTCGTTCCCAATTCTCGAATTATCTCAGGGTTTCTAGTGTGTTGGTCTTTTAATTACATGACTGTCCGGTACTTGTTGCATCAAGCTAGTGCTAGTTCTGCCTGTTGCACTTTATCGGTTGAGAGGTGTTTTTTAGCTATGAAAATAGTAAAAGCAGTGCTAACATTGGTGATGATTTTATGAATCACTGCATCATTTGTTTTCTAGAACTATTCAACTCTGTGTAAAGCTTTCTCAAGATGAAAGACCATAGAGGCCAAAAAAAATAGAGAGATAACTTCTTTTGCAATCCACTTTATTTTTGTATGATATATCAACAATTATTGTTTCTTATTTATATAAATTAACTATAATATACATTAGAATTTTTACTGATATACTAGATATGGATCTAGCCGTGGGAGCTTAGTGCCTACATATTTTTCCTATTTGTTTGTGTTGACCCTAGCGAATTTTTTTCTGGCTTCACCCATGGGCACATCATGCAAAAAACATGCCTAGCGGTGTGTCCCAAAGACGTTTTCGGTCCGACACAATCCAACATCTTGTCCGGCGCGTCGAGGCCATCCCCGCTCCACATGGCACGTGCTCGGCAGCCCAGACACAAGGCGTGGTTTACGGAAAAAGCATGACGGTACCACCTGCCAACGCCCGAGCCCTACCACCACCCATTCGCAACTCTTCCCTGACGCGCCATGCCTCCCAGCACCCCAAATCGTCGTCGGCGCCGCCGCCAACGTCAGTAGTTCGCGTGTGCATCCATTCCAACACTTCCCCACACCTCCTGGTCATCTCGCTACCGGCTGCTACAAGCTGCCAAAGCTCGCGCCTGGAGGCCACTCTGCGCCCGCCGTGCATGCAGGTTGTTTGGCGTTTGCTTAGGTAGGCCATCTTTTCGTAGTTCTTTCCTATCTTGCTGCTACCGCTGGCGCTTGGTTGATTGACAGTTTTCTATGTTGACTCGTAGATCGTGATCCATCAACTGATGGCAGAGGATGATGCCACCGATGCTGGCGTTTAAGAGCACCTATCGATCCTTGCATGTCTTCTAGAAATGCAAATCGCCGAGAAAGACAAGGCAAGTCCAAAGCAAGGCGTTCCAAGTTTGGGAGAATAAAATGCAAGCTGCAGCAAAGGGTGGAGGGGCATATATTAACTACATCGACTACTTTGCCAAGAATACAACATATACCGCAAAGGATTTTCGAAGGCGGTATAGGATGATCAAGGAGTTGTACATGGAGATTCATAGCGTAAGAGAGTACAACGACTACTTCGTGTCAAAACATGACGTCGTCGGTATGGTTGGGTTCTCGTCAATTCAGTAATGCACCACAACCATGAGGTTGCTTCCATATGCAGTGCCTAGAGATTCAGAAGATGAGTACTTGCGCATGAAAGAGTCCATATCTATTCATTGCATATACAGATTTTGCAGAGCGGTTGTGAAAACTTTGGTTCAAACTATTTGAGAGGGTCAAATGAAGTGGAGACTACTAGGATCTTGACAAAAGATGCAGCGAGTGGATTTGATGGGATGCTTGGAAGCATCGTTTGCACGCATTGGTCATGGAAGAACTATTCGTTTTGCATTCTTCATACAAAAGGCGTGATGGATACTGCAGTGTGGTTCTTGAAGCTGTGACAGGTCAAGACTTATGAATTTGGCATGCTTTTTTTAGTATGACGAGATCACACAATGACATCAATGTGCTGCAACACTCTCCGGTGTTTGCCAAACTGATGGAAAGTCATGTTGCAGCCCGTAAAATCAATGGTCATCCATATAGCAAAGAACACTACCTAACCGATGACATCTATCCAATATGGTCAATATTTGTTAAGACAATCCTTAATCTAGTGATTTTGGCGAAGTGTCACTTTTTTAGCGTTGGGAGGCTTGCTCGAAGGATATCGAGTAGGCATTTGGTGTGCTCCAAGCTCAATTTGCTATTGTCAGGTACTCTATGCTTATCTGGTCTTGAGATCAAATGTGGGATGTGATGAATGCACAATGTGATCACCGAGAATGAGCGCAGGACTCAAGTGATGGACGTCGTCCTCTACAAATGTCAAGGTCCTCTTGCCCATGTTGACCACCGAGTGTCCATGTGTTTTGCTGATTTTCTCGCCATGCATGGAGAAATCCGTGACATCCATGCTCATGAGCAACTGCAGAATGATCTCATAGAGCATATGTGGAGGATCAGAGGACAATCAACCGCGTCCCGAGACTTGATTTAGGTTAATTGTTGTGATCATATGTATAGTTTGTATCTTCGAATACTAGAAGTGTCGAAATAAATAAAATTCGTGTTTGGGATGTTTCGGGAACGCAGATGAAAACGTGTGTGTGCTCCAAACATGGCAGGACACGACTACATCCCTTAAACGACTCGACTACATCCCTTAAATGACTGATTCAAACATGGTAGGACACGACTACATCCCTTAAACGACTGATTCGACGCTTCTGCCGGACGTCATTTGGAGGACACGCGTGTAGATGCTCCTATGAGGGCATCTTCAACGACACGACCCAAATGGTCCTGTCGAGTCCGAACTGGTCCGACCGGATGCGAGCGATGGGCGTGCCTTCTCTAGTGAGGCGACCCATCTGGACCGACCCATCCGCTGCGACCCATCGGTTTTACGAAGGTTTGAACGGAAACAACAAGCTAAATTATATATGCGGTGCAACGACGACGGCAACAATCCTCACATACCGTGGCGCCGCATGAAGGCTTCTACGTCGCCCGGGTGCGGCAGGTAAACGAGACCCCACTCCTCTTCGAGAGAGCGGCAGATCGCCCTCCGTGTGTCCAGTTCCTCCTTTGATATGTCGAGGCGGACGCGCACAACCTCGGGTATCTCCATGTATGCCAACTCCAGTTCTTGTCGTCGGAGGTGATGCGGCAGGAACACATCGTTGAGGACATTCCAACTGAAGGGTTGACTGATTGTGCGGTCCGTTCGCCACATGGAGGTACATGCCTCAGGCCTCCGGTAGCTCACGTGCTACTCGGTTGGCGGCTCTGTCGGTTGGTCGAAGTCGGAGAGGTCGTCCAACTCCTCCCCCAGGCGGCAGGGCGGGCTCGACGAGTATTCGCCGAAGCTCGTACGTCGGGGTTGTGTGCGTGGGTGGTGGTAATGTGGTGGCTAGGCATGGTGGCTGTTGTGTTGTGTGACCAGTCCACTGCGGGCTGAAAACTCGCAAGAAACAGCGGAAAATAGCCAGAAAACACGAGAAGCTAGCAGAAACTGCAAAAAGTGATGACGGAAAGGCTAGTACAAACAGGTTGCCACTGGGCGCACCGTCTAGACAGGCCTGATTGCAACACAAATTTCTCCGAATCCATTCATACCAAACGGGGCGGTTTGCGAGTCGGCTGTTTGTATCGGCCGGCTTGAGAGTTGAGATGAGTGAACACGAGCTTTCTCTGTGGTGCGAGAATTTAGCGGTACGCTCGTCATGGTACATTGGCCGCTCTGGTCTGCGGTGGCACCCGAACTAACTGGCACATCGGCTGCGGTGGCACTGGCCCGTGGACGAACGAGCCGGACAGCCGGTCGGGGCCCAAGCTTGATGGACCGTCGCTGTCTCTTCAGACGCCCCCCTGCCTCGTGCGGGCAGGCCAGTTGGACTGCCTTGTTCTTTCCCCGTCCGTGCCGTCGTCACACTTCCAACATTCAAACGTGATGAAACAACAAAAACACCTTTCATCTCCATGCAGATAAGGCAAAG
This sequence comes from Avena longiglumis, assembly GCA_030063025.1. Classification (NCBI taxonomy): domain Eukaryota; kingdom Viridiplantae; phylum Streptophyta; class Magnoliopsida; order Poales; family Poaceae; genus Avena; species Avena longiglumis. The sequence continues at coordinate 52,975,531 of CP125976.1, forward strand.
ATTATCCACCACAGTTCCTGACAGCCATGGAATCGTGTGCTTGGCTTTGGCTAGCACTAGGCGGCCATCTGAGGTCTTTGTGCCGGCACGGCCCAATTGAACAGCTGCCATTCCTAGGTGCAGTACTAGTACCTAGACTAGCTCCGTCGTCGCCGAAACGGAAGCTTTGACGGATGGAGTGCGTTTCCATGAGCGACAGGACACCGGGGAGGTTGCGCATTGATGGCGCGTGTTTCGCCGCAGTTTCGGCATCCATCAGGCAGGCGTCCACCCTCCCGTGCGTGGCACCCTGCACCCACCGCCGCCATTACTCGTCTCACGGGCCCTCCGTTTCAGGTTCGCCTTGTTTCCCCCCTGAGCTACCGGACTGGAATGGACATATGACACCGCCGTTCGTCCTCCGTCGCGAGCCGAGCGCACGGCGGGCCACCGAAGCGAAAGCGCCTTTCCACGGCGCAAGCGGCCACGGGTTTGACGCGCCCCAAAAGGCCAAAAACCGCTATAGCGCCTCGATCGTGCCCCTGGCGGCTGAAAACGATATCGGTTCAGCTCTCACGGGATTGTTCGTGTCAGATGCTGCTTCACAGAGTCGGAAATTTGAACGTACCAACACCAGAAAGTACTTTCGAAAAAAATATAGGTACTAGTGTCAGTGCGTGAGAGAACATTCAAAAAAAAAAGTGAGACAGACGCGAAGAAATCCAGTGGATTTGTTATCGGGGAATTTGAACATCGGGTGAGATCGATCGACAGTTTCACTGAAGAAGCAATCTAGGCTACAATGTAGAGATTGACCACGGATGCATGCGGGGCGCCGCTACACGCGCCACGCCGGCAGAGCCGGCTGCCGGCGGCGGGGAGGCGTCCTCTGTCGCGGAGCCGTTTGTCTTGCGGCCTCCCGGTGCTGGGGGTCTGCCGTGGAGGGAGCGGCGAACACCTGGTCCCAGATCTCGGCGAAGGCCCGGAGGATTGCGTCGTGGTGGCGGGGCGCGTTGAGCGCCAGGAAGCGGCGGAGGAGCTCGCGGAGCTCGTCCCCGGCCACGATCCCGTTCTCCACGATCATGTTCAGCATCGACCGCCGGAAGTCGCTCAGCGGGTCCTCCGACTGCTTCACCACCGCCACGCTCCCGTCCAGCCTGTTCCCGTTGCCGCCCAAGCCGTTGGCGTCGCAGCTCATGGCTCTCCGGTGCTTCGGCGTCGCCTGTGGAGTTGTCGACGGGCGCTTCGGGTCTTGTTTATTCTTGGCTCCATCCTCCTCGGTCTTGGAGTTCTGGAGCGGCGGTGGAGGTGGCAACGGGCGGGGTGGCAGCAGCGTGAAGTGCGGGTCTCCTTCGTGCCTGTTGACTTTGTCGACGACGCTCCTCGCCCTCCGCTGCTGCTGCTGCTGGGTCTGAACCTGCAAAGATGGCGGCCGCGGCCGCGGCGGCGAGAAGTCTCCGTGGCCTTCTTTGATGCTGGACGCGTCGTCGCTGCGCACAGCTCGACGCTGCACGGGCCGCGACGGCAACGGCGGGGGCGGCGGTGGAGGTGGCGCCGGCGGCGGCGAGAAATCCCCGTGGCCTTCTTCTTTGGTACCGGGCCTATCGTCGCCGCGCACAGCTCGGCGCTGCACGGGCCGCGACGGCAACGGCGGGGGCGGAGGAGGAGGAGGAGGCGGCGGTGGGGAGAAGTAGTTTCTCCCGGGGCTCTTCCTGGCGCAGGACGACTTGACGCTCCGCTCGAGCTCGCTGAGCTCGCGCAGCAGGCCGGAGAAGCTGGGCGTGGTGGCGGAGCTGGCCCGCTTGAACTCCACCTCGTCGCCGTCGGCATCGGCGTCCTCCCACAGGAAGGACGACGACGCGGAGGGCACGGTGAGCGTGCCCGTGGACGCCGACCCGGACGGGTGCGTCCTCGCCCTGCGCGACGACGTGGCCGTGGTGGCCGTGGACGCCTCGGTGCCGGAGCGCGGGGACGAGGCGGCCACGGCCGCCGCCGCCACCGCGACGGCCTTGGGGTCCTTGCAGCCGCACCCTAGCGCGAAGCCGACGCCGCCGAACCGCTTCTTAGCCACCACGCCGGGGCTCATCCCCTCCCCTCCCCTCCTTGGCGCAACACGCTCGTGCCACTCGCTGGCAATGATCCCGGACGACGGTGGCTCTCCCGGAGCGGGCTCAGAGGAATCTTGGACGGTGGCCGGCCGGGCGGGGCACAGCTTATATTGGAGTCGCTCGCATATGGCTCCTCCTTTTATGAAACGAGCGAGGAAGGCTAGCGAGCGAAGCTGCCGCTGCGTCCCCTGTACATGTACACTTGACTCGTACAGCGTAACACTATAGGTGAGGACCCTTTTGCTTCAAGACAGCATCAGCTAGCTAAGTACGTAGTAATTCCGACGTACTGCTACACCGCCGTGAAAGGTGAACGATGAATACGCACAGAACCAAAGATTAGCCAGTTCGGCCTCCTCATAAATCGTAGCCAGTGAACCGTATCCTTCGGGGCAAATGTTGGACAGGTACAGGGGAACCACCGCTACAGTCTACGGAATACGCGAGCAGTGGCCAGGTCGCAGGCACGTAGTAGGGGTACCATACGATACATACGGTGCCCGACGTCATGTGCAATCATGGACTCACACGCGCGCGCGACGCCGGCCGTGAAGATGAAGATGGAATGGTCCCGTGTGATCCATTTGCCATTGCTCTGCCTCTGCGGTGGAGCAGCTTCTGTCCGGCCGGGATAGATATAGATTTTGTGCTCCGATAGATTGTTCCTTTGGGGTGGCTGGATCAGGGGACGATCGCCTTTTGCGAGTTTTTGGACGCGCTCGCATGTGCTGTGGTGCCCTGCTCGATCGAATCTTCCAACCGTGCGCGTAGACTCTACAGTGCTACAGGGTCAATACTTCTAATAATAGTTCCGCATTGTAAATGTGATTCTCTTTGAAGGTAGTATGCTAATCATGCTGTTGCTTGTAGATTTTGTATTAACCATGCGGCCATGCGCGTCGCCCCAGTCTCCGGTAGTACCACAAATCCTGCTACTAGGATTCTCTGATAGGCCTAGCCATGTGCTTCCTTGTGCGCACATCGCTCTCGGCGATTTGAATATCTCGCCTAATGAACACTTGCGTCCACGACCACAGCACGGCTTGGTTCCCCAATCTGGAAAACAGCGGGCCGGTTTTGTACGTAGAACAAAAGAACAGCATCATGGCTAGCCTCCGAGCATGTGAAAAGGCAGACAGCTAGCTTCTCTGAGGAGGCAGCTCGAGCTCCATTTACTGCCACCGTTTATTTGCCAGGTGAATGAACGAATGAATTCTCGTTGCAAACGGTGAGCCGCGAGTCATCACTCCGGTCAAATCATTTGAATGCCCGTAATAAAAGTCCCGGACCTGCATCTGCTCTGCTCCCAGACCCGTCATCCTCCTCGAGCCGGTCGCACAGATTGTGCTCGATCGCGTCTCCACGGACACCGCCACATACTCCCATTTGTTTTGACAACAAGTTTCTCTTTTACATGGCAAACTGAATTAAATTAGGTAAAGTTCATTTTTTTTTTTTTGAATTCAGGTAAAGTTCATTTTAAACCTGACCTCTTCTTCTTTTTTGTATAGATATCTTTTATCAACTACAAAATAATCAAACTTTAGACTTTTTTTTTGTCCTGGTAGGTAAACACGATTACCCTCTTCTTCTTTTTTGTATAGATATCTTTTATCAATTTTTTCGGTAACCAATCTGTAACATTTCGTATTCACGATCTTTCATTTTTTTTCCTAAGAAATTGTGTTCTAATGCGTCTCCACGAACACCTCTGGATGCTTAGATTTGGTCTGGCACCAAGTTTCCTTTTTTCCTGTCAAATAGACCCAAACCTCACGATGAAAAAAACATATGAAAGGAAGTCTGACCAAAATATTGGCAGCAACATGAAGAAACTCTTTACAAGGGCGCATTAAGTTTACGACCGTATGCAAACATTAATCTAAATGTTATCATAGCACAACTGGTCTAAGGTGGCGCTAGAAGCTTTAAGCGCTTGTCATGGGTGGGCGTCTTCCAGGAGACGGATTGTAGAAGAGTGAAAACATCACCATGAGAGATGCGCTGGGATGTTATTATGAGAAAAATAATTTCATTTTTCGGTGCACGCTATGTAATGGGTCGTTTATCTAAATGCTTTATGGTGCTATAATAGGTGAACGGTGTTAGATAGAGATGGGATGAATTGCCTAGGCAGAACTCGTTTTAAATTTGATGCAGCCCGTCATATGGTCATCATCATGTCACCCACCGAACCAAGCTATCCAAGTCATGCTACTCCATCAAATGCACACAAGATGAGTTATTTCCATCACTTGTTCTCCTTTAGTCCCCATTTGAATGGAATGCTACGTGAGACAAGCATCCATCTTGTGACTAGGTTCATACCCATGATTATGATGCCAAGAGGAGATGCAAAGGATGTTCGAGGAATCAAGACAACCAAGCATGAAGTATGGAAGAGGAGGAGGAACAATAAGAAGCTTCAATACCAGAGTCTCTGGTCTCTGCACACCAGAATCTCTAGTACGGCCCCACCGATATCTCCGACCTCCTCTCTCAGACTTGCAAAGCCAGTGGTGACGACCTCTAGTACCCCAAATCGGAGACCCACCGAAAACTCTGGCCACACTAGAATATCCAGTCTACACACACCAGAATCTTTGGTCTGCGCATCGGGCCTGCGAGCTCTGAGTTGGGCCTTAACCCATGTAACGCCCAAACATAGTTTTATGCCTAAACTACCCTTGTTTTAGTGGGTTGGCCTATATATATGCCCCTCCTCCTAGAAACCCTAGAGATTGAGATGATGAATTAGAGAGAGATTTGCTCCTTTCCACCCCCTGTGTGTGTGGAACTCCTATGGACTTGAATCGGGATCTTTACATAGTTACTCTCTCCTCTTATGGATTTTAGTATGCATGTGACAATCTGCACTATCAAGGTTCTAGTAGTGTCAATATTTCATAGTGTCCTATTGGTTGCTATTCTTTCTTGCTAGGTTCTATTAGATCGGTGGACCGACCGATAACAAGGAAACAATTTCAATTAGAGCAGTTGTCGGCTTGTCTTTCGAGTTCGGGAGGTTACTCTGCTAGGGGGAGGTGGGGGTTATTTTCGGGATTGATTCTACGCGTTTGCTTTGCTATTTATCTCCATGTGTGCGTGTGTTCTTCGCCACATCCCTCGAATCCCCATCAAAAGCAAAGAATCTATGAAGATCGTGCCACCTGTCATAACATATGGTATCAAGAGCCTAGGTTGCCACGAATTCGACCCCCTCACACACCCATGTATTTCCCCAATTTTTCTTGATTTTTTTCGAAAATATCAAAAAATATATCCCATAATTTCTTTGGATCGATATTTCAATTCGGTGAGTTGATTGTGGTTTTCGTCCATAGAAAACTTATATTTGGACTTTGTCTACCTTTGCGTGCATATTTTCAGCCCAATTTGGCCAATTTCTTGCTGGATTTGACATTTGGAGACCAGATTTACCTCCCAGGTAAAAAGTGATCGTGAGACCCCAGCAGGAATCTCCGGCACAAACACGCATTCGGCCTCTGTACATCCTAGTTGTTGGCCAAAAGGACAAAAGTCTCTAGCCTTCTTATCAAGTTTTGTCTCTTTCCGTTTGACTAACATCCTTTGGCCTTTGTGTTTCGTGTGTGTGTCTTTGATCTAACAAAATTTTCTACAACATCACCCGCGCTTGGCATCAACACCACGGAAACCAATCATCCTCTCACCACCGGTCGCAAGGTCATCAGCAAAGCACACCAAAGGTATAACATGTGCCACTTGTTAACTCCTTTCTTCCTTTGCGTGTTACCTATCATACCAAGAGTAACGTGATTATGTTTGCCGAAGCATTGTGCGTTTTTTCTTGATATGAGAGCGTGATAACCAAAATCATAAGTCAGCTCGGTAAGCAAACCAAGGGAGTAAAATAATAAAAAGTAAGGAAAATATAAAAATAAAAAGAGAGTCTCAAAGCTTGTGAGCATGGGAGTAAAAAGAACATGGCAAGTGCACAAATCCGTTGCTTCTTTACTTTTGGCAAACTAGCTACGGTATCTCCTTGTGTTGGGCAATACCGATGTTAGTCTTCATTAGGAACCTTTGTTCATAGCCCATCTATGCAGTCGTGTTAACCCCAATAATCTCCATTGTGCGTGTTTAGTCATAGGTTCTTGTCACCCTTTTGGCCTTTTTCTTCGACATTGCTTTCTTTGTTGGATTTTACCCAATTATGATATAGCCTTTTCATTTTACCATTTCATTTGTTTTCCACTTTTATAACCTATCGAACAACCAAAGCGTGTGCGTTGAGTTTGCTTCTTAGTACTTCGATTACAAGAAACTTCGCCTATTGTTACTGATTCATCTTAGCCTTTCCACTTGATACAATACTATCTACAAGGTAAGCAAGGTGACAAATACTATATCATGTGTTCTACATAACTTTTTTATTTTGAGATAATGGTTAAGGATGGTGAAGGAGATATGGCAAAAAACCAGAAAGGTCAAAATGTCACACATGATGAATTCATTCAACTTTGTCGAGAAACACAAGATCGCCTCAATAGCTATGAAGGCTGAGTAGAACAACTACAAGTATAGACCAACACTTGCCTCACCGACATGAACCAATGTTTTGATTGCCTAGAAGACATAATTACCAAGATGGCTCTAAGTAGTTTAAGCTTGTCAATCTCAGGTCGCACCGGACACTCTTCGAGATCACACACAAGCCGTGAAGTGAAGCAAGCTCAAGGACCACATCACCAAAATTTGGAAGATGAAGAAGCCCACTGTAGGCGAGATACAAGACAAACTATCCCAAGATACCAAGGACAATAAGATCACCATCAAGAAGAAATCCAAGAGCGCCAACATCAACAAGTTGAAATGATCCTACACCAAATCATGATGCACATGATCCTCACCCATGTTGCGAAAACAATCAACAACATCCAAGTCATGAAGAAGAAAACTATCAAATTGTCAATCCATAAAAACAACATTGACAAGAACATAAGTGTGTCATAAACAACGATATCCACCACCACCTCCAGACCAAGCACAACAAAGAAGAGATGGAGAACCTAAAGGTGACCCTAGAGACTATGATGGAGATGATGAAGGTAATGATCCCGCAAGGCATCTTCATCATCGACACCACCAACAACATCACCATAGAGAATCAAGTGAAGAAAGTTTGCGCAATTGTCACAATCACCGACACAAGAATGTAGAAAAAAATCGGCAAGCTAAAATTCACAATGCCTATGTTTGTGGGAGAAAATGACCCAGAACTATATATCTCTTAGGAACTCAAGGTTGAAAAGATCTTACGCATACACAACTACTCCAAAGCAAAGAAGGTTTCCATGGCACCCCTTGAGTTTGAAGACTATGATAATCTATGGTGGGAGCAATTGACAAAGGAGCATCAAGAGAACATGGAACCACCAATTGAAACTTGGAGATAAATGAAGGAAGTCATGCATGAACGCTTTTGAAAGTACCGACTTGATACGACTAGAGGGGGGGTGAATAGGGGTCTACCCAATTTTAATTTGTTTCTCACTTATAGGCTCAACGAGAAAGGAAGTTATCTAGAGATGCAACTACGTGAACAACCTAAATGCAAGAAACAACCACCAACAACAAAAACAGTAAATAGCAAGGAGTAAAGGAAGGAGCAAAATGGAGAGGGACACGGAGATGTAATTCCGTAGTTCACTCCCAAGGAGCTACGTCTACGTTGGAGAGGTGTCGGGGCCACACAAGGTCACCGGCGCCACAAAGGCCTCACCTTCTTCTCCGTGAGCTCCCCACAAAGGAGGCCTCACAATCCACTAACCGGTGACCTTGAAGGCGCCAACCGAAACCTTTACACCAAGGTTGAGGGGGAGGCTCCACAACTCAATTGGAGGCCCTCAACGACACCTCGAAGCTTTACAACAAACGCCTTAGCTCCGGGGATGCCCTACACCGTCTAGGGTTCCAAGAAACCCAAGAGCAACAAGATCCACAAAGGATGGGTGGGGAAATCAAATCTTCTTTGGTGGAAGTGTAGATCTAGGTCACCTCCCCCACCTCTCAAAAGATCAAGTCATTTGAGTGGCTAGAGAGAGAGATCTAGTGAGGTGAAGCTCAAGCATTAATGGAGGAGAGAGAAAAAATCGAGAGAGAGTGGGAGGAAGAAGGGGGGTGCCTTAAATAGGTCCCATGTTGAATTCTGACCCGCGACCTCACGGAAGTTCGGTGAGAGGCGAGTTCCGACTGGCTCCAGCGGTCATCGGACGTTGGCCGCTCGAGCGCAGGAAGTTCCGGTCAAAGCAGAGGAAGTTCGGTGAACTTCGAGCAAGTTCACCAAGTTAGGCAAATAGCACACTTCGCCACGAAGGTTCTTGAGCCGCCACCGGAACTTGGGCGGAACAAGAGACGAACTTTGGGTCGTGAGCGAAATCGGAAGTTCCGGTGGCGGAAGTTCTTTCAGAACTTTAGCGGACAAGTTCCGATGCATGTTCCGCCAAGTTCGCAAATAGCACACTTCAAAAGAAGTTCTTGAGCCGCCACGGAACTTGGGGCGGAACTAGCGTCGAACAAACGTAGAACAGCCCATGAAAAAGTTTGGCGGAACTTCCGCCTATGACCGAAAGTTCCGTGAGACACAAAGGCTCCAACGAGCAGGAACACGCTCTCTCACGGGATAATGGGATGGCTGTGGCGGTGCATATAGGTTTGTGCAAGAACAAGTGATTTCCCATAGCCTTCCAAAATGGACCCCCTCTTAATAGTACGGTGACCTAAAAACAACAACCAGAAAGAAACTAGGAGAAGACTAAAAGGCCACCGTCTTCAAAAGATCACAAGAGAGCATCCATCACAATAGAAGGAGACATCAACAACGTTTCCCCTGAAACTCAAGAGCACAATTAAAAACACGGTTGGGATTGTCATTTAACACCAAAAGCATCATGGGAAGATATAGTACTTTCAGCTTTGTTATGGAACATTACAATCGAGGTCTCTTCAACAAGCTACAAAGCTTAAAGCAACGCATCAAGAGTGTGGATGAGTGCTACAAGGATGTGGATATTGCAATGATGATATAAACCATCATGGATTCCTCGAAACAAACAATTTCAAGATTCTTGAATGGGTTAAACTACTCAATAAAGAGAGTCACCAAATTCCAACCATACAACACCATTGTTGAATTGGTTCATCAAGCTTGAAAGGCCAAGAGAAGAGTCCAAAATGATCTTCGCTACTTCAAGTCCAAGCAAGACTACACAACAAAGTACTGCCAAAAACAATATCCTTTGGAATAAACTTCTCCTACAAAACCTTCGACTTTCTCAAGCCACCAATCAACAAGAATGAAGACAACACCATACACAATGTACTATCAAGCATCAATAGTAAAAAGATAAGTTACTTGTTTCAAGTGCAAGAAGGATGGACACAAGTCCTTTGTGTGCCCAAACATCAAGGTCATGGTACTAATGAAAAATGGAGAAAATGAACAAATGAGTGAAGGAGAACATGAAGCTTTGAAATAAGTTAACCTCCAACAACAAGACACAAGTGACAACAATGAAATCTATTGCAATCATGACAAAATACAATGCTCATAGTCATAAGAATATTGACCACCAATCTCCAAGTTGAACAATACTAAAGGTGCAATCTCTTCCAAACTAGAGCCGACATAAACGGAAATCTACCAAAGTGATCATAAATGGCAGAAGTTCTCATAATTTGGCGAGTGAAGAACTTTGCAAAAAACTCAAGTTGGAGTATATGAAGCATCCCCATCCATATCATGTCTAATGGCTTGGTGACAACAGAATCTTCAAGATAAAGTACAAAGTCCAAGTCTCTTTCAAGATTCTCATTTATGAAGATATCATCGAATATGACATACTACCAATGATGGTTTGTCACATGCTTCTTGGGAGACCATGGAAATTTGACAGAGAAGCTATACATGATGGTCACACCAACCACTATTCCTCCAAGTGGAAGAACAACACCTTTGTGCTCCAACCCATGATGCCAAGACAATTCATTATCGCAAATGCAATAAGCCTACCCAAGATACAAACAAGAGAAGGATCCCGGTGATATGAGTGGTGAGAGCCAAAAGCCAAAATTTAGTTGAAAAACAATGACTGTCACATTGAATGCCACAAAAAGTGAGATGAGTGATTTCAGTGTGACCTATGCTAACAAACTATCATACAATTATCTATCTTTGTTATCAATTTTGCAAGGTACTCAAGATAGGAAACCAACTCTAATGCACGTACTACGATAAGATATCCAACAACAACATGAAGACAAGAAATACTACAAGCTCTCCGACAACAATGACCAAGGCTTTGATCCCGGAGATCCCACCTCATACAAGTTCAAGGCCAGTGACATATCTGCTCCTATACATGATGATGAGAGTTTAGAGTCGACGATGACTCTTTTTCAAGAGGAGATGATGCATCCCGACATATAGTAATCACCATGCCACCCATTGAACCAAGCGATCCAAGTCATGCTACTCCCACGCAAGGTGAATTTTTTCCATCACTCTTCTCCTTTAGTACCCATTTGAATGGAATGCTACGTGAGACAAACACCCATCTTGTGACTAGATCCATACCCATGAACATGATGCCAATAGGAGATGCTAAGGATGCACGAGGATCCAAGACAAACAAGCATGAAGTATGGAAGATGAGAAGAAGAAGAAGCAATGATACGTCCAATTTGCATCACCATTCTATATCATAATTTGCCTCTATTCATTGATATATGTCTTATTATGAGGTATTACTTATGTATTTTCCACTGTTTTTGCATGTTGGATGATTCTTGGAGGATGGATCATTGAGTCGGATTCGATGGAAAAGAGGTGTTTTGATGCAATTTCAAGATCAGAAAAATACCAGAAAATATGGGAAAATTAAATTTTCCCAAAAAGGCGAAGCAGGAAGGGGAGGCGGTCGGGCCAGGGGCCCACACTCCTAAGCGGGCCCACCTTGCCCCGCCTGGGGCAGTGTGGCCCACCGCTCGACCTCAAACTCCGCCCTCTCGTCTATCTTCCTCACGGAACCCTAACACCAGGGCGACCACAAATAGATTTTTTTTGTAGCTCTGCTGAAAAACACCTAGAGAGAAAGATCTCTTTGACAGACAGATTTCTGCCGGGGAAATTCCTTCCTGGAGAGGGGAGATCATCGCCATCAACACCGTCATCAAGCTAGGCTTCATCGGGATCATCATCATCATGCACACCATCATCTCCACCAGCACCATCATCACCACTCCATCCCGCTATAACAATTGTGTTGGATTGCTTTAGTTCTTAGGGGAAACTTTCCCGCTGTTAATTACTATTGTAGTTGATGATTGTGAGTAAGAAAAGATCAAAGGAAAGAACAGGCTCGCGACTCAACCCATGCAAATCCCATAGAAAACCTAATAGAAATATTTCTCACCCTTTGGCATCGAGACAGCAAAAAGGAAGAAGAGATCAATCTACTCGTCCCAGCCACGAGAAGGGGGAGGAGGAGAAGACTCAGGGACCCAGTGACCCCACTCAGGCGGACCAGTGACCTCCTCCTCAGACTCATCCTCGGACCAGTTGCAGTTGTCGCGAATCCAATCCTCCTTGGGAACAGTGACAGAGCTAGTGACCGGTGAGCAAGGAATGTTGAGGGCTGCCATGATGGCCTTCTGGCGCTGAATATTGTGACGTTGATCAACATAAGCCTGATACTCGCGGTCCTGCAGAAAGCAGAAAGTTTTCTTCACTTTCCCAAGCAGCTTCTTTGCCCAAGACGGCTGCCTCCGGAGAGAAGTACCACCAGCACTAGGGCCACCAGGAGCAGAGGAGGGACCACTAGCAACATCTCGAGCCTTCTTGAGAGCAGCTTCTTTTTCTTCACAGTCTGAGGCTTCGGTGCTTACTCACAGAGCTTTTTCTCTTCATGAATGGTGATGTTGTCTTGAGGGAAAGGGTTGCCAATCTTCTCAAGCCACTTGTGATTGATGAGAGTCTGAATGTAAGGAGCATAGATGCAGGAGCGCTTTTCAATGAGAGCCGCCCACATCTCTGAGTAGATGAAGTGCATAATATCCATTGACCTGTTAGTGTCCCGTGAAGATAAGTCTGATGCATGAGGTCAACCTGATACCCATGAAACTGATCAAAGTTGCCAGCCTTGGGAGAGATGGTGTTCAAGTACACCCTGCGCATGATGTCAAAAACTGGCAGCAGATGATTCACAAATCCAGCAGTTCCCCACCCTTCAATGTAGAGGCTCCGGGACCTCGGGATCGCAGCCTTCAGACCATGAACACGTAACCGTTTGTCCATGACCAGCTGAATGGGATAGCCAAGAAGCTCAAAGCAAACTCAGCCCAAGTGGCGGTAAGAAACACGTCTGGTCATCCACTTCATCACACCTTGATGAGGACTGCATGTGAAGAAAGCGAGTTGAGTAAACGAGCAATAGCATACATCAAAGTTCTGACGGTGCTCCATGAGGGGAATCAGCCCAAACTTCTGGCAGATATCAAGAGCCTCTCCAAAGTAAACTTGCTTCTCTTCCATGTGAGTCACATTGATGTACTTTTGAGGAGAAACCACGAACTTCTTCTTTGATGCATAAATTTCTTCATAAATCTGTTCCTGACGGCAGGTGTGAAAATGAGAGTCCAAGCAAAGACGATCATGGGGCACGAGGTAGGGATCCGTAGCCCTGAATGCAGAGTAAGATTTCTGAGACCACTTGGAAATCTTAGCTTTCGTCATATCTGGCCCATCAGCAGTGGCCTTCTGAGCAAGAGCAGGCCTCTTCCCTGCAAGACCGCGGAAGCGGCGGCAGCCAGCGAGTAGTCCGAGCGGTGGACGCACAACCTCAAGGCATCTTCCTCATCAATCTCGGGAGGAATGTCGAGGATGGACGACGGCACACGCTTGCCTTGGCGAGTATCTCCTTGCCCTGAGAAGAAAGCACAAGAGTAGGGAGGGAAGGTGGGATAAGTGCACAAGTTCGGAAGAGGAAACAAAAGAAATAGATTGGAAAAATACAAACAGAAAAGGTTGCATTGTCGCCGGAACTTCCGCTGAATCGCCGGAACTTCCGGTGAAAATGGTCCACCGGAAGTTCCGGTCGTGGCTCACCGGAAGTTCCGGTGAGGCCACGAACTAACGGTTCCAAACATGAGTTCACTAGATGTATATCTAAAAGCCACAAGTGCACAGATTTTTCTAGGATGTATTGGACCAATCTACTCAAGCATGATAGCCTAGGCCTACCAAGATCTTCCAACAAGTTCTAGCCAAAGAACTAGCCTAGACAAGGTGTGCCCTAACTCAAGCCATGGTGAGAGCAAGATCTCAATTAATGGAGGGAGTTGAGGGCAAATACTGGAGTCCATGGCGGGAGATCGAGGTGGGGAAGGATCCCACGGAGCAGATCTGCGGAGGAGAGGTTGGAGATGAAGGGGCCGGAGCACCTTCGTGGAGAGGTCCTGGCCGGCGGCGCTCCAAATAGAATATGGGTCTTGGGGAAAAAAAGGAAGAAGATCCCGTTTTCCCCCAGGTCCCACCTTATATAGGACAGGGAGCACCACCAGAAGTGAAGGGTTTCGCGGCATAGTAAACCAAAATTTTCTACGGATGCGAACAGAGGGAAAGCCAAGATCTAATATAGGAGATGCAAACAACGAGAAAGATTGGATTAGATCTTCATACCCTTGAAGATTCACACAGCGGAACGTTCGTCGGAACGTGGGTGATGTAGTCGTACTCGCTTCTCCTCCTCGCGATCCGATCCGATCTAGCACCACAAGTGGCGGTGCCTCCGTGAGATGCACACGTGCAGCACCTCGACGTCTCCTGCTTCCTCGGTCCAGCAAGTATGGTGGAGAGACGGATTGGATCTACAACGCAACGACGCGGTGTATGTGGTGGAGAGTTTCTGCAGCAGGGCTTCGCCTACACGCAGTCGGGAGAGAGAGAGGCGGCAGGCTTGAGGGAAGGTGTGGGTGCGCCACCCTCTTTATATAGAGGGGTGGGCGGCAGCTATCCCTCCCAAGCCCAAACCCGGCCAAAGGAGGAGGAGTGGGGGCAGGAAACCCCTTCTAGAAGGTCCAAGCTAGGGTTTATCCCTCTTGGCCTGGGCCCTATGGGGCCTTGTGCCCCTGTCAATGTCTGCAGGCACTCCCTCATAGGCCCATGCCCCTCCGGAAGGTGGGGCCACGTTGGTCCCCTTCGAAGGTTCTAAAAGCTTCGTACAATACCGATTAACGGAACAATTCAACTCCAAAACTGCACCTGCCTTATATGAATCTTATTCTCGGACTACTCGGAACCTCTCGTGATGTCCGGATCCCATCCGAGACTCGAACAAAAACTCATAAACCAATTATCCAATCTATCATAAGCGTCGAGACACGTTAAGTGTGTGACCTCGGGTTCGAGAATATGCGACATGATCTTCTATCAATAATCAACAATGGGTGCAAACCCATATTGACTCCCAAACATTCATCGATGATCATATCGGATGAACCACGATGCCGATTCAATCAATCCCATATATATATTCCCTTCGTCGCGATATTTTACTTGCGAGATTTGATCGTCGGCATCATACCTAGTTCAATCTCGTTCACAGCAAGTACTTTACTCGTTCCGTAATCCGATATCACTTTGTGATTAACTCCTTAACCACATGCTTGCAAGCGGTGTTGATATCGATCACCGAGTGGGCCCGAAGTATATCTCTCCGACTTGGGAGGGACAAATCCCATCTCGATACATACAACCCAATAGATACTTTCCGATCACCTAAGAGACACCTTTATGATCACCCTCTCATAGGATGACGTTTGATGACAAAGCTTTCTTCCGATACTAGGGAGTTGTATTATCTCATGGTCTAAGGAATAAAATATTTGACATAAGAAAAGCTTCGCAAAGATGAACACGATGACACGATCTAATTGCTTCGCTTAGTTTGGGTCTGTCCATCATGTCATTCTCCTAATGATATGATCTCATTATTAATTGACAACTCATGTCCATGGTTAGGAAACCTTAACCATCATTAATCAATGAGCTAGTCCATAGAGGCGTACTAGGGACATGGTGTTGTTCACAAACCACACAAGTATTAAAGTTTCCGCTTAATACAATTCTAGCATGGAATATAAACATTATCATGAACAAGAATTATAATAATAACATCTTTATTATTGCCTCTAGGGCATAATTCCAACAGTCTCCCACTTGCACTAGAGTCAATAATCTAGTTTACATTTGGCAACAATCTCACACCCATGGCAACGAGGTGCTGATCATGTTTTACGTGGAAGAGGTTTAGTCAATGGATCTGCGACATTTAGATCTGTATGTACTTTGCTAATCTTGATCTCCATCGCTATATAATCTCGGATTATATGAAACTTGATTGATATGCTTGGTCTTTGGATGATATCTTGGTTCCTTAGCGAGTGCTATGGCACCGATGTTGTCACACAATATCTCCGATGGGTCCAATGCACTTGGAACCACGCCAAGCTTCGATGATGAAGTTCTGATCCAAACTCCTTCACTTGGCCAACCTGCGTGACCATGTATTCCGTTTCTACTGTAGATCCCGCGATAACGCTTTGCTTGCAGCTTCTCCAGCTCACAGCTCATCCTTGTCGGTGTCAAAACTAGCGTCGACGTAACCTTTTACGACGAGCTGTTCATCACCCCCATAGACTAAGAACATTTCTTTAGTCCTATTTAGGTACTTTAGGATGTTCTTCACGGTATCGATGTTCCACTCTGGATCACTTTGATACACCTTTCAAACTAAGAGCATTGGACACATCCGGTCTAGTACACAGCATGGCATACATGATGGAACCTATGGCCGAGGCATAAGGCACTTTTCTCATAGCTTCCCTATCATTTACCATAACTGGACACTGAGCCTTGCTGAATATCTTACCTGACAACATAGGCACTGAACCTTTCTTTGCCATATCCATTCTAAACCTTTTCAGAACTTTGTCTAGGTATGTACTCTGGCTTAAAGCTATCAGGCGTCTTTGTCTATCTCTATAGATTTTGATGCCCAATATATAAGCAGCTTCACGTAGGTCTTTCATTGAAAAACACTTGTTCAAATAACTCTTCACATCGTTAAGCATGTTAATGTCATTTCCGATAATCAATATGCCATCCACATATAGTACCAGAAATGTCACCGAGCTCCCACTCACTTTCTTGTAGATACAAGCTTCGTAGCAATTTGGAACAAATCCAAAGCTCTTGATCACTTGATCAAAACGAAGGTTCCAACTCCGAGATGCTTGCTTCAGTCCATAAATGGAACGCTGAAGTTTGCATACTTTATCAGCATCCTTAGGATCGACAAAACCTTCGGGTTGCATCATATACAACTCTTCATCAATGTTGCCATTGAGGAACGCAGTCTTGATATCCATCTTCCATATTTCATAATCATGAAACGCAGCAATTGCTAATAAAATCCGAATGGACTTAAACATCGCTACGGGAGAGAAAGTCTCATTGTAGTCAACACCTTGAACTTGTCGAAAACCTTCGCGACAAGCCGTGCTTTATAAACGAACATTACCATCGCGTCCGTTTTCTTCTTGAAAATCCATTTGCACTCAACGGCCTTTCGGTGCTAGGAGGTCCACCAAATTCCATACTTGGTTTTCTCATGGATCCCAATTGGTTCATGGCTTTTAGCCATTTCTCGAGTGTGGGCTCATCATCGCTTCCTCATAGTTCGTAGGTTCACCGTCTTCTACTAGCAAGGCAAGAAGACAATTGCCGTACCACTCGGGTAGGGCACGACCTTGTCGACTGCGACATTCGATGTGACATCGTCCAAGCTTCATGATCCTTGTCATTAGCTTCCTCTATTGTTTGTAAGCGGCTTGGAACAATTTCAGGTCTTTCGCTACTCTCAATTCAAGATAAGGTTCAATAACCTCGTCTAGCTCTACTTTCCTCCACTCACTTCTTTCGAGAGAAAATCCTTCTCAAGAAAGGAACCGTTCTTCTGACAAACACTTTGCCTTGATTACGTGATAGAAGGTATACCCAATAGTTTCCTTAGGGTATCCTATGAAGACGCATTTCTCGCTTTGGGTTCGAGCTTGTCCGGTATCAACTTCTTGGCGTAAGCATCCCCAAACTTTAAGAAACAACAACTTAGGTTTAGCACCAAACCACAGTTCATACGGTGTCGTCTCAACGGTTTAGATGGTGCCCTATTTAAAGTGAATGCGGTTTCTAATGCATAACCCCAAAATGATAACGGAAAATCAAGAAGAGACATCATTGATCGGACAATATCTAATAAGGTTCTTCGGCGTTCGGACACACCATTGCTTGTGGTGTTCCGGTGGCGTGAGTTGAAAGCGATTCCTTGCTTTAAGATGCGTGAGAAAATCATAACTCAAATATTCACCTCCACGATCGGATCGTAGAAACTTAATCTTTCTACGATGGTTCTCCACTTCATTGAAATTCTTTGAACTTTTCAAATGTTTTAGATTTATGTTTCATTAAATAGATATACCCATATCTACTTAAGTCATCGGTAAAAGTGAGAAAATAGCGATATCCACCGTCGAAACACTCATCGGTCGCATACATCGATATGTATGATTTCCAACAAGTCCGTTGCTCGCTCCATCATACCGGAGAACGGGGTTTTGATCATCTTGCCCATGAGGCATGGTTCGCATGTGTCAAATGATTCAAAATCAAGAGACTCCAAAAGTCCATCAGAATGGAGTTTCTTCATTCGCTTTACACCAATATGACCTAGACGATAGTGCCACAAATAAGTAGTATTATCACTATCTACTTTGCATCTCTTAGCCTCAATGTTATGGATGTGTGTTTCATCCCTTTCGAGATTTAGAAGAAATAAACCATTCACAAGAGGTGCATGACCATAAAAGATGTTACTCATATAAATAGAACAACCATTATTCTCCGATTTAAATGAATAACCGTCTTGCAATAAACAAGATCCGAAATAATGTTCATGCTCAACGCAGCACATAATAACACTTATTAAGGTTTAAAACTAATCCGAAGGTAAAACTAAGGAGAGGCGTGCGGCCATCACATCAACTCTTGATCCGTTGCCAACGCATCGTCACCTCATCCCCGCAAGCCGCCATCTATTCCGTAGCTCTGTTTGAGTTACAAATATTAGCAACCGAATCAAGATCAAATACCCGAGCACTACAACGAGGGCTAGTAAGGAAAACATCAATAACATGTATATCAAATATACCTTTGATGGTGCCATCCTTCTTGTCCGCTAAGTACTTGGACGATTGCGCTTCCAGTGACCCTTGTCCTTGCAATAGAAGCACTCGATGTCGGCTTAGGACCGGACTTGAGCTTCTTCTCGGCGAGGCGGCGCTTACCGCCCTTCTCGAAGGGCTTCTTTGCACCCTTACCTTTCTTGAAGGTGGGGGCTTGTTGACCATCAACACATGATTATCCTTTTGATGTCCACTTCGCAGCCTTGACTTTGCGAAGAGCTCGGTGATCGTCGATGGAGCCAATCGATTATGAGTCACTACAAAACTTTTGTAGCTGGGAGGAGTGATTGCAGAACCTGTCAATCTTGAGCTCCTCGAATCTTGCGATCCGATTCTTTGAGCGTTGAGTGTAGCCCGACATCTTAATGGCGTGCTCACTAACGGAACTCCCTTCCTCCATCTTGCAGTTAAAGAATTTCTCAGAGATCTCATATCTCTCAGAATGGGCTTGAGTTTGAAACATGGTTTTCAGCTCCTCGAGAATCTCAAAGGGCCCGGGATAGTCTTCAAAACGATTTTGAAGGTCCGATTCCATAGCAAACAACATGGTGCTCTTAATCACACCATAATCATCCTTGCATGGCGATAGACAGCTTTCTCATCACCGGCCGCGATGGCAGGCGTCACCTAACGCACTCTCAAGGACATAGTCCTTTTTGCCGCCGAGAGAATGATTCTCGATTACGGAACCATTGGTGAAGTTAGACCCATTGTTTTAAGCTTTTCCTTCTCAAAGAAAACGTTGAAGTTGAAGTTGGACTTAGCCATTTGATCTACAATATTGGCAAGTACAAATTAGACTATGTTCATGATAACTAGTTCAACTTTTAATCAAATTACTAGATGAACTCCCACTAAATTCAACATCCCTCAAGTTGTTTAGTGAACACGATCCAAATTCACCACCTAATCCGATCTTCACGAGAAGAGATGTAGTTTCAATGGTGGACAACGGTGTCGATCATATCATTCATATGACTCATGCTTAACCTTTGTTCATGTGTTACGAGGCCGTATGCATACATGATAGGCTCGTCAAGTTAGACCCAAGTATTTCCGTGTGCAAAACTGGCTTGCACCCGTTGTATGTGAGCGTAGAGTCTATAGCACCCGATCATCACGTGATGCTTGGACACGACGAACTTCATAGCAGTGCATACTTGGGGAGGACACAGTTTTATCTTGATCTTTAAGTGAGGAATCATCTTATAATGCTACCGTCGCGATCTAAGAATAATAAGATACATAAAAGGATAAACATCACATGCATATAACTTTATGTGACATGGTATAGCCAATCTTCGCGCAATGATCTCCATCTTGTGCGTGCCGGCATGATCTCCATCACTCCACCATGATTGCCTCCACCACGAATAACAACTACAACTATTGCTAACTACTTAGCGATAAAGTGAAACTATTACATGGCGTATAAGAAGTTGACACACAGGTCATACACAATTATAAAGATAACCATATGGCTCCTGCCGGTTGTGTACTCATCGACATGCAAGTCGTGAAACATTACAAAACATGATCATCGCATACATTATACACATCACATCTTGGGCCATACCATATCACGAAACACTCCTGCAAAAACAAGTTAGGCCTCTACTTTGTTGTTGCATGTTTTATGTGGCTTATGGGAGTAGATGCTAAGAACGATTCTTACCTATGAAAAGCCACAACGGTGATATTATGGTTGCCAAACTCCGGTGTTAATCCCATGAAAACTATAGTGAGAGAAAATGGCATCCACCAGCCGCATGTGTGGAACAAGCCACACGTCAAGTGGAGCGGTCTCCCGACGACGTCGTAAGGTTGGCACGGACGCGTCAATCTCACTATCCCGTCATAAGAAGAACACAAACAAGAGGCTTGCAGCAGAAAACATCAACGCGCAACAACCATGTTGCGTTACTCGTGAAACACATCTACGCATAGATCTAGCTCGATACCACTTTGAAGGGTTTCGCGGCATAGTAAATCAAAATTTTCTACGGATGCGAACAGAGGGAAAGCCAAGATCTAATCTAGGAGATGCAAACAACGAAATAGATTGGATTAGATCTTCATAACCTTGAAGATTACGCAGTGAGCGTTAACGGAACGTGGGTGATGTAGTCGTACTCGCTTCTCCTCCTCGCGATCTGATCCGATCTAGCACCACAAGTGGCAGTGCCTCCGTGAGATGCACATGTGCAGCACCTCGACATCTCCTCCTTCCTCGGTCCAGCAAGTATGGTGGAGAGACGGATTGGATCTACAACGCGACGACGCGGTGTATGTGGTGGAGAGTTTTTGCAGCAGGGCTTCGCCTACACGCAGTCGGGAGGGAGGGAGAGAGAGGAGGGCAGCAGGACGACTGGCTTGAGGGGAAGGTGTGGGGGGTGGTGCGCCCCCAGACCTCTTTATACAGAGGGGTGGGCAGCCTAGCCCCCTCCCAAGCCAAACCCGGCAAAGGAGGAGGAGTGGGGGCAAGGAACCCCTTCTAGAAGGTCCAAGCTAGGGTTTATCCTCTCTTGGCATTTGGGGCCCTATGGGGCCTTGTGCCCCTGCCCAATGCGGCAGCACTCCCTCATAGGCCCATGCCCCTCCCGGAAGGTGGGGCCACGTTGGTCCCCTTCGGAAGGTTCTAGAAGCTTCCTACAATACCAATTAACCGGAACAATTCGAACTCCAAAAGCGCCGCCTTATATGAATCTTATTCTCCGGACTACTCAGGAACCTCTCGTGATGTCCCGTATCCCATCCGAGACTCCGAACAAAAACTCATAAACCAATTATCCAATCTATCCTAGCGTCGAGACACGTTAAGTGTGTGACCCCGCGGGTTCGAGAATATGCAGACATGATCTTCTATCAATAATCAACAGCGGGGTCTGGAAACCCATAGACTCCCACACATTCATCGATGATCATAGGATGAACCACGATGCCAGGATTCAATCAATCCCATATATATATTCCCTTCGTCTCGCGTTATTTTACTTGCCCGAGATTTGATCATCGGTACCGTCATACCTAGTTCAATCTCGTTCATAGCAAGTACTTTACTCGTTCCGTAATCCGATATCACTTTGTGATTAACTCCTTAACCACATGCTTGCAAGCGGTGTTGATATCGATCACCGAGTGGGCCCGAAGTATATCTCTCCGACTTGGGAGGGATAAATCCCATCTCGATACATACAACCCAACAGATACTTTCCGATCACCTGAGAGACACCTTTATGATCACCCTCTCATAGGATGATGTTTGATGACCTCAAAGCTTTCTTCCGATACCAGGGAGTTGTATTATCTCATGGTCTAAGGAATACAATATTTGACATAAGAAAAGCTTCGCAAAGATGAACACGATGACACGATCTAATTGCTTCGCTTAGTTTGGGTCTGTCCATCATATCATTCTCCTAATGATATGATCTCATTATTAATTGACAACTCATTTCCATGGTTAGGAAACCTTAACCATCATTAATCAATGAGCTAGTCCATAGAGGCGTACTAGGGACACGGTGTTGTTCACAAACCACACAAGTATTAAAGTTTCCCCTTAATACAATTCTAGCATGGAATATAAACATTATCATGAACAAGAATTATAATAATAACATCTTTATTATTGCCTCTAGGGCATAATTCCAACAGGAAGTTCCGGTCAGGGACCGGAAGTTCCGGTGACAGCAGGAAGACCATCTCAGGTTAGGAAGACAACAAGGAAGAACTTGTGCAGGGAATAGAGAGGGCTTGAGGTAAGGAAAGGCTTAGGATAGATAGCTTAAACTGTGAAGAACCAAAACCAACAAAAACCAAGAAAAACAAAAAGGTCAAAGACACAAAAAAACGAGTTGGTGGCCGAAGCCACCTTATATAAGAGTAAATGGCTTGACACCGCGAAGATATATCTTGGGTTCATTACCAACACTCATCATGAAGCTCAAATGGTCTCCTTTAGAGACTATAGAGTATGAAAACTTTAATGTGCGCATAATAGGGATAGTGTTTGTTCATAAGAGGAACTACACTCCCCATAAATCCATGCCTACATCCAAACAAGATACATATTGAGACGCGGGTAGGTGTGCAAGGGTTCAAGCAAAATTGCTCGAATCAATGATATTTAGCTCATGCCTTAACTCTCGGAACCTTGCTTCATCAAGAGGCTTCGTGAATAGATCCGCAAGATTTGCCTTGGTGGGAACATACTCCAAAGAAATGTCTCCTCTAGCAACATGGTCCCGAATGAAATGATGACGAATCTCAATGTGCTTGGTCCGGTTGTGTTGCACGGGATTGTGAGCAATAGCAATGGCACTCTCATTGTCACAAAGAAGAGGCACCTTGTCAAAATATAGTCCAAGATCCTTCAAAGTTTGCTTCATCCATAGCAATTGAGCACAGCAGCTTGCGGCAGAGATGTACTCGGCTTCGGCAGTGGACATAGACACACAGTTTTGCTTCTTCGAGGACCAACAAACCAAAGATATTCCGAGAAACTGACAAGCTCCGGAGGTTGACTTTCTTCCCACTTTGTCACCAGCCCAGTCCGAGTCCGTGTAACCAATGAGATCAAAGCTGGCTCCCTTGGGGTACCACAACCCAAAGTTTGGGGTATGAACTAAATATCGAAAGATCCTCTTGACAACCACCATGTGACTTTCCTTTGGTGCGGCTTGAAATCTTGCACACATACCCACACTCAACATAATATCCGGTCGGGATGCACAAAGATAGATCAAAGAACCAATCATCGATCGATAGAGTTTTTGATCCAACTCCTTACCCTTGGGATCGAGATCAAGATTAACCTTAGTTGGAATGGGAGTCTTGGCACCTTTGACTTGATCAAACTTGAACTTCTTGAGCATGTCTTGGATGTACTTGGCTTGGTTGATGAAAGTCCCTTTTCTCAATTGCTTGACTTCAAACCCAAGGAAAAACTTCAACTCCCCCATCATGGACATCTCGAAGCGGTCGGTCATGAGATTGGCAAAATCCTCATTAAAAGTTTTGTTAATAAACCCAAAGATAATGTCATCAACATAGATTTTGCATACGAACAAGTGGCCTCCAACTTTCTTAGTAAAAAGAGTGGGATCAATGAGGCCCACTTTGAAGCCACGGTCTAACAAGAGCTCCCTAAGGCAATCATACCATGCACGTGGGGCTTGTTTGAGGCCATAGAGTGCCTTATTGAGCTTGTAGACATGGTTCGGAAAAAGTGGATCCTCAAAATCCGGAGGTTGCTTGACGTATACCAACTCTTTCAAAGGACCATTAAGAAAAGCACTCTTAACATCCATTTGATGCAATTTAAAGTTATGATGGGTAGCGAAGGCAAGAAGCATACGAATGGATTCAAGGCGAGCAACAGGGGCGTAAGTATCACCGTAGTCGATGCCCTCAACTTGTGAGTATCCTTGGGCAACTAACCTTGCCTTGTTGCGCACGACAATTCCATTCGCATCGCACTTGTTCTTGAAGACCCACTTGGTTCCAATGACGTTTTGACAGTCTTTAGGCCGCTCAACCAATGTCCAAACATTGTTCCTCTTGAAGTTGTGAAGTTCCTCGTTCATAGCATCAAGCAAATCATCATCTTCAAGAGCTTCGAAGACTTTCTGTGGTTTCACAAGAGAGATAAACGCATGGTGAGAGCAAAAGGAAGCTAGTTGCCTCCTAGTAGTGGAACCTTTATTGAAATATCCATAGACATTATCAAGGATATGGCCATCTCGAACGAGCTTGGCGAGACGATAGGCTTGACGGCGAGCTTGTGCTTCAATTTGAGATTCTTGAGCTACCACTTGGTCATTTCCACCAATTGAGCCGCCCCTTTGACTATAAGCACGAACACGAGGGTCATCTTCATCAATTTCCACTTCGGGGGAGTCATCACTTGGAGAGGATCCTTGAGGATCAATGACTTGCTCTTGATCTCGACGGGCTTGACCTTGGGGAGAACCATGACCTTAAGGAGGAGCCCCATCTTGGGGAGGTTGATGAGGTTGATGAAGGGCTTGTTCTTTAGAGCTTGGAGAGTCATGAGTATGGGAAGCTTCGGAAGAGCTTGAGGGAGCTTGTGCCAAGAAAGTAGGTCCTTGAGGTGCAAGATGATCTTGTGAGAGTGAGGGCTCCACTTGAGTAGAGCTTGGTCCTTATCCTTCGTCCATAAGGGGATCCTCAATGGGGAGGTGGAAACCCACACCCATTCTTCCTATGGCCTTGGGAGGAATTTCATCACTTGGATCACAAACACCATCTTGCCTAACAAGAGACTCATGATTTTCATCAAACTTCATGTTGCTCGTATCTTCAACTCTTCCATTGGCTTTGTTGTAGACTATATAAGCATGGGAATGATTTGAGTAACCAACGAAAATTCCTTCTTGAGCCTTGGATTCAAACTTTGACAACCGAACTCCCTTTTTGAGAATGTAGCACTTGCAACCAAACACCCGAAAGTAGCTAACATTAGGCTTTTTCCCGGTGAGAAGTTCATAGGGGGTCTTGTTCTTATTCTTGTGGAGATAAAGCCGGTTGGTTGCATGGCAAGCGGTGGAGATGGCCTCGGCCCAAAAGTTGTATGGAGACTTGAAATCAGCTAGCATAGACCTAGCCGCATCCATCAAAGTGCGATTCTTCCTTTCGGCAACTCCGTTTTGTTGAGGGGTGTAGGGAGTGGAGTATTGATGCTTGATTCCTTCATCACTGAGAAACTCATCCAAGGTATAGTTTTTGAACTCGGTGCCATTGTCACTTCGAATTGAGAGAATAGTTGCATTGTGCTTCCGTTGAACCTCATTAGCAAAGTCAATGACGGTTTGTTGAGTCTCACTCTTGTATTTGAAAAAGAACACCCAAGTGTATCTTGAGAAATCATCCACAATAACCAAGCAATACTTCTTGCCTCCAAGGCTATCATGAGAGGGAGGACCAAAGAGATCCATATGCAAGAGCTCCAAACACCTCTTGTAGTGATTCGATTGAGCACTTTGTGAGGAGTTTCATGCATCTTCCCTTCAATACAAGCCCTGCAAACACGATCTTTGGCAAAAGAAAAATCGTTAATTCCACGGATGTGGCCCTCGGAGTGAAGTCTTTGCAAAGTCCTCATGTTAACATGGGCTAGGCGGCGATGCCACAGCCAGCCCTTGTCGGCTTTAGCATAGAGACATAGAGCATGAGGAGTAGTGGTCCCTGAAAAGTCCACCACATACAAGTTATGTTCTACATATCCTACAAAAGCCACCTTGAGAGACTTGCTCCACATGAGGACCACGGAATGAGAACTAAAGAAAGAAGAAAGACCCATAAGAGCAAGAGCACGCACTGAGAGTAAGTTGTAATCGAGAGTTTTGACAAGCATGACGTCAACCAAGGATACATCCGGGGGTTACCACCACTTTGCCAAAACCCAAAACCCGAGAGCTTGTTTTGTCACCATAGGAGACCATGGTGTTGGCAATATTGGGTCTGGATTCGGTCATGATAGACTTGCTTACGGTCATATGACTCGTGGCACCACTATCAAGCACCCATTTTGATCCGCCGGAAGCATAGTCCTACAAGAAAATCAAGCCTTGGTTTTAGGTACCCATTTTGCAATGGGTCCCCTTTTGTTAGTGACAAGAACCTTTGGCACCCAAATGGCCCAATGATAATCATGCGTGTAAGATGATCCCACATATCTAGCATATACATGACCATCATAAGATTTGCAAAGAATATAAGAGGGATTGTTCTTTCCGGCAAAGTTGTCACTTTGCAAGAGGGTTAGGCCATTTGGTACTCCTTGGGCCATGCCCTTGTTCTTTTTTTTGTTCTTCTTCTTCTTCTTCTTCTTAGTCTTGGCAAGTTGATCCTTCAAAACCTTGACTTCCTCTATGAGATTCTCATGCTTGCAACAAGGGTTAGGAGAGCTAGAAAAGTCTATAATTTGCACAACGGAAGACTTAGAAAGATCACAAGTTAATTGAGTTTGAAGCTGTTCATGAGTTTCAAAAAGATTTGAGAATTTACTCTCCAAGGCTTTGTGTTCCTCTTTGAGTTTCTCAAGATCCTTTTGAGTCCTATCATGACCACCCACAAACTCAGCATTTTCTTTCTTGAGAACCTTAATCAAAGCAAGAGCATGGTCACGTTCTTTAATTGTAGAGGTCAAAGTGTTGTTATGATCATCTACAAGCTTAGACACATTTTCTTCAAGGTTAATTCTCATATTTTGCTCATCCTGAAGACTTTGAGTGAGAGAGGCAATTTCATCGGCGGCATCTCTTTCATTTTTACTTAGCAAGTCAAGAAGTTCTTCCTTTTCATCTAAGGCATCTCTAGCATTGTCAAGTTGTGCAAGTAAGGACTCAAAGCAGTTTTTAGTTTCTTCATCTAAGGTAGCAACAAATTCACACATGTCAATCATCTCTTTCTTCACCTCTAGACCAACAAGATCAAGAGAGGAAGGCTCGCTAGAGATAGGTTGAGGAGTGGGTTTCGGTGATACCTCGGTGGCCTTGGCCATGAAGCACTTTTGGTTGGAGGAGATGACATTTTCATTTGGCGAGTCGAAGAGGGATAGACGTGGGGTTGAGGAAGTGGCAATAGCAGCAACCCCCACAATCTCTCCACCATGAACTTCATCATCATCATCATCTTCATTCGTGCCCGAAAGATATTCTTCATGGACCACAATTGCTCGTTCCTTGTTAGTGGCGTCCTTAATGGCGTAGTTCTTGTTCAAGGGATGAGGAGGTCTTGACTTGATCTTGCGAATGAGACGACCACCATTGTCTTCACGGTTCTCAAAGGGACACTTGGCCACGAAGTGACTCTTGTTGTTGCAATTGTAGCATGACCTTTCTTTGGGAGACTTGTTGGATGATTTGAATCTTGAGTTGTCCCTTGATCTTGACTTGAATCCGGACTTGTTCCAAAAGGCCCTTAAAGCGAGAGCAAGATGTTCGTTGAAGGAACATTTGAGATCCTCTTGAGACCACTCACTTGATGTATCATCATCATCAACTTCAATAGCCTTGGCCTTCAAAGCAAGGTTCACTTTTGTTGATCCAATGGCTCTAGCTCGAGCGGACTCCGCATTCTTCTTAGCAATAGTCATGGCAATTACTTCACTCAAGACATCTTGGGAGGTCATTAAGTGAAAGTTGGTTCTTCCCTTGATAGAGTTGAGCTTTTGTTCTTCAAATGGGAGAAGAGCTTGAATGAACTTCCTCTTCATAAACCTGTCATCAACATAGTGAGCCCCAAGGTCCCTCATAGTGGAACAAAGGACCTTAAGACGCCTATACATGACTTCAGGGGTCTCATCATCTTGCATTGTGAAACCACCGCACTCGTTGTTGATCTCATCAAACTTGGAGCTTTGGATGCTAGCATTCCCAACAAAGAGCTCGGTGAGTTGATCCCAAGCTCCCTTGGCAGTGTCAAATTGGCGAATGTGAGCAAAATCCTTTGGAGTCAAGGCCTTTTGAATCATTCCCAAAGCTGTAGCATTGAGTTGCTTGTCCACCACTTCACCTCGTGTCAACTTCTTTAGGTCAAATGGAGAGAATCCATCCTCCACAATCCTCATTAACTCAATGGATGAGCTGGAAATATGTGAGCGCATTAGATATTGCCAATTGGCGAAATTAGACGTATCTAGCATGGGTGGTGCTCCTTGAGGTATAATGTGTGGCATGGGGATGAGTGGATCCGGAGTGTACTTCGGTGGGGGTACAATGAGTAGTCCTTTCCTCCATTTTCCTCTTTGAAGTTGGGTTCTCGGGCTCCTCGATGTTCTCACTTGGAACCTTGGTAGAGGTTTGAGCAACAAAACCAAGTCCCAAGTGAGTGGTGGCAGCATGAAGTTACCCTGGGCGGACAATTCGGTGGGAGGAACCTCGTTGGGTTGGGGTGTGTCAATAGCAACCATGGGGTTTGGCTTGAGAGACTGCAAGAGAGTCATCATTTCCTCGAACTTGGACATCATGGATGACTCCAATTGCTTGAGGTCATCCATAGTGGCCAAGTTCTTGGATTTTTCAGTTTCACTACTCCCTTCGTCGGCCATAGTCTCTTAGGCGGTAAAGCCCGAAGTAAGAGCCTGGGCTCTGATACCAATTGAAAGTACAAACTTGATACGACTAGAGGGGGGGGTGAATAGGCGTCTACCCAATTTTAATTTGTTTCTCACTTTTAGGCTCAACGAGAAAGGAAGTTATCTAGAGATGCAACTAAGTGAACAACCTAAATGCAAGAAAACAACCGCCAACAACAAAAACAGTAAATAGCAAGGAGTAAAGGAAGGGAACGAAGTAACCGGAGAGGGGACACGGAGATGTAATTCCCGTAGTTCACTCCCAAGGAGCTACGTCTACGTTGGAGAGGTGTCGGGGCCACACAAGGTCACCCGAGCGCCACAAAGGCCTCACCTTCTTCTCCGGTGAGCTCCCCCACAAAGGAGGCCTCACAATCCACTAACCGGTGACCTTGAAGGCGCCAAACGAAACCTTTACACCAAGGTTGAGGGGGAGGCTCCACAACTCAATTGGAGGCCCTCAACGACACCTCGAAGCATTACAACACATGCCTTAGCTCCGGGGATGCCCTACACCGTCTAGGGTTCCAATAAACCCAAGAGCAACAAGATCCACAAAGGATGGGTGGGGAAATCAAATCTTCTTTGGTGGAAGTGTAGATCTAGGTCACCTCCCTCTCCTATCAAAAGATCAAGTCATTTGAGTGGCTAGAGAGAGAGATCTAGTGAGGTGAAGTTCAAGCATTAATGGAGGAGAGAGAAAAATTCGACAGAGAGTGGGAGGAAGTGTAGGGGTTCATAGCATGGAAAACAAAATTTTCTATCGCATACAAACAAACAAGCCAAGATCTATCTATTAGATTGTAGCAACGAGTCGTTGGAATAACTTACCCTCGAAGATTCCAAAGCGGTTAACGAGAGCAGATTCTCGTGGGTGATGTAGTCGTACTCTTTCCGATCTCAAGATCGCGTAGACGATCCTTCCGGCCAAGCTCGTTAAGCAGCGCGCTCATCACACGTTCAGATTTCGACGAAGACCTTCCTCTCCCTTGTTCCAGAAAATGGGAGGTTGTAGCACTCTCCTCGCGATTCCTGCAAAGACAACGGTGGTACCTAAGTAGAGGAGATCCCGAGGCTTCGCCTTTAAGCGAGTATGGTGGAGTATGAGAGAGAGCTATTAGTGGTCTAGGATTAGACACACCAATTAGAAGGCTCTAAACCGCAGGCTAGAGCAATTAGAAGCTCTAAACCAAAACGGCTCTAAACCGGAGATTAGAGGATAGGAACTTGTGTGTCTAGGAGGAGGCCCCGCCTCCTTTTATAGGTGGGAGGCGGACAAGGGAGGAGTCCTCCTAAGTCGGCCTTGGTTGGCCGTGGAGGGACTCCTCCCCAAGTCGGTTCCAACCACCTCTTGCTTGTTTCCCACAGTTTCTGTTCCCACAGCTGCTTTCCACAGTTTCTGTTTTAGCCGTTTGACTTGAAACCGCAGTTTGACTTTTTCAGTTTTGGAACAGCAAGAACACTTAGTACATGATGCAATCATTCAATATGTAATGACACATTCATGTACCCTCCCCGAGTGTCGGACAATCCGAACCTTCTAGAACATTCCGATGAAAACACCAATCATTCCCAATTCCAAAACGGGACTTTCCTTATATGAATCTTATTCTCCGGACCATTCCGGATCACCTCGTGATATCCGGATCCCATCCGAGACTCGAACAACATCGTCTCTTTCTCATAATACCATAACTACTCAAACAACATCGAATCCTTATGTGTCTCCACGGGTTCGTGAATTATGCGGACATGATCGAGACACTTCTCAACAATAACCAATAGAGGAATCTGAAATTCATATGGCTCCCACATATTTCTACGATTACTTTGTGATCGAATGAACCACTTACATACGATACCAATTTCCCTTTGTCCCACGATAGTTTACTTATCCGAGGTTATGATCACGGTATCTCTGCATACCTAGTTCAACCTCATCGATAAGTACTCTTTCTCGTTCCTGATATGTGATCCCTTGTGAGCCAGTCACATGCTTGCAAGCTAATTGGATGACATTCCACCGAGAGGGCCAGAGTATATCTATCCATCATATGGATGGACAAATCCCACTCTTGATCCATGTGTTTCAACCAATACTTTCCGAACACTCAATGCCACCTTTATAGCCACCCAGTTACGGTGTGGTGTTTGATGTCATCAAAGCATCCATCCGGTAAAGGTGATATGCATGATCTCATGGTCGAAGGAATTAGGTTACTATGTATCAGAAAGCATATAGCAATTGAACTATTGAAATGACTTGATCTTTATGCTACGCTTATCTATAGGAGTATGTCCACCATATCATTCTCCTAACAATATGATCCTGTTGTTAATAACATCTCTATGTTCATGATCAGGAAACCATGATCATATATTAACCAACAAGCTAGTTTAACAAGAGGCTTTACTAGGGACTCTTATTTTAGTTTACAAATCACACAAGTATTAATGTTTCCGGTTAATACAATTATAGCATGGTATATAAACATTTATCATAAGTGTGAATATATGATAATAACCACTTTATTATTGCCTCTTGGGCATATCTCCAACAGTCTCCCACTTGCACTAGAGTCAATAATCTAGTTTCAAACCTTTGTGTATTCAACACCTATGGCTTTCCGGTGTTGTATGTACACGATTGCTAGTGGTCAACTGATATCCGGATCTGACACTTACAGGTCCGTGTGTAATTGCATGTCTTTGCGTCTTTATGCATCACTCATTCTCTAATGAGATGGCTTTGTATAAATTTGGTCTTTCGGTGTGACCTTTAGTTCTTTGGGGTTAAAACATGTTGATAATATTGTCGCACAATATATCTTCATAGTATTATCCCACTGTGAACTACACCTAGTTTGATAACAAACTACTTGACACAAATGCCCTCTTTTGCTGCTAAAATAGCAGTCATATACTTAGCCTTTTGTTGTAGTATCTATCACAATGTCTTAACTTTGGAACTCATCCAAATCCATTATGGAACTCACTTTCCATTATATTGTGCCACCCTTAGTTTAGATTGAGATAAACTTAATTTGTATTTTGTGACAAAACTATTATCAATGTAGTACTTTTACAATGAACTAACCATCTATTTGTCACTTCAACAAATAATATAATCTTAGTTCTTCCAAAAGATCATAAGAATATCCTTACTATTGTCCAATGATCTTCTTATGAATCATTCTGGTATATGCTCATAGCACAGGACATATCTGGATTTGTACATATCACAGTATGATTGATATAAATATTCTTTGTGATTTCAAACATCAAGTATCAATCTATACTTGAATCTTTGTTTCACTTACCCTGTGTCAATACACTTGAATATATCATCAATATTGAACTCATTCAATCCTTTCTGTGCGACAAGAACCTTTCTTGTAGTTTCTATATTGAACTCATTCAATATCTCGTCTATGTACTTCTGGCACAACCATATTAGCGTCTATTGATGCCAAATATTTGGGTTTTTCCTAAGCCTTTCATCGAGATGAAATTCTTAATATGTGTTAATAAAATATACATCATTTCCAATCAACAATATGTCTTCCACATAACGTATTAGAAATATGTCTTAGCGCTCCCACTTAATTTCTTGCAAACGCAAGCATCTTCATTGTCTCTGATGAAATTAAACTCTTTTAACAGTTTCATCATAGTGAAGATTCCAACTTCGCGATGCTCACTTCAACCATTGAAGTTTGCATATGCTTTTAGCATCCTTTGAATTAACAAAACCCTATGGACCGTGTCATGCACACGTCCTAGGTAACGATTCTATTAGAAGAACTTGTTTTGTTTATTCAACTACCATATAACAAATTATATGTAGTGGTTGCTACATTAATCTCTAGACTAAATATCGCTATGAAAGATCAGATCTTGTCATAGTCAACCTTTGAACATTGTTGTGAACTCTTTCCCAACATGTCGACTATTTCATAGATGTGCAACATCCATGTCTATTTATTTATAGATCCAAACACAACTGTAGGGTCTTACACCTTTCTCGAGGGTCCTTCAAGTTCAAAACTTGATTTCTCGTGTATGGAACTATCACGGATTTTATGGCTTCAAGCCATTTGAGTCGAGGCCCATCATCACTTCTTTGCATGTAGTCCGTTCATTATTCTCAAATAATGATTCAACCCTCAAATCTTGGTATTTGATTGTTTACTCGACCTACTTGTTTCAATAGGAACTTAGATCTCCGTGACCACAACCTTTGAAGCACGTGAGCCATGAGCATTATTGCGCCTCAAAACACTTTTCAAGGCCAAGAACTCGCACATATAGCTAAGGTTCTTTAACCTTATCAAAGTTCTATTGTCCTCCCACTTAACTTTTCACGAAAAATTCCTTCTCAAAGAAACTTGACGTTCTAAGCAACAAACACTTTTGTCTCCTGTTTATGGAGGAATACTTAACAGTTTATACAAAGACAGTTCATCCGACTTTGGTTGCACACATCTTTCTTATGCATAGCATACCAATGTTTAAGAAAGGACAACTTGGGTTTTATCCCAAACCATAACCTTATATGGTGTCATTTCAACGGATTATGATGAAGCTCTTTTCAAGGGAAAACGGTAATCTCTAAAGCTTTTAATCTTTAAAATATAATGGCAGTTTTATGAATTACACCTTCGATCTTACCATGTCAAACAAGGTTTAATTACATATCTCG
Source organism: Avena longiglumis (assembly GCA_030063025.1). Classification (NCBI taxonomy): domain Eukaryota; kingdom Viridiplantae; phylum Streptophyta; class Magnoliopsida; order Poales; family Poaceae; genus Avena; species Avena longiglumis. Next base: position 53,008,763 of record CP125976.1, read on the forward strand.
AACGCTCCATACTCTTATGGTGTTTCGGAAAATGCAAATCCACTAACGATTCCTTAAATCTTAGGTATTATGCTAAACTTGTAACTCAAATATCTTCCTTTATGATCTTATCATAAACTATTTATATTCTTGTTACAATGATTTTGCACTTCATCTTGAAAGTCCTTGAACTTTTCAAATGTTTCACACTTCATCCTTATTAAGTAAATATTCATATATTCACTCAAATTTTGGAGAAAGCACATGAAGTTGAAATCCATCGCTTGACTATACATAATGGACTTCATACAACAATATGTACAAGTTCCAATAAGCTAGTCTATCGTTCCCTTTTGGCCTATGAACGAAGTTTTAATTATCTCTAGGAATGTTTCACAAGCGTCATTTGATCAAAATCAAATAGACTCCAAAATTCCATCCATATGGATTTTCTTCATGTTTTCTTTCCAATATAATTTAAACGGCGATGTCACTTCCTAAGTGATCTTTCAATCAATTTGTCTTTCGACATATTTAGCACTAGTTTTATGGATGTGATATCTCCAACGAAATTTGCAAATCATCCATCTTTTATAGATTACGGCAATTATTTGAACAACCCTTTTCTCATAATAATACCGATAAAACAAATCTTGAAGGCAAGCTTTGATGTTTAACGAGCAACACAATAACCCTTTATTTTGTTCTCGATGAACATCATCACATATTCTTTTGCTAGTTACTTAGGCCATTGTAGTTCATGAATTGTGTTGTTTCGTATGACGATTCACACCAACAAATTCAGTATCAAATACTTAAGAACCACATTGTTTAATAAGCAAAGAATATAGCCATAACATGTATATCATCTATATACTTAAACAACAATTCTAGTCCTTTCTTTTACGCCATATATTTATGAGATTCTCTTCAAGATTTCCTTCGCTTGAAAGAATCTATCAACATCAATAGTGGAGTCATACATATGACACATAGTCCAAAGCGTGTATAGTTAAATACCAATGTCTCTGGACTTGCACTTTGAAGTAGATCACCATTATCAAGTGTTTGGTGTTCTTTCAAATTCCTTTCTTTAGTAATCTCTTGGTGTAGTAAATATTTTACCTACATCAAATATTCACCCTTATCATGGAATTATCCATGATCAAGCTACTATTAGCTTGTAACGGTGAATTGTGAGTATAATGTTGCTCTCCCAAAAACTTTTGGAGGTTTAGGACAACTAGTGTCTCCAACCTTTTGCAAATTCTCATCAAATATGAGAACATGACTTTAGCCATATTATACTCTATCATGTTGCAACTAAACTTCGTTCAGATATCACAATATCTTCCACAAATCATGGTTTCAAACAACTCTTTCATATCCTTAGATAACCTTGATATTAGGAGAATCCTTTGAATATCAAGAATCATGGAGACAAACATGATACTTATATACTAACACTTGGAATTGTTACTCTTGATTTAATACTAATTATTAAACTTCATGGAGTAACCTAACTTCGAAAGTTTGCAATAGGACTTTTAAACTTTAGATTAACACTTCAAAACAATACGATACCAACAGTAAAGTAACTAACGAATTCTATAGTTTTATCATCTCAATTATAACTAAGCGCAAGGTGGTAAACGGATGCCAATGACTACAACAACTATGCAAATTCACTTTGATTTAGTTTATGATAAATTGAGTTCTAATTAATAATTAAATTAATCTAGGTGAACTCCCACTCAAAACAATATCCCTCACATTGTTTTAGTGATCACACGAACCAAATCCACCACATCAAAGCCGATCATCACGAGAGTTGATATAGCTTCAATGGCGAACAATCAACATGTTCATCATATCTACTATATGACTCATGCTCTACCTTTCGGTAATCCGTGTTCACGAGGCCATGTCTGCATACATGCTAGGCTCAGTAAAGATCAAACCTTAGTTTCCGCATGAGCAAATCTGGCTTGCTCACGTTGTATACACTTGTAGAATCTAACACACCCGATCATCACGTGGTGCTTCGAAACAACAAGCTTTAGCAACGGTGCTAACTAAGGGTGAACACTTTATGACTTGAAATTCATGTGCATGATAGATCATCTTATAATGCTACCGTCGTCTACTAAGCAATACAAGATGCATAAAGGATTAACATCACATGCAATTCATAATGAGTGATATGATATAGCCTTTCTTCTTTGTGCTTCCGATCTCCATCTTCAAGCACGAATATGATCTCCATCATCACCAGCATTGCATCAAGGTCAATGACGCTGCTCCATGGTTGTCGTCCACCAGCTTCAACTATTACAACTACTTTGAATAGACACGCGGGTCTTAACAGAAATTAAAGACAACCATATGGCTCCTGCCGGTTGCCAACTTACAATAAGGAACATTGCATACATCATATATAATCACAATCATGGCCATATCACATCACAGCACACCCCTGCAAAACAAAGTTAGACGCTTCTACTTTCTTTGCATATTTTACGTGGTTTGGGGCTTTCAATAAGTGTCGTTCTAACTTACGAACAAGAACCACAACATTGATACTAGTATTGTCAATCACCCGTTGTAAATTGGATCTTAACTATGCTAGGAGAAACAGGCACCCGCAAAGCCACTTATGCAATACAAGTTGCATGTCAAGCATGGAGCAAGTCTCATGAACGATGTCATGTAAGGTTAGCCCGGGCCGCTTCATCCCAACATACCGCAAGATGCAAAGTACACAATAAGCAATCGACAATAAAAGCATCAACGCCCACAATGACCATTGTGTTCTACTCGTGCAACAAATCTACATATAGACACGGCTCTGATACCACTGTAGGGGTTCGTAGCATGGAAAACAAAATTTTCTATCGCATACAAACAAACAAGCCAAGATATATCTATTAGATTGTAGCAACGAGTCGTTGGAATAACTTACCCTCGAAGATTCCAAAGCGGTTAACGAGAGCAGATTCTCGTGGGTGATGTAGTCGTACTCTTTCCGATCTCAAGATCGCGTAGACGATCCTTTTCGGCTGCGTTAAGCAGCTCTCCCATGATCGGTCACATGTTCTGATTCGACGAATACCTTCCTCTCCCTTGTTCCAGAAAGCGGAGGTTGTAGCACTCTCGCGATTCCAAAGACAACGTGTGGGAAGTAGAGGGAGATCTGAGGCTTCGCCTTAAGCCGAGCGAGTATGGTGGAGTATGAGAGAGAGATATTAGTGGTCTAGGGATTAGACACACCAATTAGAAGGCTCTAAACCGCAGGCTAGAGCAATTAGAAGTTCTAAACCAAAACGGCTCTAAACCGGAGATTAGAGGATAGGAACTTGTGTGTCTAGAGGAGGAGGCCCTGCCCCTCCTTTTATAGGTGGGAGGGGCGGCCAAGGGGAGGGGAGTCCCTCCCCAAGTCGGCCTTGGTTGGCGCGCCGGCTTGGAGGGACTCCTCCCCCAAGTCGGTTCCAACCACCTCTTGCTTGTTTCCCACAGTTTCCTGTTTCCCACAGTTTCCTGTTTTCCACAGTTTCCTGTTTTAGCCGTTTGACTTTCAAACTGGCAGTTTGACTTTTTCAGTTTTGGAACAGCAAGAACACTTAGTACATGATGCAATCATTCAATATGTAATGACACATTCATGTACCCTCCCCCCCGGAGTGCCGGACAATCCGGAACCTTCTAGAACATTCCCGATGAAAACACCGGAATCATTCCCGAACTCAAACGGACTTTCCTTATATGAATCTTATTCTCCGGACCATTCGGATCACCTCGTGATATCCCGGATACCATCCGAGACTCGAACAACATTCGTCTCTTTCTCATAATACCATAACTACTCAAACAACGTCGAATCCTTAAGTGTGTCTCCTACGGTTCGTGAATTATGCGGACATGATCGAGACACTTCTCCTAACAATAACCAATAGAGGAATCTAGAAATTCATATGGCTACATATTTCTCACGATTACTTTGCGATCGAATGAACCACTTACATACGATATCAATTTCCCTTTGTCTCACGATAGTTTACTTATCCGAGGTTATGATCGTCGGTATCTCGCATACCTAGTTCAACCTCGATAAGTACTCTTTCTCGTTCCCGATATATGTGATCCTTGTGATCCAGTCACATGCTTGCAAGCTAATTGGATGACATTCCACCGAGAGGGCCCAGTATATCTATCCGTCATATGGATGGACAAATCCCACTTGATCCATGTGTTTCAACCAATACTTTCCAACACTCAATGCCACCTTTATAGCCACCCGATTACGGTGTGGTGTTTGATGTCATCAAAGCATCCATCCCAGAAGGTGATATGCATGATCTCATGGTCGAAGGAATTAGGTTACTATGTATCGAAAGCATATAGCAATTGAACTATTGAAATGACTTGATCTTTATGCTACGCTTATCTATAGGAGTATGTCCACCATATCATTCTCCTAACGATATGATCCTGTTGTTAATAACATCTCTATGTTCATTATCAGGAAACCATGATCATATATTAACCAACAAGCTAGTTTAACAAGAGGCTTTACTAGGGACTCTTATTTTAGTTTACAAATCACACAAGTATTAATGTTTCCGGTTAATACAATTATAGCATGGTATGTAAACATTTATCATAAGTGTGAAGATATGATAATAACCACTTTATTATTGCCTCTTGGTCATATCTCCAACAGGAAGAAGGGGGATGCCTTAAATAGCCCCCGCTGACGAACGTTACAACCCCGCGACCTCACGAAGTTCCTGAGAGGCCAAGTTCCGCCAGCCTGGCTCCAACGGTCATCGGACGACCGTTGGCCGCTCGAGCGCAACTAAGTTCCGGTCAAAACAGATCGAAAGTTCGGTGAACTTCCGAGCAAGTTCGAGCAAGTTCCGCAAATAGCACACTTCGGACGAATTCTTGAGCCGCCACCGAACTTGGGGAACAAGAGAAAACTTTGGGTCAAGCAAATCGACCGAAAGTTCGGCTTGGCGGAAGTACCGCCAGAACTTTTAGCGGACAGTTCGATGCAAGTTCGCCAAGTTACGCAAATAGCACACTTCAAACAGAAGTTCTTGAGCCGCCACCGAACTTGGGCGAACTAGCGTCGGAACAAACTGTAGAACAACCCGCAGAAAAAGTTTGAGCGGAACTTCCGGCCTATGACCGGAAGTTCCGGTGAGACACAAAAGGCTCCAACAGAACAGGAACACGCTCTCTCATGGGATAATGGGATGGCTGTGGCAGTGCATATAGGTTTGTGCAAGAACAAGTGATTTCCTACAGCCTTCCAAAATGGACCCCCTCTTAATAGTACAGTGGTCTAAAAACAACAACCGTAAAGAAACTAGGAGAAGACTAAAAGGCCACCGTCTTCAAAAGATCACAAGAGAGCATCCATCACAATAGAAGGAGACATCAACAACGTTTCCCCTGAAACTCAAGAGCACAATTAAAACCACGGTTGGGATTGTCATTTAACACCAAAAACATCATGGGAAGATATAGTCCTTTCAGCTTTGTTATGGAACATTACAATCGAGGTCTCTTCAACAAGCTACAAAGCTTAAAGCAACGCATCAAGAGTGTGGATGAGTGCTACAAGGATGTGGATATTGCAATGATGATAGAAACCATCATGGATTCCTCGAAACAAACAATGTCAAGATTCTTGAATGGGTTAAACTACTCAATAAAGAGAGTCACCAAATTCCAACCATACAACACCATTGTTGAATTGGTTCATCAAGCTTGAAAGGCCAAGAGAAGAGTCCAAAATAATCTTCGCTACTTCAAGTCCAAGCAAGACTACACAACAAAGTACTCCCAACAACAATATCCTTTGGAATAAACTTCTCCTACAAAACCTTCGACTTTCTCAAGCCACCAATCAACAAGAATGAAGACAACATCATACACAATGTAATCTCAAGCATCAATAGTAAAAAGATAAGTTACTTGTTTCAAGTGCAAGAAGGATGGACACAAGTCCTTTGTGTGCCCAAACATCAAGGTCATGGTACTAATGAAAAATGGAGAAAATGAACAAATGAGGACGGAGAACATGAAGCTTTGAAATAAGTTAACCTCCAACAACAAGACACAAGTGACAACAATGAAATCTATTGCAATCATGACAAAATACAATGCTCATAGTCATAAGAATATTGACCACCAATCTCCAAGTTGAACAATACTAAAGGTGCAATCTCTTCCAAACTAGAGCCGACATAAACGGAAATCTACCAAAGTGATCATAAATGGCAGAAGTTGTCATAATTTGGCGAGTGAAGAACTTTGCAAAAAACTCAAGTTGGAGTATATGAAGCATCCCCATCCATATCATGTCTAATGGCTTGGTGACAACAGAATCTTCAAGATAAAGTACAAAGTCCAAGTCTCTTTCAAGAGTCTCCCTTATGAAGATATCATCGAATATGACATACTACCGATGATGGTTTGTCACATGCTTCTTGGGAGACCATGGAAATTTGACAGAGAAGCTATACATGATGGTCACACCAACCACTATTCCTCCAAGTGGAAGAACAACACCTTTGTGCTCCAACCCATGATGCCAAGACAATTCATTATCGCAAATGCAATAATCCTACCCAAGATACAAACAAGAGAAGGATCCTGGTGATATGAGTGGTGAGAGCCAAAAGCCAAAATTTAGTTGAAAAACAATGACTGTCACATTGAATGCCACAAAAAGTGAGATGAGTGATTTCAGTGTGACCTATGCTAACAAACTATCATATAATTATCTATCTTTGTTATCAATTTTGCAAGGTACTCAAGATAGGAAACCAACTCTAATGCACGTACCTACGATAAGATATCCAACAACAACATGAAGACAAGAAATACTACAAGCTCTCCGACAACAATGACCAAGGCTTTGATCCCGGAGATCCCACCTCATACAAGTTCAAGGCCAGTGACATATCTACTCCTATACATGATGATGAGAGTTTAGAGTCGACGATGACTCTTTTTCAAGAGGAGATGATGCATCCCGACATATAGTAATCACCATGCCACCCATTGAACCAAGCGATCCAAGTCATGCTACTCCCACACAAGGTGAATTTTTTCCATAACTCTTCTCCTTTAGTACCCATTTGAATGGAATGCTACGTGAGACAAACACCCATCTTGTGACTAGATCCATACCCATGGACATGATGCCAATAGGAGATGCTAAGGATTCACGAGGATCCAAGACAAACAAGCATGAAGTATGGAAGATGAGAAGAAGAAGAAGAAGAAGCAATGATACGTCCAATTTGCATCACCATTCTATATCATAATTTGCCTCTATTCATTGATATATGTCTTATTATGAGGTATTACTTATGTATTTTCCACTGTTTTTGCATGTTGGATGATTCTTGGAGGATGGACTGCCGGAGTCTGGATTCTGATGGAAAAAGAGGTGTTTTGATGCAATTTCGCGAAGATCAGAAAAATACCAGAAAAATATGGGAAAATTATATTTTCCCGAAAGACGAAGGAAGCCAGAAGGGGAGGTGCAACCGGGCCACAGGGGGCCCACACCCCTCCTAAGCGCGGGCCCACCTTGTGTAACACCCTCAGAATCGACCCTATGCAAGTTTTAGCAAAACCCGCCAAACCTGCATAGAAACGATTCAAAGGTGCCCACCAGGCACTTTCGTGCGGGTGGAAAACGAAGTAATAACATTACACAACAGTCCTCGATGGGACCCACAAAACAGATATATACAACAGTGACTCAAAGAGTCAAGAATACAGATATACGGTACAAAGACTCAAATCACCTTGAAAAGATGGAGCGTCCGACTACGGACAAGATGCAAATGGGGCTAAGAGCCCTGAAGAATAACCAATGGCGTCCATAACCCTGCCCAGGCCAAGCCGGAAGGGTAACCCTGCTAACGACGTCGATCTCAAACCTGCTTAAACAAAAGTGCCGACAAAGGCAAAGGAAAAGAGGAGGCGTCGATCTTGAGGCCAAGACACGGCGAGGCTAGAATTCCGGTCCTCGCCTACATAGGTATGGTGGATCAAGTGGCGTGACATGCACTAAACAACCTATAGAGACTCGATACAACTGGCGGTTATCAGAGAGAGGTGAGAAAGACCTATTCGGAACCAACCTGATACCAACACCAAACAATCCCATCCTGGTATTCCCCCTCGAGACCAAACGAAGAAGTCAACCGAGGAACTCACACATTTGGCAGTTTTATTTATTCAGTTGTCGTTGCAGCAATTACTAGTCAGGTTTAGATAATCATCCTGATAAAGTAAGTAGTGGGCACTTTTAGTGAACCATTCCGTGATAGTTGCAACACTTACTAGTCAGATACAATTAGCATGAGATAACCCCAAAACCTAGCAGTAGTTGGTACTTTTATTTAGCCATTCCATTGTAGTTGCAATACTTACTAGTCAGGTACAATGGTCGCAAGCGACAACTCAAACAAGCAATTGTGGGCAGTATTATTTAGACATTCCATTATAGTGAAGCTAATTACTAGTCATTATAAAGTCAAATTTATAGCACTACTTTAGTTATGCTTGTCTATGGTCGAGAATCGTGCTCCAAGTCGTCCATAACCGCGACACGGCTTTGAGTTTTTACCGGTCGGGTGCACAAATAGCAACACACACTCGATCAACCTCGGAAAAACCAAATCAAACCCAACGAGGCCTTCACGACAAAGCAATCACAGGATTCAGAAATATTTTGGGGCCACCCCATTGAGTAGACCCAAGAAGCGGATGACTCGAGACGGACTCAAGGTTTGCGACAATGGCTGTAAACGACTGGGAACCCGAAAGTGTGGCTGGGCTTGTCGATACCGCGAAAACACTCCGCTTACCTAAACAGTATAGTGTGCTCCTCGCACAATTTAAATAAAGCATTAGCATGGCATAAGTACAGGATCTTAAATAAAACCTCAAACTAGTTTGTGGCCCCAAGAAATAAGACTGAATCAAGCTCTGGCTCAGGGGGGGTCCCATAATCCTCCCGGATGTGGATAGCGCGATAAATCAAGGAACAGGTATCAAGTACTCGGGGTCCTACGGGACACAAGTGGGCGTTCGGAAACCAAATATTATCTATCACCCACCGATGCCTCTGCTTACTTCAATTTTAGTTGTTAAACAGGAATTAAAGTGAACGATAAGTAAAGCCATGATCATCTCCAACATCAACATGCGGCAATACTCCAACAACTGTGGCACTTGACGACACGCAACAGCACTTGAGCAAGCGACTACGACGCGCAAGTCCAACTATCTACCAAACAACAGGTAATAGGATGTGTCCAAGGCAATATAAGGCTGCAAGGGATATCACGGGTACGAAAACTAGAGCAACGCAACACAGATAGCAATAGATCAACAGGAGGGAAATAAATACTATAAAAGTAAGATAGGTAGAAAGGGGGAGATGCTCGCCTGAAAACATTATCGAAGGTTCAACCGAAGATCGGGGCGAAGCTCACATCAACTCAACGGTCCAATCCGCGAAGAAGCAAATCACTAGAAGAAACACCGGATGTACTATTTAACACAACAGCAGAAGATCGGGCATGATGCAAGCATGATGTATGGCATGGCAAAGATGCGATGCAATTAGGTCATATTAAGCGGAACCGGGGTCCCGACAATATTTAGGTGGTTCATGTTGTTTAGCTAACCCCCAATTTAAATGTTGTTTAACAAGGCAGAATATATCAACGGTTCGCTACACAAGTTTAAATGAGGCCGATATGAGACTAGATTGCCCGCATATGGGCCCCATATTTAATTATGAGGTGAATCGGCATAAGGCCCCCAAACCACAGGACAAGGATGCATGCATGAACAGTTTAATATGCAACCATTTGTATTATATTATAAAATAGGGTTTCGGGAAGGGGTTCACACATTGAGGGGGCTCGACGATCTTGGGGTTCCGGGTTCGGGGTTCGGTCTCAAGGTTCAGGGTTCGACGTGTTCGTTCTCGGACAACTGAGGTAGATCTTGTCGCTTCCGGGACGGGCCCTGGTTTGGTGTCGGGGGCGCATCGGGCTCGCCCTGGTTGCTGTCGATCTTGTCGTCGCGAAGATCTCGTCGGGTCCGTGAATCGGTCGGTCTTGGCGTCCGGGGTGCAGTGCTTGGCGTTATGCGTCGGTGTCCTTATCGTCCGTGTTCTCGAGCATCGCATCCGGGAAGAAGTACTTGTCGCACATGGGGTCTTCGGGTCGAAGAACTTGGTACGTCCGGGTTCGGTCTCCGGATCCGGGAAGAAGGCCTTCGGATCCGTGACGTAGGCCTTGGCGTCCCTGTCGGAGTACTCGGGTGTCATTGCCGGACTTGGATCGGCAGCGGGTCGTCGACTAACCACAGAGGTTCCGATGGCGGCATCGATCGGAGTCGTGCGTCCCGGGGTGGTCATCTCACTCTTCGGTTATGACGGCCTTGGCGATTCAAGATCTTGGTGTCAAGGCGACATCGAAACAATGGGTCTTGTCGTTCCCGGTCGGCCTTGGTATCTTGAACGGCACCGTAGATCCTGGGCGCCTTGGTCTCGGCGGCACAAACAATCTGGAACATCGGACCATGCATGCGCGTGAGGTCTGGTGACATCGGCCGCTCAAGAGGTGGAGGGTTTTCCTATGCGAACCAGAACACGCCCACGACCGGACGCTACCGGCAGGCTTTGACGTCTGGAGGGCCGGTCGCGCAGGTCCGTGGCGGCGCCAGATCCGCAGCTGCACGCGCGGGTGTCGCTGGGAAGCGGCAGGCTCCGGCGAGAGGCGCCAAGCGACGACGGCAGACGAGGCTCACGGCCAGAGGTCGGCGAGCCAAGTGGTGACGGGCCGAGACGACGGGAGGCAGAGGATTCGGAGAGGGACCCATGGGAGGCAGCTGGGTTGGCCGTGAGCATGCGAGGCGACGCTGGTCGAGGCGAGGCCGGCGGAGCTGGGGTCCGGCGAGCTCGGGCGGCGAAGGTGGCCGGAGGTTGCAGGGAGGCGGAGGTGCGGGGGGAGCGGCGGTCGCTGGAGGAGACGGGCGGCGGGACGCGCGCTTGGGAGCAGAGAGGGGCGAGGCGAGGCGAGGCGGGTCGGAGGCCGTCGTGAGGCGCCGTCTGGGAGGACGACGACCAACGGCGAAGGCCAAGAGGCGGAGAGGGCGCAGACGCTGGGCAGTGGGATCTGGGAGGAGCGGGTCGTCGCGTGGGGTCGGGGTGCAGTGTGGCGTGGGGTTGGGATTTGGTCCGGTGGCATCGCATGGGCGGGAAACGACCGTGAGCGGGATCCAGACGGGCTGTGAGAGGAGCGGGGAAAGAGGTGGGGCCAGGGAGAGGGCCTTGACAGGGGCCAGGGGTGGGGACCAGGCGGCGGTTGGGGCAGTGTGTGTGGGTGTGTTGCGTGCGTGTGTGTGTTGTGTGGTGGGTGATTGGGGAGAGAGGGAGAGAGGCCAAGTGGCAGCGTGGGATAGGGTAGAGGGAGGGGAGAGGTGAGGTGTCAGGTGGGGATTGGATGGGGTGATGTCGAGGGGGTGTGGGTAGATTAGGTTGGGTAGACTAGGGATTTTAGGCAGACCGATTGTTTGGACTGGGGGTGGCCGTTCGGGTCGAATCGGCCCGTTCGACTGCCCCCACTAAAATAATTTAATATTTTTATTTGTTTAAAACAAGACTTCTACAAACCGATAGCAGACAAAACAAAATATTCCGGCGACCCGGGTTTGCGTGTTGAACAAAGGCGGGGCGTTTAGAAAACAAAACTAGGTTTTTCCGAAAATAGTTTTATGCAAGCAAATGCAAGATGATGACGATGCTTAAATGCAATGTGGCATGATGACATGAGCATGCGGTCATGATGATGCAATGCACAAAAACAACGCGATTTTCTAGTAGTGGTTTTGCGGGATGCCACACCTTGCCCAGCGCCTAGGGCAGGTGTGGCCCACCTGCTCGGCCTCCGACTCCGCCCTCTCGTCTATATCTTCCTCACGGAACCCTAACACCAGGGGAGCGACCACAAATAGATTTTTGCCGCCTCTGCGGGGCGGAAAACACCGAGAGAGAAAGATCTCTTTGACATACAGATTTCTGCCGGGGAAATTCCTTCCTGGAGAGGGGAGATCATCGCCATCAACACCGTCATCAAGCTAGGCTTCATCGGGATCATCATCATCATGCACACCATCATCTCCACTAGCACCATCATCACCACTCCATCCCGCTATAACAATTGTGTTGGATTGCTTTAGTTCTTAGGGGAAACTTTCCCGCTGTTAATTAGTATTGTAGTTGATGATTGTGAGTGGAACCATTGGATTATTGTTTATGTTCAGATTGTTATTCATCACCATATCATCTTTGATCATGATCCATATGATATCTTGTGAGTAGTTCGTTTAGTTTTTGAGGACATGGGAGAAGTCATGTTGTTAGTAGTGGATTTGTGTTGAGTTATTATTCAATGGTTTAGTATTTAAGTTGTGGTGCTATTCTTCTAGTGGTGTCATGTGAACGTCGACTACATGATACTTCACCATTTATGGGCCTAGGGAAATGCATTGTGTATTTGGAAACTAATTGTGGGGTTGCCGGAATGACAGAAATCTGAACCCCCGTTAGGACACCATTGCATAAGGGAGCGTAGGATCTCAGAGTTTAAGGTTGTAGTTAGGTTTATATCTTAATTACTTTCCCTTTATTTGCGTATGCTTGCACGGGGTTTAATAACAAGTATGTATTAGTCAAAGTAAGGTCGGTACATTAGCATAGGTTCACCCACACAGAAGAGTACTCAGCTATTTGAAGCGAAAGCACTTGACAGAATTCCCATGTGTCCTCGAGAACGTTTGGTCCTTATAATTATTTCCATCGGCCTGTCCTTTGCTAAGAAAGGATTGGGCCACTTGCTGCGTTTGTTCGTTGTCTTTCTTACTTGCACTTTGTTTTGTTGCTTTATCAGAAAACCCCTAAAAATCCGTTTGCTAAGTATTTACCGAGAATTGCTGCTCCATACCACTAGTCAACACCTTCTTCTCCTCATTGGGATCGACACTCCTATTTATCGGAAAATCGCGTTGTTTTTGTGCATTGCATCATCATGGCCGCATGCTCATGTCATCATGCCACATTGCATCTGAGCATCGTCATCATCTTGCATTTGTTCGCATAAAACTATTTGCGGAAAAACCTAATTTGTTTTCTAAACGCCCCGTCTTTATTCAAACGCAAAACCCGGGACACCGGATTATTTTGTTTTGTTTGCTATCGGTTTGCAAAAGTCTGTTTGAAATAAATAAATTATTTAATTATTTTTAGTGGGGGCGATCGAACGGCCGATTCAACCATGACCACCCCGGAATAAAATCGGTCCACCTAAACCAGCCCACCCGAATTCTAAAGCTACCTAGTACTAATGTACCCACCACTCACAGCTCGCCACCTCACCCCTGGCCCCAATCCCTACCCACCCCGCCACCTCATCAATCCCCTACCTTTTCCTCCCTCCCTCTCTCTCACATGTTTCCCATCTACCCCTCTCTCTTCCAACCGGGCCCCACCTGCTGCACCTCAGCCCCACCCCCTGGTCAACCCACCCCCCTCTCTCTCTCTCCCTGACCGGCCGGACCCACCCCACCCCAACACACACGCCCCGTACACAGAACCACCACCCCGCTCTCGTCTGGTCCACCCCCACTCTCCCTCCCTGCCCACTCACGCACACACCGACACACATGCACGCCACCCCCGTGCAGCCCCTGTCCCCGGGCCCCACCCCGCTTCCCTGTCCCCGCACGCCTCCCCAACCGCGTCCCCTTCCTCTTCCTCCCTTCCGGCCACCTCTCCTCTCCTCCTTCCTCTCCCTCCGCGGCCGCCTGGCTCACCTCTCCGCCCACGGCTCCACGACCTCCTCATGGGGCTTCCTCCTTCCCACTGCGCCACGCCTTCCTCCTCCGCCGGCCTCCCGCATCCTCCTCTCGCCTCTCGACCACCGCCACCAGCCGCCTCTCCTCCGGTCGCGCCACCATGCCGGCCTCCTCCCCTGCCTCCTGGCCGCTGCCTCGCCATGAGCCGCACCTCCTCTTCTCCAGCCGCCCGGAGCGCCCGCCTCCTTCCCGCAAGCCCCGCCGGCCTCGAGCCTCACGACCGCCTGAAGCTCGCCCGCGCCTCCGGAGCTCTCCTCTCCGCCGGCGTCTCCTCGGGCCGCTTCCCTTCTCCGCTGCCAGGCCGCTTCTTCGCCCACCCGCCGGCGGCCCTTCAGGCCGCCGCGCGCGCCCGCGATCGGCCTCGCACGCCAACCCTGCCGCCGAAGCTTCGCCCGCAGCCTGCCGCCACCTCTCTCTGCCGCCGCCGCCCGGCCGCACGAGCTCGCTGCCCGCATCGCAGCTAGACGCCGCCATTGCCGGTCCGGTTCTCCTCGTGGCGACCACGACGACCACGACCCTGCCAGACTCACTGTCGACCTGTTGAAGTGGCGATGGTGCTGGCCTTGTTTAGATCTCGCTAAGCTACCACGCATCGTCAATTCTATATCGTCCACGAAACCCCAATGTCTTCTTCATGGATCTGATGTTCGAAGACCGTATACCCCGATGACCGCCAAGAACCTCGACACGAAAACGCCGAGTTCCCTTCGCGGAGTCCAAGCTCTTCGACCCTGGATCCATAGAACGTTCCGCCGAAGCCACGGACCCTCGGGATGACAAGTTCTCCACTCAAGGGCGACAAGGCTTTCTTCACGGATTTCAAGACCCCGTCATCGAAACGACAAGATCATCGTCATGGAAACCGAAGACCACATGGGCGACAAGTACTTCCTCGAGGACGCCAAGTACTTCACCCCGAACACCGAGACCCGGTGCGACAAGTACTCCTTCCCGGACGCCGAGCTCGCCGAGAACCCGGATGCGACAAGATCTACCCGTTGATCGAGAATGTTTCTGCCGAGACCGATCCCGTCGAACCCCAGATCCGAACCCCGAGACCGAACCCCGAACCCCCGGAACCCCAAGTTCGCCGAACCCTAATGTGTGAACCTTTTCCCGAGCCCCTATTTTATAAACGCTAAATATAAAACCTGCTGCATATTAATCATTCATCTCGCATGCATATTTGTGTGGTTTGGGGGCCTTATGCCGATTCACCTTATAATTAAATATGGGGCCATCTGCGGGCAAGTCTAGTCTTATATTGGCCTCATTTAAATTTGTGTAGCGAACCGGTAACTTATCTTGCCCTGTTATTACAACATTTAATTTGCGGGGTAGATAAATAACATGAACCATTTAATTATTGTCGGGACCCCGGTTCCGCTTAATCCTGCCTAATCGCATCGCACCTCTGCCATGCCATACATCATACATGCATCATGCCCGATCTTCTGCCGTAATCTTAAATATTGCATCCGGTGTCTATTCTAGTGTTTTGGTTCTTCGCGGATAAGGCTGTTGAGTGGATGCGAGTGTCGACCCGATCTCGGATGAACCTTCGACAATGTTTTCAGGCGAGCATCTCCCCCTTTCTACCTATCTTACTTTTATAGTATTTATTTCCCTCCTGTTGATCTATTGCTATCTGTGTTGCGATGCTCTAGCTTTCGTACCCGTGATATCCCTTGCAGCCTTATATTGCCTTGGACACCTCCTATTACCTGTTGTGTGGTAGTTAGTTGGACTTGCGCGTCGTAGTCGCTTGCTCAAGTGCTGTTGCGTGTCGTCAAGTGCCACAGTTGTTGGTGTATTGCCGCATGTTTGATGTTGGAGATGATCATGGCTTTACTTTTCGTTCACTTTATTTACTGTTTAACAACTAAAATTGAAGTAGGTAAGCAGAGGCACAGGTGTAGATGTTATTTGGTTGTTAACCGTCCACTTGTGTCCCGTAGGACCCCGAGTACTTGATACCTGTTCCTTGAATATTCGCGCTATCCACATCCGGGAGGATTATGGGACCCCCCTGAGCCAGAGCATGATTCATTCTTATTTCTTGGGGCCACAAACTAGTTTGAGGTTTTATTTACTATCCTGTACTTATGCCATGCTACTGCTTTATTTACGATTGTGCGAGAGCACCTGTCTTGTTAGGAATTGTGACCCGTTTTGTATCGACAAGCCAGCTTTGGGTTCCCGTTGCTTCTGCCCGGCCCCACAAACCTCGGGTCCGTCTCAAGTCACTAACCGTTGGGTGTACTCAAGGGTGGCCCCGAAATATTTCTGAATCCTGTGATTGCTTTGTCGTGAAGGCCTCGTTGGGTTTTGATTTGGTTTTCGAGGTTGATCGAGTGTGTGTTGCTATTTGTGCACCCCGGCGGGTAAAACTTTCAAAGCCGTGTCATGGTTATGGACGACTTGGAGCACAGTATCTCGATCATAGACAACTATAACTAAAGTAGTGCTATAAATTTGGCTCTATAATGACTAGTAATCAGCTTCACTATAATGGAATGGCTAAATAAACCTGCTAACAATTGCTTGTTTGAGTTGTCGCTTGCGACCATTGCACCTGACTAGTAAGTATTGCAACTATAACAGAATGGCTAAATAAAAGTACCAACAACTGCTGGGTTTTGGGTTATCTCATGCCAATTGTATCTGACTAGTAAGTGTTGCAACTACAACGGAATGGTTAACTAAAACGGCCCACTGCTTATTTTATCAGGATGATTATCTACACCTGACTAGTAATTGCTGCAACGATAACCGAATAAGTAAAACTGCCAACTGTGTGAGTTCCTCGGTTGACTTCCTCGTTTGGTCTCGAGGGGGAAACACCAGGACGGGTTTGTTTGATGGTAGTATCAGGTTGGTTCTGGATAGGTCCTTCCTGCCCCTCTCTGTTAGCCGCCAGTTGTATCGAGTCTCTATAGGTTGTTTAGTGCATACTGCCGCTGCCGCTTCAGTCCACCATACCTATGTAGGCGAGGACCGCCGAATTCTAGTCTCGCCGTGTCGGCCTCGATCGACGCTCCTCTTTTTCCTTTGCCCTTTGTCGGCACCCCTTTTGTTTAAGCAGGTTTTGAGATCGACGTCGTTAGCAGGGTTACCCTTCCGGCTTGGCCTGGGCAGGGTTATGGACGCCATTGGTTATTCTTCAGGGCTCTTAGCCCCATTTGCATCTTGTCTGTACTCGGACGCCGTATTGTTTTCAAGGTGATTTGGATCTTTGTCCTGTATATCTGTATTCTTGACTCATGGAGTCGTGTGGTATATACATCTGTTCTATGGGTCCCATCGAGGACTGTTGTGTAATGTTATTACTTCGTTTTCCACCCGCACGAAAGTGCCTGGTGGGCACCTTTGAATCGTTTCTATGCGGGTTTTGGCGGGGGCCTGAAACTTGCATAGATCGGGTCTCGAGGGTGTTACAGGTCCCACCGAATCTCTGGTCCTACTCTCCCGGACTCGTGAAGCCAGCAGTAACAACCTCTAGTACCAAAATCGGAGACCTCCCGAAAACCCAACGGAAACACTGACCCACACACCAGAATCTCTAGCCCGTGCATCGGGCTTGCGAGCTCTGGTTTGGGCCTTAGCCCATGTAACACCTAACCTAGTTTTATGTCTAAACAACCCATGTTTTAGTGGATGGCCTATAGATATGCCCCACTTCCTCCTAGAAACCCTAGAGGTTTAGATGATGAATTAGAGATAACTTTGCTCCTTTCCCCCACTTTTCTATGGAGATGATTCGGGATCTTCACATAGCTACTCTTTTCCCTTACGAATTCTAATATGTACTCCCTCTATCCCAAGGCTTAGGGCGTAAAAATCTCAGGGCAGTTATTTAGGCAGCAATCGGTGGACAAAGAAAATTGGCAGCTTTCCTTTCATGCCCTCGCATGCCTTTCTCCCTTTAATTTCTCCATTAACTGCCTCCGCTTGACTAGAGATTTTATCTCTCCGCATGCACAACCAATGGTTGATTCACAATAACTGCTCCCCATAAAATCTCTCCTAATTTTCTGCTAATATCCTCGCATGCTCGAAGAGAGATTTCAGAGGCAGCGGCGATGGCTGTAAATTAGGCGCAGGAGTCGAAGCGATTTTAATGCAAACAGTTTTTTTAATAGAAGAGAGAACGGGAAAGGAGGGGCAAACTCGGAAGGTTACCGATCTACATCCATCCATGCCTTATTCCTTGAGTAAAAACCTGAAATTTTTTTACGCCCTATTCCTTGGAATGGAGGGAGTATGTGCCAAGCTTCACTATTAGGGTTCTAGTAGTATCAATCTTTCATAGTGTTCTATTGATTACTATTATTTGCGGCCAGGGTTCTATTGGATCGGTGTACCGGCCGGTAAGAAGTAATCAATTTCAATTAGAGCGGTTTTTGGCTTGTCTTTTGAGTTTCGGAGGTTGCTTTGTTTGGGGGTTTATTTTCAGGATCGATTTTACGGGTTTGCTTCACTATTTATCTCCACGTGTGTATGTGTTCTTCGTGTTCTTTGCCATCTTTCTCCAAGCCCCCTCAAAACCAACGAAGCGGTAAAGATCAGGCAACTCGTCGTCACACCAAACTTCTGTATTTATCATTTTATTTTTAATGAAATTAGGAGCTCGAGCTCCCCAATTTTTTTAATTTAGTTAGTATGTCAAAGAAACTTTAGTTTGTTCCTTAGATTGCTTTAAGAATAAAATTTCTCATGAAAAATTCATTTTAACCTATGATACCAATTCATGTTCGAACTACAAAATATGTAAACTTCAGTTAGGCATCTTCAGACCCGCACAAAAAAGTTAGGCATCTTCGGAACATAAAAAATCCATATATGTGCGGTATGTTAGGAATGTATAGCGTGGAAGTACCAATAAACTCCCTGAGTATTTGTATTATAGAGGAAGTACCAATAAATTCCTCTTTTTTGGTATGGATTTTTTAAACTTTATTGGTAACCAATATGTAACATTTCATATTTATGATTAGGTTACAAAAAATAGAAACAAAACACTAGTGTGAAGAATGATATAAGGTAAGAAATGGAAAAACAAAACACTATACTACTACTAGTAAGAAGGAATCAATTTCAATTAGAGCGATTTTTGGCTTGTTTTTTGAGTTCCGGAGGTTGCTTTGTTGGGGGTTTATTTTCGGGATCGATTTAACGGGTTTGCTTCACTATTTATCTCCATGTGTGTGTATGTGTGTTCTTCGTGTTCTTTGCTATCTTCCTCCAATCCCCCTCAAAACCAACGAAGCTGTAAAGACCAGACAACCCGTCATCACACTACACTTCTGTATTCAGTTTCTTTTTAATGAAATCAGGAGCTCGAGCTCCCCAATTTTTTTAAATTTAGTTAGGACGTCAAAGAAACTTTAATTTGTTCCTTAGATTGCTTTAAGAATAAAATTTCTCGGGAAAAAGTTCATTTTAACCTATGATACCAATTCAAGTTCGAACTATAAAATATGTAAACTTCAGTTAGGCATCTTTAGACCCGCAAAAAAAAAGCATCTTCAAAACATTAAAAAAACCATATATGTGCGTATGTTAGGAATGTATAGCGTGAAAGTACCAATAAACTCCCTGAGTATTTGTATTATAGGAGAAGTACCAATAAACTCCTCTTTTTTCTGTATGGATTTTTTTACTTTATTGGTAACCAATCTTAACATTTCACATTTATGATTAGGTTAAAAATAGAAACAGAACACTAGTGTGAAGAATGATATAAGGTAAGAAATGGAAAAAAGAATATCAACCGATATGATCATCTTTCTTCTATACAAATGTGTCGCACATACATGTCCTTTAGTAAGACTACACTACTACTAGCATTTGACTATATCTTGCCGATCTGAAGAGCAGTTCGGTTAGGTAACGAAAAGGCACTATGATGGCATGCACCGCATGACTTTATCCTAGTGGCACAAACGAAAAGAACATCTAGAGGATATAAAACTCTTCCGAGTCGTCCTGCCTCAGTTCTACCGTGTCCGCATCTGCACATTTTCTCGCCTCCACCCCGACGGATTCCCTGTTGCGCGCATGACGCCGCCTGAATATCGAAGAGGATAAGCACAAACGAACGTTGCAGGTAGTAAATCAGCATGATCAGTTAGTCTTTTTAGCCAGAGGGGGCACTAGCCTGTGCTCGTGTGCAGTGCATAATTGTCATGGACAGCTAAGCTACCCATGCTGCCTTTGCATGATGCTGGTCAAATGTTGACCTTGTTACTTGTTAGTGATATAGCTTTTCTTTTCTCCTTTTCTTTCTTTCGAGGGAAAGGAAGCTCAACTTTTTTTCTTAGAGATGGAAGTTCAACTTTTTTTTGTGAGTGCAGGGATGTTCAGGTGTTGACATGAATGGTACTTTTCTCAAAAAAAAAAAGACATTAATGGTACTACAAAGTAGCTCAACTTTTAATGGAAAAAGAAGTAGATCCACTTAGGCTTGTTTGTCTTGGTTTGGTTTTCCTTTATCAAACTTTTAACCAGCCCAACCATAGAGGGCTAGGCTGGGCCAGCACCAAAATAATCGTACTCGGCCCACTGAATTCCTCTTCGCACTTTTCCAGCCTCTTCCCCCAGCCTGTAACCGTCGAGCCGCTGATACGGTGCTTAACGAACAGCGGCCACCGCTCCAAGCCTCCAACCCACCTGAGTCTCCGCACCTGCTCCGGCCACCGCAGCTCTCCCACCATCACCATGGCCCAGGCTCCAGGCCGCGCTGCCTCCGCCGTGCGGATCTTCGACGCGCACTGCCACCTGCAGGACCCCCGCATCGCGGCGGCCGCCCCTTCACTCATACGCGCCGCCACCGCCTCCGGCGTCTCCCGGTTCGCGGTCAACGGCACCTCCGAGGTATCCCCCTTCCCCTGCTCTTGCCTCGGTCCGGGAACTTGACAAACCCTCTTCCCTACTCTTTTTCTACTGGATGCGCGCAGAAAGACTGGCACCTAGTGAAGCAGATGGCCCAGGAGCACCCGGCTGTCGTCCCCTGCTTCGGCCTCCACCCATGGCAAGATTCCCTGCCCGCTTCTCGAGGTATACTGCTGCCTCTGCTCTGTGGTTTCTGAAACCGTGAATTTGCTAGGTGGGTGCCGGAGAGGTCGCCCGATTGGATGGATTCGCTCCGGCGGTTCTTCTCAGAGACCCCAGAAGCGGCTGTTGGGGAGGTGAGCTTTACCCGTCAATTTTTTACTCTTCCAAGTTAGTAGCCTGCAACAGAAATGCGTTAATACATAATAGCTTGGCATGCTGCAAAGCGCAAACCAAAACTTCCCTACAAGCATGAGTTCTCTGATAGTCTAAATTATGATCATCTGGTTTTGCAAGTCGTTGAGTTTTAATGTCTTATCAGCAATACATTATATTTATCTGCCACCCCTGCTTTACTGTAATTTTAAAGCTGCAAAGGCTATTTCTGAATTTAATATATTAGTGCCTTCAAATTTGGTCAGAGATCAGAGACTCTTCTGTTTTCTTTTCATATGTGCGATTATGAGACTCCTGCAATTATGTCTTATCACGTGTCACTATTATGCAGATTGGTCTGGACAAGGGATCACGTGGAAAAACTATTGACTTTGGAGATCAGGTTTGTTATCTGCACCCATTTGTGCCTCGTCGTTGCATATGATTTTACCAACAGATTCAGTTACTCCCTCCAACCCATATTACTCGACTCAAATTTGTCTAGATACCGTATCTACATGAATCTAAGTCAACTAATATGGGTCGGAGGGAGTACATGATCTGATGGATATAGCCATTTTGGTTTTATCACCGCTGATTTAGTCTTGCTGTTTTACATTTAGAGCATAGTAACAGCAGCATAACAATATTACACAGGTTGAAGTATTCCAAAGACAACTTGAACTTGCTAAGGAATTGGAGAAACCTGTTTCTGTTCATTGTGTACGTGCCTTTGGTGATCTTCTGGAAATACTAAAGTAAGGCATAGATTGGCCTTTATTATCTTTTTATTTCCTGTATCTAGTTATGTATATTGTATGGCATGTAGGGATAGTTTGGTTGTGTAAGTTGAAAATTCAGTTTCTTAAAATATATTAACCATGATATGGCACACACCATATTCTTAGTAGGTTTAGACTTTAGTATTTTCCTCACACACATTACCAAAACCTTCAAAAAGACTGCTCGTCTAAACCTATTAAGAATATGTATGTAACATTACCAAAACCTTCAAAAAGACTGCTCATCTAAACCTACTAAGAATATGTTTGTAACATTACCAAAACCTTCAAAAATACTGCTCGTCTAAACCTACTAAGAAGGTTTATGCTACATACATGTAGTCTAGTATTGTGGATGTCCTTTAGTTTGTCCTCTCTTTTCTCTACAAGATTCTTAATAGGTTTAGTTTTGTGGCGTCAAGTTAGTTCAGATAGGAGATTTAGGCAAGGGGTCCAAGAATAGAGTTGCGGCAGGCGCAAGGCAGGATCAAAGGCAGAGACCAACTCCGATTCAGCAAGGAGCAGTCAAGGCTTGAGGAGTCCAGCCGTAGGGAATAGATGTTAAGTTAGGAAGTACAGTCCGTGATGTTGTCAAGTTAGAGTCCTAGTACTAGTTAATCAAGTCCTAGGCAATGCTATAAAAGCACGCCCATTGTATAGTTCTGTCCGCAACTTTATCCCCGGACCCCTTACCTGAATCCTATCTCCTATCTGAACTGAATTGCCGCCACAACATTTAGACTTTAGTACTCCCTCCGACCCATATTAGTTGACTGGGATTTTTCAAAATTTGGATGAACCTATATGCTAAATAGTGTCTAGATTCATCCAAATCTAGACAAATCCAAGTCAACTAATATGGGTCGGAGGGAGTATCTTTTTTATTACAGACAATGCCATAATCTTGAAAGACTGCTTGCCCTAGATATGAATGTCATACTGAAATGAAGGTGCCGTATGTATAATCTAGTATTGTGGATGTCCTTTAGTTTCTCATATTTTCTCTATAAAATAACCCTTATGATGTGTTAACCTATTGCTGCATGCAGGCGAACTGGGCCATTCCCAGCAGGTGTGCTGTTGCATTCTTATCTGGGTTCTGCAGAAATGGTGCCCAGCCTTGCAAATCTAGGTTGTTACTTTTCGCTGTCGGGTTTCCTTGCAGGCATGAAATCCACTAAGACAAAGAAAATGCTCAAAGCAGTAAGTAGGTTATTTCCTTGTCCTGGTAGTAGGTATGTTAAATCTGTCATGCTCACCATTTGAATGCATTTGAATTTGTCATAGATTCCCTTGGATAGAATTCTGTTGGAGACAGATGCACCAGATGCGATACCAAAGTTGGACAATGTTTCTCTAGTAGCAGTGCCTGTGGACACCTCAGATCCAGACAATATTTCTTCGAATGAATCCTTGAACCATCCATCTAACATCCACATTGTAAGATTTGTGCCCTGATGCCTTTGCCCGATAGTTTTGGTAGCAAATCTTCATGGTACATGCTTTTTCTTGTGCCGCCTTGGCGCATAAGCTTCCTAGTTATAAAAATTATTCTTGTCAGATTACTATGAAGAACCAAACCTTTCTAGGGTACACAATATAGTGATTACTATTTTATTATGAAGGTACCCTGTTCTCGATAAGGTAATAATTCCAGTCCGTAATGTTTAAGAAATGCACAATTGGCTATTAATTTATGTGCTGATGTTTCCTTATTGCCTAATGCTCCGTTCCCAGCTCACTGGCAGTGTCATTACTCCGTGCGGGTTCCATGTGTCCAAAACTCGCTTCCTTATTCACAAGCTTTAATTCTCACACAAATGGATGACGGATTAAGGAATGGTCCCAATTAATTGTGCCTCCTCTCCATGTTCATTCCAGGTATTGAACTATGTGGCAACGCTGCTTGAAATGCCAAAGGCAGAACTTGCCGAGGTGAGCTACAAGAATGCCACCAAGCTATTCTCCTACCCTGGATCCAAAGTACACTCCGAAGCTGAAACTGCGTGATCGTGGTGGCCATCCCCATTATGAACCATGATCTTCTGGATCCTGGTGCGTTCTGCTTCTGGATATTGGCTGTATATACTGTATATTATTGTAGTACTAGTAACTGTTAGATAAGGCAGCAATCAGGAAAGAAATAAGAAAGCGGCAGACTGTGCTATCTTGCCAAAATTTCCTTAGTAGTCGTACGTCGAGGTAGCGAGTACGTAGTAGTTTTTTCTTAAGTTGCCGTTCAGTGATGACTGTATGAAGCATTTGGCTGGCAACAGAGCAGTGCTCCTGGACATGTATATGGACCGTCAGAGTTTTATGTATTCTGGACTGGTAGCTTGTAGCGTTCCAACAGCACAAAGGCTCCAATTGCAACCCTCTTGTCATTTCAGAATCTCGTATCACCCAGTGTTGCTGAGCTCCTTGGTGCGCCGTGACTGGATCCGAACCTAACATAACGCGTCAACTGCATAATCTAAGATGACAAGATAACAAAGAGAGATATAGATAGATAAACACAAAAGGCTGCTTCGATGATCCTCTTTTTACGATAGGTTTAGCCTCCCCAGTTCCAGCTCCAATACCTAATTAAAAGCCTTATCGCTAATCTACCTAAGATAACTCCCGTTCTAGAACTGCGAAAGCGCCGCCCAAGTGGAAGCCGTCCCTGTAATGCGCGTCCACTTCCCCCGATCTGACCCATCGACGGGACTCGCCGACCACGACCAATGGAGTGTGGCGGCGTAGGATTCGGCACACGCTCTCGCTTTAGACTTTCGGCCGCAGCGCGCGTGAAGGAACAGAATCGTCGATCGGATAAAAAAAGTTGGTGCTCGATCGATCGCCACGGCCACATCGTCATCGGCTGATGGAAGAAGAAGAACCTCGGAGATGTTTGCGCGTGAACAGCATTGAACAAACAAGAACACTGCAAACTGAAGCAGTAGTATTTTGCCTAACATATGTGTGTGTGTACATATCTGATTTCCGAGATGGCCATCAGGAAGCAGCGAGCAAACTAATTAAACACGTACTACTATGTCGTGTGATACTACCGAAGAGATCGAGAAGCTACTGCGCGAACGGGAGGCAGTAGATCGCTATGCAGGAGCACCGGGCGTGGCGGGCGCCTCGACGGGGCGGCGGCCGCAGCGGCAGGGGTCGGAGGCGAGGAGGGAGAGCCAGGCGAGGACGGGCGTGCCGAGGAGGACGAGCCCCGCGGGCACCATCCACAGCCGCGCGTGCGCCGAGTGGAACGCCAGCGCCCACCACAGCAGCAGCGCCGCGCCGCCCAGGCCCACCGCCACCAGGCACGCCGCCGTGCCCGCCATGGATGATACCGGCGACGCCTGCGCCATGGCTTCGCTGGCCGCGAGCTTCGGAGGCCCCGCTGCAGCTCCCTCCATGGAGCTAGCTAGCCGGAGACTGGAGGATGCCTGGCACGGCCGGCTGTCGTCAACAGATCGAGTCCAAGTGGCATATATAGCCGCGTGGCGTGGCTGGTCTGCACCGGCGGCGGTGGTCGCGAGTCGTGCCGTCGTGCGTGACTCGTGTGCGAAATAGAACGCTGCGTTACCACTACTCTCCGTCTGCTGCTCGTGCACTTGTGTAGTAGTAGAATGCAATACTTATTCCCATCGTCGTCGGTCTGCTTTGTTTATCTCGTCAAAGATCTTCTTTCCGGCCTCCAGAAAACACCAAAAAAGCAGCAGAAAAAAGATGTTCCTCCTAAAAGGCGCCGCCACCGGTTACATTCTGCACGTTAAAACGTGCAGTCCAATATACACGAGGATGAAACTACAGTCAGCCAGCGAGACAATCCATGACAGCGTGGTGCATGCACATGGGTTCACTTGTGTTGGTCCTGCTGGAACAAGGCCCTGACGTTGACGGGCGAGGCATCGACGGCGCCGCCGTCGACAAGCCTGCCGGCGACGATGAAGTTGACGGCCTCGGTCGGGTGGAACGCGTCCCAGAACACGTACTTGGAGCGGTCGGCGCACAGGGCGGAGCTCGCGTTGGCGATGCCGATGCACAGGAACGGAGGGAAGCTGCCGCCGCAGCAAGGGTCCAGCGCGTTCTCGAACCCTACATGCGTCCACATCCAAAGTTTCAGTTCACGAAATAATGCGAATCTGGAGTACGTACCAAATTCCTGCAATTTTTTTTTGCAACACCTGCATCATCTACATACCGTACTGGCGGTACCGCTGGATGATCTCCATCACGATGCCGTGCGTGTTCGCGTAGACAAGCACGCTCTCCGGACCCATCTCCTGGTTCAGCCTGCCGATCATCCTCTTCAGCTTCCTGTTGTAACCTTGGCAGAGCTTGTTCGCGGCCGCCGAACACTCGCCTGCAGGAATGAACTCCAGAGCACGGACGTACGGTATGCACCCCAGCGGCCCGATGTCGGCGATGACAAATTTCCTTGCGCCAAGCTCGTTCAGCCGCTTAATTTATGAGAAGAAAATTCCATTGTCAGCTTATGATTAATACGAAATTACAGTAGGTAGGACACTGTGAGTTCAGACGATTGTGGCACCTTCAGATGAAATGCGAGCTTTGAAACCAAGGCATCCTGAAAAACTGCAGGATCGGGCTTCTGTCCTCCGAAGAATGGTACTGATGGCGAGAGAAACTCCAAAATGTCATTGGATCCAGCGGCCACCGTGAAGAGCGCCTTCTCCAGGAACTCGGCTGCAGCTTTCTCCCCCATGGTCTCCAGTATCTGGGCTCTGGTTTTCTCAAAGTAGCTGATTTGTTGTCCTAGTGGCACTCTTCCAATCTGTCAACCCCAAATCACATTCTCATAGAATTACAGTTCAGAAACAAAGCAGGCTGTGCATGAGGAAGCATAACAGGTAAGCGATCCACATACGTAGAAAGAACCGGTCTCGTCGAAAATGCCAGAAGAACCAGAAGCATAGTTGACTCCACTGCTGGTCACTTCGGCGCTCGAGTTCGGAGCCAAGTAGGGAGGAGCAAAGGTCTCCTGCCCCAAGGCTTCACCTGGGAGCATTATTGCACCAAGAAATGCTCGTTAGATCAATCAAGCATGGACAATGCAACAACACCAACAGTTTCTCATGCAAATTCAAACTCGATCTTTACCCATGACATCCGCAATGGTCCTCCCATTTGTGAACCTCCCGGTCGGTTTGCCGCCGGAGAACGAGAAGTCGACACCGTAGGGCGGGGCGTTGGCCTTGGAGAGGGTGACGAGGTAGTCATTGTTCCCGGCGTCGACGAGGGAGTCGCCGAAGATGAAGAAAGCGTGTGGCGATGCTGGAGATGGAAGGAACAAGAGCAGCAGCATCAGTGCTGTGGAGAGCGGAGAGCAGCAGTGGGGTGGGAGCACGGCCATCTTACGTATGCTGCAACCGCTGGACGTCTCTATGAGGGCATATATCTCCGTGCACTGGGCACTGGCATGCTTACCGTGCCTGGGTCTGTACCATTTTGACATGGTCAGTGTTTGACACCTTCAAAAGAGGATTTGAAATGTCCCCACTGGGCTGACACTTTAGATCTGGATGAGAAGGTTTTCAGTTGGGAGCAGTACAGGCGAGCAGTCAGACATAATTCTCAGCATGTTTGGTTAATAGTCTAATGAAAGAAATGAAATATATTTTATTTACACGGCTATGCTGACAATACAGAATGGCATAATGTATATCCTTCCTAAGAAAAGAGAAGTGCATTCATCAAGCCACTCACTGACAATACACAATGCACCCCTCCTGAAAGTGGCATATATACAGCCATTCACTGACAGTCCGACACTAGTTTGCGTTGGTCTGCAAATGTTACACAACAACATATATCATACAATTCGTATAAAGAACAATGCAGAGATCGCTACCATTTGAGGTACACAGAAGAGTCGACGTTCATTGTGACTTCCATTCACTTATAGGAACTACATGCAATCTTTCAAACGTTTCGTCAGCAGTAAACAGTTACAATGTACACTGAAATCTGCAGTACTGTACCTACAAACTAATTGGCTAACCGTTTCTACTCACACAAACTAGAGGAACGCCCGATGAACTAAACAGAAAGGCGAAAATAAACCCCATTACCAATTACATATACAATCTCACTATCGTATCATACCCAAGCTTGTCTTGCTTCCCTGGGAGCATCAAAGGCAACCACGTCTGGAGCCTTCCTCAGGGACCTATTCAACTGAAACACAGGGTGCCTGCAAAGCCTCTCAACACCTTTCCTAAAACTAAATCTTTCGAACAAACCTTCTGCATTTCTGTTAGCAAATTCTTTTCTCGAACTGTTGACTTGGTTATTCGAATCATTAGCAAAAGGAGAAACTCCACTGTAGCATTTGTTGTGGTCCATATCACACTTCTTCTCCTGTCCTTCAAAATCATATTTTGAATTATGACGGGGGGCCTGTTCAGCTTCAGATAGGAGCTGTTCAGAAATAGCTTTGTCTATCATCGGGTGATCGATGCTTTCCTGACTTGAACAAATGAACGGCTTCTCCAAACGCTCTGGCATCCGGGGTTCATCTTGGTCATTTGGGGAATCAGAGCATGACTGCAATGTCTTAGGTAATGCCTCCTCTCTTTCCTTTAAGGTCTTTACGATTAAAGTCCTTAGGAAATTCATCACCTGAACTGCATGCATCAGGGCAGTTAATGGATCGGCCATCTGCAAGAGAAATACCCTGGGATTAGTATATGTGCGTGGATGTACTTGTCCGTACAAGGTTTGCTATGAAGATATGAATAATAAATAATTCCAATAACCTGAGTCATGTTTGGTGCAAAAACCATAGCGATGTTTCGAGCATTCATCTTGTTGTAGTTTTCAAGCTCTACAACATCGGCCATTAGATTAATAGCCCAATCAAGCAATGCTGCTTCCACTGACGGTAGCATAGAAGCAAGGAGAGCACACTCCTCTACTGTGTTGCAGTGCATTACTTGTTCTGGTGTCAGTGAGTCCAATACTCCTGTTGGAAGCTCCCGAAACCATGCCTACAAAAGAGTACAACAGGTTATGAGATGATGTATACAAGAAAAACTATTAAATAATGCCCATATCTAAGTAGCCATTGCCCACAAAAATCTTAGGCTTGTTCAGTTTCATGCTATTGGTCAAAATTAATGTGTATTATTTCTTCATGTCTATTGATATTTAAGGTTCTATAAACATGTTTCAGTTGCAGGAAACTTATGCAGACAGCATATCTGTCTGCTAGTCTCAGGTATCTCTTGGTGCTGAACTTTATTGGAAAGAAAAATCTCTTGATGCTGAAAATAAAAGAGAGAGATATTGTTGCAAATAGTGCTACTGTGGAAGTTCTGAGCACCTTTATCAACCCAGCCAAGCAGTGTAAGTCAACTTCATTCGGAACCACGCCACTGTTTAATTGGTCCCTGACAGAGGCCTCTTGACTATTTTCTCCGTTAATTCTGAAAATCCCTTCAATCTAAGAACAGAGTAGATCCACATAAGCATCTTGAGGGCTTGAAACTGACATTTCAATAGCTTTTTTTTATTAGCTTACGTCTTGACATACCTTAAGTCCCTCTCGTAGATACAATTCCTTCTGCATCATCAGAAGTATCATGGGCACACTATTTCCTCTTCGATCATATGAACATTGCAAAGAGGTTGGAGAAACGCCAAACACACTTGCACTGCACGTGAAATGTTAGCTAGAAAAGGTTAGCTAGTAGCGCTAAACAATAATTTGGAAGACCTTGTTTACTTTTTTTGATATTTAATTGACGCTTCACATCCAAAATATTTAGCTGAGGGGAACATAGCAGATAACTTTCAATCTCAAGCAACTACTTTTTTTACTAGGAACAGTGGCAGTATGACAAGGTTCATATTTATTAGCTCATCTAGCTTGGTCATTAAGAAATACTGAAACCCTGACATCCTGATTTGATGTTAACAACCTAAAAAGATGTTTTGAATGCATTTTTCAGTGCAGAAAGTAAACAAAACCCCATACTATCTCTAATGCAAGTACAGCTGATGAGATCGACCTAATCCAAAAACATAAGATAGACAGGAAAGATTCCCCATGAGCTGCCCATGCTGGCCAGGTCAGACACCTAAAAAACCACTACTAGTTCAGGGTCAAGCACATAAAAAGTATGGCTGCGAAGTCCAATAAAGAGCTCAACCGTTAGCCATGCAACAGAATCCCACAATCAACTTATGTCTCTCATAAGCCCTTGTGTGTCCTCATAATACATATCTTCAGAGTGTTCCATTCGGTGCCTCATGGCAGCTATGCCAGGAGCAGAATCACCCAAAATTCAATGAACTTCTTGCTTCAGTAGTTCTACTTCTTGGCATGGAATCTGGCCTTATGATATACTACTCCTGATTAACAAAAGGCACCACTTGTTCTATTTTTAGACCCACTTGTTGAACTAATTAATTAACCATTTTCAGAGAATTCCACTATCGGTATCCTGTATCATTCATCTCTGAGTGCATAAGCATAACAAGAGAATAGCAAACCACAGCTCATTTCCATCGTCTAAAATAAGCCTTCCCTTGAAGCAATACTTGTAGTACCTAAATTTCCATGTGTTATTAAATTACCTATTGTTTGCAGTAAGTAAACATTCCTATTCCACAAAAAACGGGGTTAATACAATTGCTGCGTCAATGTCTCGGAATGAAAATTCCTGACCACCCAAAAAATATTACAAAGTCCCGAAATGAAAATTCCTAATCACCCCAAAAATATTTTCTGCTCTGAAGAAGTAGCGACCGCAATAAATACATGGTCCACAAACTATGCAAAGCATTGCACGTAGAGTAGCTTGTTTCGATCACAGAATTCACCAAAGGATAATCCCCATTCACAGCAGTACTACTGCAACAGCAAAGAAGGAGAATCACGGCGGACAGGCAGAGAGAGGAGAGCTGACCTGACGCTGGGCGTGGGTCGTGGCACGTCGTGCTCGAGGTCTGCGGGGAGACCGAGGAACCCGCCGAAGCGGTCGAAGGTGACGTGCGCGACGTGCCGCACGTCCACGGGCCGCCCAATCTCCATCTCCTCCTCCCCCTCGCTGTCGCTGTCCTCGTCGTCGTCGTCCCCGACCGCGCCGGCGGTGCACATGACCAGCGACCTCCGCAGCGCGCCCACCACCGCGCCCACCAGCCCTCCTCCTCTCCCGGACTGCATCATGGTCGACGGCGGCGGCGGCGAGGCCGTCCCGTCGCTCTCCACCTCCATGTCCTCATCTTCCTCGTCGTATTCGTCGAACTCTTCCTCCTCGTCGTCCTCTTCCTCCTCCTCCTCCTCCTCCTCGTCGTAGGTGCGCGACGGGGAGATCCCGAGGCCGAACCGCATCTGGAACGGCGCCATGGCGGCAGGACGCGCGCCGGCGGCTAGCTGGCTGGCTGTGCGGGCGCGTTCCGTAGCGGGAAAGGGGAGGAAGGCGTGGGGGGCGACGACGCGCGCGCGGGCAGGCGGCCGTGGTGGTC
Organism: Avena longiglumis; assembly: GCA_030063025.1. Lineage (NCBI taxonomy): Eukaryota > Viridiplantae > Streptophyta > Magnoliopsida > Poales > Poaceae > Avena > Avena longiglumis. The sequence goes on from CP125976.1 coordinate 53,040,175, forward strand.
TTCTGCCCGGTCACGTTTTTGCTTCCCGGTTTTTATAGCACCACCACTACTCCTGTGAACGAAAATTAGTCCCTCCCTCCCTTGGCTCTAATCTGATTACTGCTGCGATGCTAGTCTTACCGGCTCGTGATTACGCCCACGTCGGTAGCGGCTGCCGCTGTATATGTCGTCGCTTTCGATCGCTTTGCTTTGGCACTGCACGCGATTATGTATCTTTGATTTGAAATGGTGGAGGGGGGAAGTGGTTGGATTATGGTGGAGCATTAGTTAAATCACGGCGCGAGGGTTAGTGGGGCGGAGTGGGGAGCAGCGGGTCGGTCGGCACGGCCCAGCGCGCGAGAGAGATCTTTACAGCCTGGTCTGGCCGAGTAGTAGTTACGGCCGCACAGACTTACCACGTGCCCCGCGTCGTGCTCCGTCGACTCGTTCGCCAGCCACCAGTCACCACTCCACCACCACCCCCGCGACCCTGCCTCGCGCCCGTGCGGGGCAGACAGGGGTGGCGTGGCAGGGTCGCCGATGGGATCGCGTACCCGCACCGTCGTCGCCGATGGGGCCGCACGATGCCGGTTCGGTGGCGAGCGAGCGTCGTCGCCGTTGCGCGGCTGCGCGCCGTGGTACGGCGCGGTTGCGGGTGTCGTACAGTACATGCGGTGGTCGGAGGCGTACGTACCTGCCCCGCGGGATCGGCAGGCGTTCTGGCCGATCCGTTCTTGGTACGGGTCAGGGGAAGAAGTCAGGCAATCCACGATCCGTTTCTCTTTACTACTCCTGCGTGTGCTTGGTTTGGCAAGGCGAGTACACAGCTTTCCACGTCTGCCTCCAGAGTCCAGAGATCATCAATCTCGACGTGACAAGCCAAGCAGCAGCTACAAGTCAATCTAGAACCAGAAGAACTGTTCTGCATTTTTCGTTCGTTATTATGTCTCGGGCCAGGGGGAGTGTAGGGGGATTCATGATCTGACATCTGTCTTTATTTACTGCCAAGCTAGCTTCTAGCTACTTGGTCGGGAAGGGCAAGTACACCGCTTTCCGTGTGAGCCGGACACCGCCGGCTGCACCTCCATAATAAGATCATCAAATCGTGACGTGACAAGCCAAGCAGCACGTACGTACGCCTAGAACCATGTTCGCATTTTGCTGTCGCGTGTATATACGTGTGTCTCCAGCTCATAGCCGCTCCGCAAAGCAAAGAACGCCAACGACGGACCTGAATCTGCGTCTTGTGGCGCGCCCTACGTGGCGCCACCCGCTCTCCGACGAACGCAAGAGATTGCACAGCTACAGTCAGGCAGACAATGCTGTTGATCCGTATGCTTTCGTGTTTGTTGCTTTGCGCGAAAGGCGACCGTGCAGGACCACAGCGCACGTACGCTTCCTCCTCAAGCTTTTAGCTACCTGCTAGCTCGAATTCATGATCGCAATGCTGCAATTGTTGCGTTGCCACATTCGGTCTTCCTCACTCGACAGCCTCTAGCTATCTAAGCGCGCACGGCGCACCGAGGAGGACCACTCCACACGGCCGTCACCATGATTTTGTCTGTGTATATTATGGGGGCGGATTAGGATGTCTAGTGTGTCGTGGTACTTGGCAGGTCGCCACTGACGTTTGATACTTCACTTTTGGAATTATTACTTGCGATAGAGATATGCCAATTAATTAGAGTGTAAAATACACGGTTAGTATGGATTTGCTAGAGTAGCGATGTTCACTCTGGTGCATCATTTTTTATTTTGGACGGGAAAGGGCACCAAAACGCGTAGAAATTGTAGTATTGATCATCAGCGGTGAACATGTATTTTAGTAAAAAAAAAACATGCATTTTATGAAACGGTCCTCAGAAGAGAAAGAAATCGCAACAAGGTCCCAAATTCTTGCAAAAGGGCCCTACAAAGATTTGCAAAAAAATTGTTGGGTCCATTAATTTTCATCCCCGCATAGGCTGACAACCCATCCTGGCACCAGGGTCAAGGGACAAAAACCACTTGGCCTGAGGTGAACTCGATCCGCCACGTCGAGTTTGGAAGGCCTCCATAGAAGGAGGTTGAAGACGCACCCGTGTAGAGACATCACCGGCATATAGAGTGGCTGCCATCTCGACTAAAGATTACCGTGGACAAACGTTTCGTGTGTGTAGGAAGCTTCATCATTTCCCCGCGAACAACACATCCCGTCATGGGCCTCCTTGCCCTGGCTCCACTATGGCCAACTCGAGAACTCTAACTGGATCTAGAACTCCGCTAACGACCTTATTTATGGAGGTTCTAGAGGCTCCCATTCTCATCGCTTCAGGCTCCGGCAATGGGACCGCCGCAACGAGAAAAACCACCAATGAACACCAGACCTTGGCCGACGGATCCGGTGTCTCCCTCCCGACATAAAGTCGGAAACATATACTCCTACCACAACTTCCCCTAATACTACATCTACTATATATAGCCCTACAACCAGTGTCTATCTTTAGCCACTTCCTACCGACATTGTTGCCAAGAACGGCGTCAAATTGGCTCGGAGTCGACCCTCAAGGTACTAGAGAGAGAGAGAGAGAGAGAGAGAGAGAGAGAGAGAGAGAGAGAGGGTGGAGTTGGAATAATTCATCAATTTATGAATCGATCTTTAGCAACATTGATGTGTCACAATGACCTAGACTAGGCACCGTTTGAGTTAATCTTTAGCGCATGTGCGATACGGGATAGGGAGGCAAGCGGTCAAATATGGGTGTAATTTTGCACTTTAAGTCCCTATGCTCACTGATCTCCTTATATTAATATTTCAAATGTCTTCCTTGTTGGCTTTGTATCAACAAGATCTTCAAAAATAGGCTACATGTTGGTATGTTTCGATGATTTTTTCTAATATCAAAGCTGCCACCTGAAAAATTGTATATTTCCCACCATATAAATTGCCATGCGGTATATATCTTTAGCAAAATAGGCTGGCAACTTTTGTGTTACTATCCTAGTAACAAATTAAGTATCCTTTCTGTTGTCGAAACATAATCATGTGGGATCAAGTTTTGAAGCACTCTTCGATAGCAAGCCAACCGTGAAAACAATTTTTAATCAGGCAGACGGTTTGAGGTATAGAACATTTTAATCTCCGAAATCGGTTTTTTAATGCAAGGAGATGTCATCTTTTCCACCTAAGCAATTCAGCTTGGCACACACCTATGCGCATTTAGAAGGATGCACCACGATTGGAATCATCGGTGGAGATGACGTCTCTTCGTGGAGCAACTGAGCCAATGTTAGTTCGTTATAATTCATGTCAACTTTTCACAGACAAACCCTAGCTATAAAACCTTGATATCATACCTTTTACTAAGAAAGATCAGTAGTATCTTTTCGTTCTAAAATTAGGTGAGTAAAACAACGAAACATGTGGATGCGACGCGAGAACGTTGCATGCATTTTCTAATTTTAACCATAAAAATCGACAGCCCAACTTACCCACACAGCGTCATGCTGGTAGCTCTGTTGGTTCATGCATGCATGTCGTCGTATGTGGATCGGAGGTGGCTTGTCGTGTCACTTGTTTTCTGTTATGGCCGAGCCACACCTCTCGGTCGACAAGACAAAAAGTCTAGCTAATATATACCACGGCTAGATTAATTAGTTACTACCTTTTCTTCGGTTAATAACGACAGCTAGACTGCTAGAGCTAGCTAGTAATTTTACGTGGATTCTAAGCATCGCATGTTGACACTGGTCGATCGTTCGATCCCTCTCTCGCGGATTCCATGCATGCTTTAACCTTTAACCTCACCTACACGTCGTCCGTTAGGGCGTCGCTTTTGGACGAGAAAGGAGGTGGCGACGACTCGAGCTACGACGTGCGTTTGCTTTTGCAGGTATCGTCAAGTTCAATTTTCTGCATTGGACAATGATATGTGCTAAATATACAGATTACTAACGAGCCGCTTGCTTTGGCTATACACATGCAGTCCTGCGTTTGAGGAGAGTTAGAAGAGGTTCTCTATCAATAAAACAGTTGGATTTGTGTACGTAGCTGGTTTGACTGTTTTTGTCGAAGGGGCTTCCCTTGGTTCCACTAACAAAGCATAGAGTTTTACATTGTATCGGTCACCCTTTACATGTTGTTGCATCTAAACACTAGATGCATAGAACATAACAGAAACCAAGACAAAGAAGCGTATCAGAAATTAAATTCCATAGCTCCCACTATACACTATTTCCACCCTTGGTCAAAGCCCACGCACATGTGTTCCTTTACGAAGCTGATCCACTGGTTAATCTTTGACATAATGGCGCCTGATATAAGTGCGACAAGAAGATGACGAAGAACGAAAATAAAATCACAGCAAAGAGACACAGATTTAACGTGGAAAAACCTCTTCAATAAAAACAGGAAAAAACCACGGGCGCCAGCCAACAAAACTTCACTATATCGGAAAGTGTTTACAAATGCCGGGGATTTTCACCAATGCAACTTATCGCATACGACGGCTTACAAGAGGTATATATAGCAATGGAAATCTGAGTCTTCAACAATCCTTACTAAGCCTTGGGCTACGGTCTCACTCCGTTCGTCAGAAGTTAGCCTCGTTAATAAATTTGGATTATACTTCAACAACGACCACCCTCTAGCTCTATTGAAGATCGCCCGGACCAGCATCTTTAAAAGTTCAATTCCTTGTCGCGACACCTCTTGTGTTTTTGGTTTCTGCAGATTACTACAATAATTAATCAGGTGACAAATCACATAGATAATATCACAAGAACCTTTAGGCATTATAACATCAAAACAAGTTCTGTTTCTAGTTTTCCATAGAGAGCATAAAATAGCCGCAAAGGCAAATTTTTGCTGCTGCTATTTCCTGCCCCTAGATATTGTTTACCCGTCCACCCATTTCAACCATCTTCCTTGGTGGATTAGGGGTGTCAAAGGAACAGTGAATATATTGCACACAAATCTTGCAATATGACATGAGAAGAACAAATGATTTATACTTTCATCAGCAACATATAACATACATTGTTCATCCCCCTCTCGTCGCGCTACTGGATCTCGATTTTAGAAGATCTAATTCCGTAATCTCGGCTGAATTTGGGAGAACCGGAGTCGTCGTGGAGCACCATATGTGTGCTAAAACGACAGGGGTGCTCCAGTTGTGGCACCTGGATTGTCGTGCGGAGCTACGCGACCTTGAAGTCGGCTATGAGTACGACTACATCATATGCGTTCTCGTATGTCATCAAAATCTCTCTCTATTACTGCATTAACTCATGGATATATCTTATCATTGGTGTTAAGCTAGTCACATCCCTAGCGTGGCTGGTGGCGACGGGGCCTTATCCTCCTCGCGTGGCGGGATCTCCGGTTGGAGCCTCGCGGTGGCCCTGGACGCGTGACTCTTCTGGCGGAGATGGACGCATAGGCGGCGGCCCCGTACTTCTTCGGCGACCTTGGCAGACGCCATCTCTGTGTGGTGCGGGTGGCGGCGGCGGTGCCCGCTGAGATCTCTTGCCTGCTTTTGGAAACTGGTGGGTGGCGACGTGGGGGGCTGCCGATCTGCCTAATAAAGGTGGCGATTCTAGGGTTCTTCTCTCATCAAGATGGTGTTTCTCCTTGATGCCTAGCCTCTTTGATCCCGCCGGTGACGAGTTCTGTAAGGATCCACCAGAGATTTTTATTGGGTGTTTGATGCATGTAGATTGCGGGATCGGATGGGATTCAGTTGCGTGCGCCCTTATTTCTGGCCATGAGGCTTCAGGAGGGTGTGGCATGAAGGTTCGTTGTCTGTTGTCATCATGGGACGTGTCGGTGTTTCGATTTCCATGTTGAATACAGTGGCAGAGAATGTCATGCCAACTGATTCTTGACTTGTAGTAGCGGCATCGATGAGCGGTTGCGGCAACACAGAAGGAGTATAGCATCTTACTTTTTAGGGTGAAAATCCAAAGTCTGGCATTAATTGATTATATGTCTCGCAATGACCTTGTTGAAGGAATTGTCTTGAGAGCCCGAACTTTTTTCAGGGTAAACACCTAAGGTCTATGATCGGGCGACGATAGCGCTTGTGTAGTGTTTCTTTCTTGGAGGATCACTTTTGAAGAGTTTGGACTCTGGGTGGTGTCTTGGCAAGGGTTTGTGTTGCAACTAAAAGGTTTTGATCACTCTAGGTATGTTGGTGATATTAACATATTTTTTTCTTTTTTGAAAAAAAATAACCAGGAAAGATCATTCCTGAGGGTTGTAAATAGTAAGATTTACTCACTTTTCCCTTCTTGATGAAAAGATATATATATGGTAGGTCTGTAGCTTGCATTTCTTCAATCTACGTACTCTCACTTGAGTGTTTTTTTTTTCATATAATGCCACCAGCCGACACGAAATTTCGTACGTGCATCAATTGAATCATCCCCAAAAGCTTCACTCGGCGGGGACACATGAGCAATTAATTAGAAAACGATGGTGCCGCAGGGGCTAGCTAATCATCGCAGGTCTGGGCAATTCATCAGTGCTCCTTGGGTCAGGACACACACAAGACATGCAAATCCTGCTTTATTAGGGCCTAACCACCATACCACATACATTACTACTATCTCGAAAACCAATTATGCGCACACGAGCGAGCCCTCTCGAGAGAAAGGGAGGGGAAAACAAAAAAGGGAGGAAGCAACCACCGGCGACGTACTACGTGCTACCTGAAGACGACGCGCACCCAAAAAGAGACGATGCGACGCAGAGATAGATCGATGAGGAGATAAGGTGTTCGTAGCATGTAGCGCGTGTTGCTTAGCCTCCAAACAAGTCCATTTCAGGCGGTCTTGGTGCGTCGCGTGCTTGGCGCTTTCGGCTTTGCCAACCTAATGGTCGCGCGCTCCGGGCCTGTCGTCGATTCCACCGATGCATGCATCTGCATGGCCTCGCCACTCCCAACAGCACAACAAGGAGCTTTGTCGCCCGGCGATGCCAACAATGAAGCCACGACGACGTCACGGCAGGGACTACCGACGACGCAGCCAAAAAGGAAAAAAAAAACGGTTAGCAGCGTAAAACCCATGTTGATTGTGTGCAATTTCCCATGCTGATAACACCAACTAACACCATCAGTTCCATGCTAATCCATGCATGATAATCCTCTTGACTTCACCCTGTGGATCGGAGGAGCAGGATATTGTTGTTGCTACTGACTGTTGGTTAGGTCAGACTCAGAGCTGGTAACTTGGCAAGCAAAAAAGCTAGCTGTGGGACCCCAGTCTTTATTTTGCCTGTTACTCCGGTTGGTTATTGCTCTTGGATCGATCGTTTCGTTTCCTTTACTGAGTGCCAGCCACCGATCAGTCAGTGCTTTCCATGGTCATGCATGGTGTCTCGTGGTCATGGTCAGAGAGAGAGGGAGTTTTGGACTTTGGTACATGGCACTAGCACACATGGGTAAGTTCGGCTATCCGGCACGAGGCTTCTGAACGGGTCGACGACGGGTGAAAAGCACTGGACCGACCGATAGATGCGAGTGCGGACTTACGTGGAAAGCTGGTGCACGATTAAAAATCGTCAGAGTCTCGTCGGCTTGCTTGTTTAGTTTCTGTTTCGATGTGGGTATTGATGAAGACTGAAGACTACTCTGGAGTCTGGGCTCTGCATTAGCTGCATGAACATGGGTGACATTTTAGGAGGGAAGGAAGCTAGGGAGGGTGAGACTTTGAGCGAGGGGAGGTGGGTCGGAGATTCATGGAGAGTCCCAACAAAAGTTTGTTTGTGGGAACCTTGCGAACTCAGCAACTGTTATACAGTCTTATACTGAACTGAACATTATGGCAAAGCTACTCGTGCAATTGTTCATCTTAAATAATCTGGGGTTTCTTGTTTCAGAGCTGGATCTTGGATGCAGTTTCAGGTTCACCTTAGAGGGAGTAGCCTATGATAGATCGTGGACCCATGAGAAAGCACTCTCATCTCGTTTTCTTTATTTCCTCTTCGTTTAATATAAAAGATGATTTTTTTGAATGTGGTTATCTAAATATCTTTAGCTTTTGGTGATGCTCGATCGTTGACATTGAAAAGAAAGATGCTGGACTCATTCACCTCAAAACAACAACAATATCTTATAACGAAAAAAACAACCAGGCAGCGACCACATGGCAAGTGATGGGGATCTGCACGTACCTTTATTGATCTAGATCAGACCTGGAGAGCGGCGAGGCGGAGAGGAAAGTTCGATTCATCCACCCAGAAAGGGAGTTATAGAGGCTCTGTTTCCTGTTTCGTCTTACAGTGATAATATAACGGTATTCCAGTGTGTATTATATATTCAATCTTCTTTATATAATATATATATTTTTTAGAACAAAGTAATATTATATAGACTATTTTTTAGTAGGTAGATTCACTTCAACACTAAAACAAGACACACTACTAAAACAAAAGCTAGATATATTTTCATTTTAAAGCTGATCGTGTGAGTATATATTACCAGTTCAGTCGCCGAAAACAAAACCTGTGATTATCGTTCCATTCATTGGGTAGAAACCTCACTTGAAGGGGTGTGATTTCAGATTCACCTTTATGGACCATGCATCGGCATTTGCAGAGAAATGTAGTTTTTATTTTCTGAAGCTAGTGCAAAATAGCAAGAGGAGAAACCAAGGCAGCGTGATGATGATGATGATGGGTACTGATCTAGCAAGACCCTGGATCTCGGCGGGCTATCATTTGCCAACTCCCAAACCTGGGCTTTCAATACGGAAAAACAACCAACAACAACAAGAGGGAGTATAGCGAGCATGGGTGTTATTACCACTCTTGTTTCTATCAGTGAAGACTCTGGGTATACATATCACTTCAGTCAGTCACAAGTGTCCAAATCACATCAGTCAATGATAGTACTATTATTTTGATGACATGGGCTTCATACCATCAAAGACAGTAGTACGATATTTTATTTCAATGGATCAATCACACTCTACTGATGTACATGCGCTACAACACCCTCTTTCTTTTATCAGTAGTTGAGTACGATGCCAGGGTTTCATGGAAACCAGACTCTCAGTGGGTTAGGGCCCAACATTGATTGCTCAAGTTTCTATAAAATCTGGCCTGCCACTGAGGTCCATAGTTTATGTCATACCAATGCTTAGATTTATATATATATAGACCTAGTAGTCACAATCTGCAACCAAGAGACGTACTGAAACAAACAAATAGTAAGAGTATACCAGAACAGAATAGCAAGAGGTAATCGTCAAGACATGTTTTCTACTCCTACTTGATAAATAAATAGATTTCGATCAAGTTAAGCATTTATACACTTTGTTTCTACCACACCGTTTGCTGATTCAGATGTATGCAGGCAGAGTGATGGAAGATGCCAAGTGTCTAGCTACCACACCAAACAGACAACTTCCATACAAGATATAGCGTATGATTTCCATGTTGTCCGTGTAGTAACAGATAGCAGCTAGCGCTTCAATGAGTAGCTCTTCCCACTGAACGCGTTGAACTTCGGTTCTTCCTTCTTTGGAGGTTCACTCGCTTTAACTGGCTCCTGCTAGCAGTAATAATTCAATAGAAAAATCAGCAACTGAGATTATGTTAAACTACTACTACCTCTGTTCCATAATAATATAAGATGTTGTAGCTTTTGTGGAACGAATGTATCTAGCCTCCTTTTAGTGTGTAAGTTCACTCCGAATCTACACACTAAAAGATGTCTAGATTTCATTCGTTTCACAAAAGCTAAAACATCTTATATTTTGGAATGGAGGGAGTAGAAGGCAAAAAAGAAATCAATGTTTTCTTATAGCTATCTTATTTTTTGCATGTCAAAATAAACATGTTATCCTAAGCCAAAACTGTGCTCAGTAGAAAATCTCTTATAATCTTCTTAAAAAATGTCAAACAGAATTAGGAACCTTGAAATGAATTTAGTTCTTGCATATAAATGAATCTGCAATCATATTTAGCATCCAGAATTTGCCTTTCAATACACTAGCCTTAAAATGTTTAACTCGCCACACTACAATTTCAGTACAGAAAAGGGGACTATGATCAATAGAAAATATTGCAGGGTGTTGTTGCAGGAGAAACTACCTTTTGTCCTGGTGCTTCTTTCTTGTTGCTCGCACTTGAACCAAAAACAAGCTTTCCTGTTTTCTGGCGGTGGAAGTGCTAGCTTCTGAAGGTGCTGCAGTTTGCTGACTTGCCCTTTTGTTCGAGTCTGAAGGTGCAGAACGTGCAGGCACAGCAGCTGTAGAGACTTCAGGTGCTTGTTGTTTGGGGCCCTTACCATCCAACCGCTTTCCAGAACCAGTAAATGCTTTGAATTTTGGTTCATCTTCAACAATAGCGTCCTGATCTGGAGATTGCCAAACCAAAAAATGGTCTTAGAAAAAGGAGATAACACAGCTATCTTCAGCCGCCTATAGAGAACTGGCACAAGATGTCCACCAATACTTTGAAACAGACTATATAACAAACATAAAATACAGAAAAAATGGTCAGGGTGGCTTGTTCCGTTATAATTATATGTAAATTAGTTCCATTTCAGAAGGCAATACCAGTAAACAGAGCTGCACAGCTTACACTCTAGGCGACAAACAATAATTTAGTTTAACAATAAGGTAAAATCGAAATTGCATTCGTAATATGATTTTGACAAAAGAAAATAGTACAAACCTTCAGCAGGTGCCTTGCCTGCAGGAACGATGGGTCGCTGTGGTTTTTCAGGTTCCTTATAATCGAGAGGGGGTGCAAAGTCCACTTCACAGTCTGTCTCAATAATGCTAACTGCAGAAGCAGGCTTCGCTTCAACAATATCGATATAATACTGTTTGTTGTTGTAAGCTACCATGATGCTGTCACCCGTCGTTAAGCAAGAGAAATTCCTTAGAGTTTTCTCTAAGCTGCAAAGTTCAAGCGCACTTTAATGATAATTACAATCAATCATAAATGAATTAAGGAATTTAATAGACAACTCTAGCACAATTTTATAATTTTCAAGAAAAAACACAACTTTATTAGTCATCAACATGGTGAATGGCAGAAGTAATAAATGGAGTTGCTACTAACATGGCTTTGGGATTTGAGATGTCCAGAAAATCAGTTGTGTGAGGTTGCAGCTTCACATATGTACCCTTGGGAAGAGTAGCATTCTTGACACGCACAATGTCACCCTCTTGAAGAAGCATGTTTTGCATCATCTATACATATATATGAGAGAAGAAATATACAACAAATCAGTTGAAATACATTTCTCTGGTAATACTACAACTGAAGAGAGCAGTAAAAGAAGTTCACTTAAAGGACATACCCAGTAGGGCATGATGATCATGCCTTCTTCTGCTACAAACTCCAACACGCCACAGTGTGAAATCCTATCAGTGGCACCATTGTGTAGCTCAAACAGCATAGGATACTCAATGTGCAGAGAAGCTATTAAATCAAAACCAAAAAAAAATGAATATATTCTCAAATAGTGATTGAAGTCGACAACAGGAAGCTACGAAGTTCAGCCTAAGGCCTAAGGAAGGAGGACTTGAGCTTACCCAGACGATCTAGAGCAGATGGTGGCATTATTACTGTATATCAGCAAAAGATAGAATTATATCAGAGTTATGTCATATGGAAATTTTAAAATAAAAGGAGAGAACAATGTGCAATACATACCTTTGTCACCACCTTCCAGATGTGGCTGGAAAACATAAAAATTCAGAAAGATGGTTAAGCAATAAGCATAATTCAGTATGTAATTCTCTCAAAAAAAATCAGTATGTAATACTGCTAGGTACTACCAGATGAAATTGAATCCACAAATAGAATACCTTGTCAAAAAAGGATGCTGGATAACAGCGATACGTTTGCTCAAAATTACTTCCACGGTAACCATATCCCGTAAAACTACATACATAAAAATTGGGTCATTTAAGCATATGCGAACTACACCAAATATGAGAGGAACACACTACTGATTTTGTCAGCCGCTTTCTGTTAAAAAAAAATCTGTTGGAAGCTAAGAATGAAAATAGATCGAAATATAAGAATTATGAATAGCATAACTATTGTGAAATAGTTGAGGATGTTTAACATTCAGATATGGACATTACAATTATATTGTTGGAGTGGAGTTCTAAAGTACTTCCGCAAAGTATTAAGAAAAAAATACAAATCATACATACATGAAATAAAGATCCAGGGATTAGTAACCAAGGTCAGAGTATTTCACACAGGTGGTAACAGTTAACCAGAAGAAAATATTGTGTATTAAAATTAGTTCGATGTGAAATTCATTTTTTGGGTGATCATTTTTAGTTGAGCCCAAGGTTATTTAAGGAGCAGTTATTATGAGTATGGCCAGACTAGCAATGACTCAATCACTCAAACAACAGAGTTTAAAAAACCATTTAAAACGAGGTCAATAATCACCTTCATCTATCAATACCACACTTGACCTCCTTGACTTGACATCACTCAACTTTTGGAGTCATAGATAAGAACTTTATACATTATTGGGTGAATTACACAGCCTATAGAAACTCTATGCAGAAATGATAAAATACGAACTATGGTCATCTGTACAACCTAGCTGCCGAACATAATATTCATGCCACTGAGTTGCATAAGAAATTTCAAGGGCAGCGCAGATGATGCATACCATTTTGAGTGGAGCTTTGCTTCTACTTCTCTTGGACCTGTTATAAAACGAGTATGAATGAAAAATATTTGAGCTGTACAAGTAAATGTACAAAGTCTTATTCCCCCCAAGAGATATCTCTATGTTGACAAGGAAAGTAACACTATTGGGTCGAAGGATCTCAACCAAATTTCCTAAATTCTCAACAAGCTAAAAACACCCCACAAAACGAACCAATACAGTTGTTATTCATTCCTTCGTAACAATAAAACCCAAAACCGGAACACACATAGGCACAGTGCCACGCTATCAACTAGGGGTAATTTTTTTATCCCACAAACTCTGCTCCCAAGCTAACAGAACAGCCAGATGATGAAGAGATTGATTCCAGTCCAACACAATCCAAAACCGGTTACGGTCGCGGATCTAGATGGTGTGCGGGTGTGCGCCGGCGCACAGTCAGAAATTCCGGTGGTCAGATGCTCATACCTCAGAAACCAAACCCGATGGCCAAAACTGCGGACAGGGTTGAGACAGCAAGGACGCTATGAAGATTGAACGACGGGCGGCAGCTTAGGTCGGATCGGGTTAAGCCAGCGGTGACTCAATCAATCAGTTCGCCGGGCGAGGAGATCGAATCGGATTGCCAGGGGAAGATCGCTGCTGCAATCAACGAAGGGAAAGCTGTGCTTGTGAGAGCGTGAGGAGAGACAGATGGGAATTTCGAACCGAAACGGGGTGAGGCCAATGAACGATTCCAAGATGCGGACGAACAAATTACCCGCGGAGGAGGAATATTGCGATGGATGGCGTGAGGTTTCCGCGGAGGATTCCACCCATTCCAAGGGAAAAGCAGGCGAGGCCAAGGGAGAAGAGGAGTCGGGAACTGAAGACGAAACAGACTGCAAAGTAAACGAGCCCAACGGGCTCCTATACGTGGGCTGCGTTTATGCAGCCTATTAGCACATGTACCATTTTTAATTTTTATTTATGTAAATTAAAGGACCGGGCGGTGCCATCTATCTAAAGGTGTAAAGCATGCCCCGATGGATCTCTCACAGCGATTTTAGCACGTGAGTCGTCGAATGGGGTCATGGGAGCATCTCGTCCATTCATTCGCGCTAGTACAAGGTATATAACGGTGCTAGTCTACTAATCTGAGGTTGCAGTGGGTTCTTCGTTTGGCTGGTCCACGGTGGTCAGTGATTTGAGTGTATTTTACGCAGCGTCTAATGATTTATTTTGTGAGTGGATAGAGTGTAATAGGGGCAACTGGACTTCCACAAGACAAAACTCACGCCCGTGGTGAAACCCTAGGGGCCAATCCCCTCCATCCTCTCCTGCATAAATCCCCTCCCTCCACTCCCTCTCTCGGCCAGTCGCCGCCACCCCTCCCGTTTCATCTCGTCCTCTCTCTCCATCCTCTTCTTCTCCCTGCCGCCGAGCACAACCATGGCGGCCGCCACAACGCGTAGTTAGGATAACACCCTCTTATGGACCTCTGTCGAGGCGACAACAGATGGGAAAAGGAGGCACAGTTAGGTGGCGATGTGGCCATGTTTGGCCGCGCAAAGTGGCTCATCGGCAAAGGCCACGATGATCAGTGCAGCTCGTGCATAGCGGCCACGAGGGTCTCATGGTGTAACACCCGGCCTCTTCGGACCAGCGGCTGACATTCCTGGCAGCTTACTAGGATCTCTAACCCCACAGACTGACACTAGTCTTTTCTACGCACTTTGTTCTCACTCGTGCGCACCCGATACCCACTTCCCGATCGGTCACCCATCCTCAAATTTCTTTAGGCCAAGCACGCTTAACCTTAGAGTTTTTTCAGATGAGCTTCCGAAAAAGAAGTTGCAGCTTGTTGGTATTGGTATACTATCAATCCTATTAAGTCATGCGCCAGGGTCTCACATATACCCGCCCTTAGAAGATCGACGTTCTCGTCGATCAACCACAAGCCAGGAACGTCCCCTGTTGGCATACGTTTGTGCGTCTAGTGCCGACACATGTGCCATGTCGTGTCTACTCCAGGCCACACGTGCCATGCTCCACATGTCCACCACTAACCCGCACACACTCGTGTAACCGCGAGGGTCAGCTCTGATACCACTTGTAACACCCCGGCCTCTCTGGACCAGCGGCTGTCACTCCTGGCAGCTTACTAGGATCTCTAGACTAACCCCACAGACCGACACTTTTTTGCGCACTTTATCCTCACTCGTGCGCACCTGGTACCCACTTTTCGGTTGGTCACCCAGCCTCAAATTGCTCTAGGCCAAGCACGCTTAATCTCAGAGTTTTTTTTAGATGAGCTTCCGAAAAAGAAGTTGCAACTTGTTGGTATGGGTATACTATCAATTCTATTAAGCCATGCGCCAGGGTCCCACACATGCCGTCCGGGATGTGCCTCGTTGGTGGCCAGATCAACCATGGAAGCTCGTGCGGACCAGCCAATGTTGGGGAACGCGCTACGCAAAACAAACTTTTCTAGCGCATAACCAGGATCATATATGCAAGGGAAGAGGTAATGGATCTGACATGGGTATATCCTACGGATGCCTGATGTTAGCCTACCCGGTCCAGCCTGGTAGGACCCCATACAATCACCCGCTCTGGATGGCGAAGCCCAGGAAGGATTTGGGTGACCCAGGCCCATGAAGGATGCGGTTCCTTGAAGAACACAACCAGCTTTAGATAGAAATTCAAAGGGTCAAACCCTAACTTGTAACCGACTCGACCTAAACCCCGAGACCTGGCCTCCCCATATAAAGGTCAGGAGGGCACGGTGAAGAGGACAATCCATAACCCTAGCACACAACTCACCAGATCTCATTTGCGCACCCTTGTAACCTTCAGTGTTACCATCAATCAAGAACAGACAAGCAAGAGTAGGGTTTCCCTCCGGGGGCCTGAACCTGGGTAAATTTCATGCCCCCGCATTGCGAATCTATTAGCCATTTCGTGATCTCCAGCGTCCCCTCCTCCAAAACCCAAGTCCATAAGGGCATTGACGAGTCGAACATCATCAATTGGCGCTGTCTGTGGGAACTGGGGATGTGATACGTCGTAAACGTATCTATAATTTTTGATGCTCCATGCTTGTTTTGTATCGACTTTCTTATGTTTTGTCTATACTTTGAGGCATTTTTATACATTTTCTGGAACTAACCTATTGACAAGATGCCGCAGTGCCATTTTCCTGTTTTCTGCTATTTTTGGTTTCAAAAAAGCTAGTAAAGAAATATTCTCGAAATTTTCTACATGTCGATGAAGATCCAACAGCGCTTCCTGATGACCCACAAGTATAGGGGATCGCAATAGTTTTTGTGGGTAGTATTGCCCAATTTGTTGATTGATGTAAGGGGAGACAAAAAATACTTGCAAGCCTTAACAACTGAGTTGTCAATTCAGCTCACCTGGAAATAGTTCTTGCTCACAAAAGTTTATCAGTAGCAACATTTTGTAGTAGCAACAGCAAAGCAACGGAAGCAGTGAAACAAGAGCAATAGTAACAGTAGTAGCAAACAGTAGGATATGAGCACGGTAGGCATATGGATGGATGGACGGGCGTTGCATGGACGAGTCTAAACATGTAACTTCAGGATCTAGGGCATTGCAGATAGATAAGAATAAGCATCCAAGTACTAAACAATCATAGGCATGTGCTCCATATATAGTCATGCGTGCTCGTAATGAGAACTTGCACAACATCTTTTGTCCAGCCAGTGGCAGCGGGGCCTCTAGGGAATTACTGGAAATTAAGGTGATCCTTTTAATAGAGCACCGGAGCAAAGCATTAACACTCCGTGAACACATGTGATCCTCACACCACAGCCATCCCCTCCAGTTGTCCCAATTTCTCACTTCGGGGCCTTTGGATCCGGACAATAATATGTGTACACAACTTGCAGATAAGATCACAAACAATACTATCATAATGATTCAATAATAAGTTCAGATCTGAGATCATGGCACTCGGGCCCTAGTGACAAGCATTAAGCACACCAAGTTGCAACAAAGTCCAATAGCACTAATAGAGATACTAGGCACTATGCTCTAACAATCTTATTCAATTACATGATAGAACTCATCCAATCCCTACCATTCACATAGCCTACAGCGGGGGATTACTCACTCATGGATGAGGAAAACATTGATGGTTGATGGAGAGGCATTGGTGATGATGATGGCGATGATCCATAAACATAAGCAACATTGCAATGCTCATAATAAGGTACGATAGAGTGGTATCTCGCTTGCCTTTGTTTGTAGAGCACAATATAAATGCCAAGGCACCTCTGAAGTTCAAGTGAAGACTAGAAGTAAAAATATCAGAGATACAAGCATCAAAGTCATGGCATAATTAACCAAGTTTTGAGACAAACACAAGAATGACAACTATGCTCTCAAGAAGGTGCTCATAGAATAGGTGGTGACTCAACAAGGAAGTGAAAAGGTTTTGAAAAGTTTGAAAGGCTTCCAAATGCTGAAAGTAAGGTACTCATTAGCTTTGAGCTCTCATTGCCCCTATCATAGACATCTTTATATGGTTAAGGTGAAAGTGAGGTCCAATATGAGTTATATGCTTAACAGGACATAAACTGGAAATCCCATGTCCCTTGAGTACGAGGGCCGCTCCACGTGCTACTCAAATTTGGTTACCTATAAGTTCTTGTCATTGTAAATACATGCATATCATAGAGAACCACCAACAGGGTACCCCTTGCACATGATACAGGAGCTATCCCGTGATCAAAATGACAAGGCAAGCAGACAATAAGCATCTCAGCGATCTTTTTATTTACTATTTGCATAGATTTTTATTGAGTATGCTTCACAGATGCTGACTATGGTAATGCTGCAAGTTTTCACCATGATTAGGCATGGCTTAGCCTAGCGGCCCAGGCGTTTCTCTAACACATATATATGCTCCATGAACTCACAAGCTCCCCTTTTATTTCACACCGACAACATACGCAAACAAAAGAGCAAGGTATCAACTGGATATGTATCCATAAGTGTTGAAAGCGTTCCTCGTGACAGCACGGTTCTGCTAACTCCCAGCGTATAATTTGCAAGCATATAACTTTCATGGACAGGTCAAAATGGTTCAAGATTATTAAGTGCAAGGAATAAAGTGTGCCATCAAGTTCGTGAGAGCTTTACTAACTAACTTTCTCAAAACAGACAAACATTTTATTTGAAAGAAAAAAGGCATATTGAATATGCACTGAAATAGCAAATGGTGCTAATAGGTAGGTATGGTGGACATTGTTGGTAATATTGGTTTTAGGGAGTTGGAAGCACAAGTAGAGCTCATACTACGAGCAAGTGAGGGCTAGCAATAGAGAGGAGGCGACAAACGAGAGAGCAATAATTGTCAAAATCATGCTTGCAACAAAATAGGACTAATTATGGCATGAAAGTGATACAAGAACTCTGACGCAAAATAAATCATCGAGGCTTACTGACTATTGTTTTGTCATATGCATGCGTGAGCATGTGCCAAGTCGATTCAGATGAAACTTTCAAAGGAGGATACCACAATATCATACCAAAATATGAATAAAACAATGCAAGCAAACATTCATATGACATGCTACAAACTATTAGCAAGCTAGAGCTAATCACAATCAAGCAAGAACTACTAAGCATTCATCAGTAACATACTCCTTACATGAACAGACTAAGCATGCTCACAATGATGAGTATATGTACAAAAATGAAAACAAATAGAGTTTGTTACCAACCTCTTACCACACCTCAAGTTGTCTTAATCTTCATTATTGCCCTTCAATTGTGTGACTTGAATAATAACATGAAACCAAAATCCACCAAGGACGGCTGAACCCTGCAAAGAACTCACAAAACCAAAGAAGAAGAATAGATATTTTTAGTGTTTTCGAATTTTTTAAAGCAAGACAAACAAAGCAAAAGCAAACAAAGCAAAATCTTTTTGGATTTTCTTTAAGGCAAACCAAAGTTAAAAAGCAAAGAAACAAACCAAGAGAAACAACGAAAATACTTTTGGTATTTTTGTGTTTTTGAGAAAGCAGCAGCAAAAACCAAAAAGAAAGCGAAAAAATGGATATACAAAGAACCGGCAAAACATTATATATATATGAGTGTGATGTCGGTATACCTCCCTCCAAGCTTAGGCTTTTGGCCTAAGTGGAGCTCAACTCCATGGTTACCAAGAAGGTGCACCTCCGTAGTACGACGAGGAGGCCCCTTCGTCCCGATACAAGCTCGAGGACTCGCATGTTGTGCATGAGGGGTCGATGAGGGCGTCCCACGATAGTGTCCATGGAAGACAAGAATGCGCAGCTTGTCATCCATATCCTCCTTGGAGCGTGACAAAGGTCCCTGGGAAATACTGAACAAAGTGGTTTGGGGGAGAGGGATCTCTCTCTCTTCCCCATTAGTAAACAACATTCTATAAACCATGCTCTCAAGGGTAGAACCAGCAGTGACAAAGTGATGTGCTTTCATAGCAGCAAGATCAAGCCTCTAAGGAGCCAAAACTGTATCATTTGGATCAACAACAAGGTCCAAGGCAACAACAACACGTGCAGCAATAATTCCCCCATAAATGGGTCCCTTAGCAGCTAAGCGACGAGCAAGGAGAGAACCAAGATTGTACTTAGTTTCATTGTTAAGCGCAGCAGCTATGAAGTCCAAATGATAGTTGGAAATATTACTAGTGTTCTCCCTACCAAGAACACTAGTGGCAAGATAATAGGCAAAGTACCTGATAGTTGGGGGTTGAATATTTCTTATCTTTCCCCTTTGGGCTCTACGGTCATCATCATTGGTTATCTCGCGGTAGAGCTCCAACAAATCAGCGGGTTGAGCTGGAATCTTCTTTGTCGACCCAGCTGTACCAAGTCCTAGGGCCTCGCAAAATTTCTTCAATGACATGGTGTAAGGCCTGCCATAAATTTTGAAAGACACATCTGGCTTGAACAAGTTGTTAGTAAAAGAAAAGCTCTCCACAAATGTTTTAGTGAGTGTTGCATATTGCACGCTCTCATCCTGCATATAGCTTGTTAGTCCAACCCTCCGAACCAAGGTTAGAAAATCATCAAGAATCCCAGAAGCCTGCAAAAAGGTTGGGCAAGGAAAGGTGGAAGGGTGAGCATCCCCCTCATCTCCCTCGTCGCCAAATCGCGGTGTAATGAGATCCTCATTGTATGAGGGCCTAGCTCGGGAGGATGATCTTGAAGGCCTTGCCCTCCTAGGTGCATCACTCTCAAATATTTCACCAAATGTGTGGTTGTCCATGACCTCTTTTTTCTGAAAATTTTAAACAAACATCAAACCAAGTGATTTCCAAGTTGATAAATGATGAGAAACTACTATAGGACCTTGCTTGAGGGCCACACATGCATCAAAATAAAATCTCTAATCATAGAACAAGCATGCAAGATCACACAACCTATCACCTATAGCAGCAAAATACTCAAGATATAATCTACCAATCACAAATCTAATTGGACAAGCGGAGGAGGCACATACCAAGGAGCAATCCTCCAAAAATCAGCAGCAAAGATGGGTTGAGCAAGGAGATCGAAATTTGCGAGCAAGAACAACAAGAACTCGAGCTTGAGAAAGTTTTCCGGTGTTTTTCGAGAGAGAGAAATAAGATGGCTGGGAGGAGGCATCTTAGAGGGACCCAGGTGGGCCACACCCTAGCAGCGCCACACAGGGCCGCGCACCACCAGGGTGTGGCCTGGGTGGCCCTGGGTCACTCCAGGTGTCCCTCTGCCCCTTTTTTAAGGAAAAATTTATTTTAACATTTCTGGGATTTTTCAGTAAAATTTATTTTTGGCCAATTTTCAGGGTATGAAAATTATTTTTCTCGCAGAAACAGATTTTTTAGAAGAAGCAAAAGCAAACAAAAACCAAACTACAGAAATTCTAAGACACTCTAACAACCAAACAACTAACAAAACCAAAGCTAGCAAAAGAAAAGGCAAAGACTAGGAAGGAGAAAAGTAAAAGAAAGAAAGTATAACCATAGTGAAAACATTATTTTTTTATTAAAATCCTTTTATTAACGAGATTGATCAAGTCTTGTTACCAAAACAATCTTATATGAAACAAAACTTTGCATTCCATAAGGTGATTATGTTACCTCATACTTGATAGCAATGGTCCCAATCATAATAGTTTCAAAATTTTCTTGTGGAATGGGACAATATATTTCTCCAACCTTGATGCTCTCAATATTTTCAATGGAATTCAGACAATAGATTTTAGCAACCTTCTTGGGGAAATAAATAGTATGCTCTTTGTCATTAATATTGAATGTTACTTTTCCTTGATTACAATTGATGACAACACCTAAACTACTAAGAAAAGGTCTCCCAAGAATAATAGACATATTATCATCTTCGGGCATTTCAAGCACAACAAAATCAGTCGAAATCAAGAAATTATGAGCCACTTGAATAGGAACATCCTCACATATACCAACATGAATAGTAGTTGACTTATCAGCCATTTGCAAAGATATATCAATTGGTATCAACTTTTCTAGCTGGAGTCTCTTGTCGAGAGAAAAAGGCATAACACTAACTCCAGCTCCCAAATCACATAAAGCAGTTCTAACATAATTATTGTTAATAGAGCAAGGAATAGTTGGTATACCTGGATCACCAAGTTTCTTTGGAACCTTACCATTGAAGGAATAATTAGCAAGCAAAGTAGAAATCTCCTCATTAGGAATCTTCCTTTTATTAGAGACAATATCCTTCATATACTTTGAATAGGGAGGCAATTTAATAGCATCAGTCAAAGGAATTTGCAAAAATAAAGGTTTCACCCACTCATAGAACTTGTTGTAGTGTTCTTCCTCATTTGACTTATGTTTCTTACCTAGAAAAGGCATAGGTTTCTACACCCAAGGTTCTCTCTCTTTACCATGTTTATTAGCAATAAAATCTTCCTTAATGTACCTAGTATTCTTAGTGTGCTCCTCGGGTTGTTCTTCAACTTCCTCCTTATCAGGAGCATGTTTATCTCACGAGGCATTAACTAACATATCCTTTTGTACCTTAGCAAGTTGATCAAGTTGGGTTTGAACCATTTGAAAGTGTTTACAAAGCATTTTAATATCATTAGAAGTTCTTTACACAATATATTTCAACTCTTTAATAGCTCTAGAGTTTTCCAATAAATGATTCTGAACTTGTTTATTAAAATTACCTTGTTTAACAATAAAAATGTCAAGTTCCTCTAAACATTGATCAGGAGGCTTACCATAAGGAATATCACCTTCATCAAAGTGTTGGAGAGAGTGTACCTCAATAGTGGATGAGTTGGGAATTGGCTTACACAATTCTTCTATAGGAGGTAGATTCTTCACATCTTCAGCTCTAATACCTTTCTCCTTTAGACACTTCTTAGCTTCCTTCATCACTTCATCATTTAATGCAATAACTCCCCTCTTCTTTGGTGTTGGTGTTGGAACTGGTTCAGGAGTAATAGGCTTAGGTGTATTTAGCTCAGTTGAAGTCCAATCATCATAATTCTTGCTTATCTTAGCCATTAATTCTTCAGCATCTGTAGGAGTCCATTTCCTAAAACACAATCAGCAAAGCTATCTAGGTATGTCCTAGAATCATCAATTAGTCCATTATAATAAATATCAAGAAGCTCATTCTTAGGCAATGAACATACATGATGTGCATGAATCAAGGCACAAAACCTTGTCCATGACTCAGCCAATTTCTCTTCTTCTCCCTATTTAAAAACAAAAAGTCTCTGCAAAGCATCATGTCTATCACTAGGAGGAAAATATTTCTAGAAGAAAGAAGCAATCAAACAATCAGGGCTATCAATGGAACCAGGAGGTAATCTATTAAACCAAGCCCTAGCTTCTCCTTTTAGTGAAAAAGGGAAGATCTTTGTAACAAATTACTTGCGCATCTTAAAATCATCAGAGAATAAAGCACTCATAGTACAAAGCTCATTCATATGAGCCACATCACTCTCATTTTTAGTCCCAAAAAAGGTTCTTTCTCAACAATGTCTAAATAGGATAAATCAAGAGAGAAATCATAATCTTTATCTTTAATATCTAAGGGAGAGGTGGCAAACTTAGGATCAGATGATAGTTTAGGAATAATGGTACGTCTTGCAAGGAGACTCTTAATAGCACTAGCACCATGTGTGTTTCGGCACTCTTCAACAAATTCATCAGTAAACTCAATGTAGCCATCATTAATATCATAACTCTTTCTAGAATCAGGTGAGCTAACATGTGAAACAATGTCTTCACTAGGAGTTTCAATATTTCCTAGACTAGCCATAGTAGCATATAGGAAAGGACCTAATGAACCACTCGCATCAAGCACAGTAGAAGTAACATCATGAGTATCAAAAGCAGTTTCAGATTCAGCAGTAGTAGCAGTGTGTGTAGCATGTGTATGTGGTGGTGGTGTAACAAACTTACTTATAACAGGCGGTGAATCAAGAGCAACAGAGGTGTTTAGGACTGTACCTATTCTTGTAGTGGATGGTAAAATAGGAAAATTTCCATCACGAGACTTCCCTATGATGAAAGGAGTAGAAGTGAACAATAATAGATCCAAGTGAACTTACAAATAAAGCTATGCTCCCCGACAACGGCGCCAGAAAATAGTCTTGATGACCCACAAGTAAAGGGGATTGCAACAGTCTTCGCGGGTAGTATTACCCAATTTATTGATTTGACACAAGGGGAGCCAAAGAATGCTCTCAAGCCTTAACAACTGAGTTGTCAATTCAGCTGCACCTGGAAATAGTTCTTCCTCACAGAAGTTTATTAGTAGCAATAGTTTGTAGTAGCAACAACAAAGCAACAACAACAGTGAAACAGGAGCAATAGTAACAATAGTAGCAAACAGTAGGATATGAGCGTGGTAGGCATAGGGATGGATGGGCGGGCGTTGCATGGACGAGTCTAAACATGTAACTTCAAGATCTAGGGCATTGCAGATAAATAAGAATAAGCATCCAAGTACTAAACAATCATAGGCATGTGCTCCATATATAGTCATGCGTGCTCGCAATGAGAACTTGCACAACATCTTTTGTCCAACCAGCCCATGGCAGCGGGGCCTCTAGGGAACTACTGGCAATTAAGGTGCTCCTTTTAATAGAGCACCAGAGCAAAGCATTAACACTCTGTGAACACATGTGATCCTCACACCACAGCCATCCCCTCCGGTTGTCCCAATTTTTTTCACTTCGGGGCCTTTGGATCCGGACAATGATGTGTACACAACTTGCAGATAAGATCATAGAAAATACTATCATACTGATTCAATAATAAGTTAAGATATGAGATCATGGCACTCGGTCCCTAGTGACAAGCATTAAGCACAACAAGTTGCAACAAAGTCAAATAGCACTAATAGCTATACTAGGCACTATGCCCTAACAATCTTATTCGATTACATGATAGAACTCATCCAATCCCTACCGTCCCCATAGCCTACAGCGGAGTATTACTCACTCATGGATGAGGGAAACATTGATGGTTGATGGTGAGGCGTTGGTGATGATGATGGAGATGATCCTCCACAAATTCCCCGTCCCGGCAGGGTGCCAGAATGGAGTTTCTGGATCCGAATCTTGGTTTCTGGCCGTGGAGGCGCAGTGGAACTCTTTCTAGAAAAATGACAACCCCCCCCCCTCGTTTTTTAGGTCAAGAGGTGTCTTATAGGCGAAGAGGGAGGCCGAGAGGGTGCCTAGGGTGGTCACACCCCCTAGGCACGGCCAGGCCTGGCCCGCGCCTGGCAGGGGTGTGGGCCCCCTAGGCCTCCACTCCGTCATACTTTGGCTCCGTGGATATTCTTATGAAATAGGATTTTTGGCATATTTTGGGGATTTTCCTGATAGTTGATTTTCTGCACAAAAACTAGACACCAAGGTAATTCTGCTTAAAACAGCGTCAGTCCGTGTTAGTTGTATCCAAATCACACAAGTTAGAGGAGAAACAATAGCAAAAGTGTTTGGGAAAGTAGATACATTTTGGACATATCACTTCCGTTGTCCCGTCTAGATTATATCTAAATAGAGATAGAACTCGACAGCACCCCGGTGTTGTAGAAGAAGAAGTACCTAGGGCACGTCGGCCCTTAGGGTTTATCACCATGCCATGGAGGTGGAGAAGAGAGGAGGAAGGTGGCGTCGGCGCAGGGAGGCGGCGGTGCAAGACGCGTGACGACATCTAGGTTTTTGGGGCGGTGATACCTTCGATCCGGATTACGGATGTAGTATAGCTCTTTTTCCCTAGTAGACCTAGGTTTATCGAATCCTCGGGGAGCGGAAAGCAAAGTGAGATTACTTAAACGGACCTTCGAGAGTTTTAGAATTCCTTTTGTGTTTTCACCGGACCAAGAGTTTGTGATCTTTTTGTTGTTGTTGACGATGGAGAGAGAGAGAGGGCCTAGGGTCTTCGGTTTTCACCGGTAGTTGTGCAAAACATCTGATGAGAATAATAGATAATAATAAAGTATGCATGTAATCATTAGAGCAAGATAATTATATGTGGGTAGTGCATGCATAATTGTTATCGCCTCTGCAACCGCTTATAGCAATAACCTACTAGTCTCATCCATAGAAGAAAGAGAACTAATGATATGCATAGTGATGTCACCATTAATCCCAAGTAAATTCAACATGATCATGTCAACATGACAGAAGGGCCCACACCCCTGCCAGGCGCGGGTGGGCCCTGCCCGCGCCTAGGGGGGTGCGGCCACCCCAGGCACCCCCTCGGGCTCCCTCTTCGCCTATAAGTTACCCCTTGACCTAAAAAACGAGGGGGTTCGACGTTTTTCCAGAAACAGTTCCGCTGCGCCGCCATCACCAGAAGCCGCGATTTGGATCCAGAAACTCCGTTCTGGCACCCTGCCGGGACAGGGATTTGGGGAGGATCATCGCCATTGTCATCACCAACGCCTCTCCATCAACCATCGATGTTTCCCTCATCCATGAGTGAGTAATCCCCCGCTGTAGGCTATAATAATGGTAGGGATTGGATGAGTTCTATCTTGTAATCGAATAATATTGTTAGGGCATAGTGGCTAGTATCTCTATTAGTGCTATTTGACTTTGTTGCAACATGTTGTGCTTAATGCTTGTCACTAGGGCCCGAGTGCCATGATCTCAGATCTGAACTTATTATTGAATCATTATGATAGTATTGTTTGTGATCTTATATGCAAGTTGTGTACACATATCATTGTCCGGATCCAAAGGCCCCGAAGTGACAAAAATTGGGACAACCGGAGGGGATGTATGTGGTGTGAGGATCACATGTGTTCACGGAGTGTTAATGCTTTGCTCCGGTGCTCTATTAAAAGGAGCACCTTAATTGCCAGTAGTTCCCTAGAGGCCTCGCTGCCATGGGTTGGCTGGATAGAAGATGTTGTGCAAGTTCTCATTGCAAGCACACATGACTATATATGGATCACATGCCTAGGATTGTTTAGTACTTGGATGCTTATTCTCATTTATCTGCAATGCCCTAGATCTTGAAGTTACATGTTTAGACTCATCCATGCAATGCCCGTTCATCCATCCCTATGCCTACCGCACTCGAATTCCACTATCTACTGTTACTGTTACTATTGCTCTTGTTCTACTGTTGTTGTTGCTTTTCTGTTGCTACTGATAAACTTCTGTGAGCAAGAACTATTTCCAGCTGCAGCTGAATTGACAACTCAGTTGTTAAGGCTTGCAAGTATTCTCTGGCTCCCCTTGTGTCGAATCAATAAATTGGGTAATACTACTAGCGAAGACTGTTGCGATGCCCTATACTTGTGGGTCATCAAGACTATTTTCTGGCGCCGTTGCGGGGATCATAGCTTTATTTGTAAGTTCACTTGGATCTATTATTGTTCACTGCTACTTCTTTCATCATGGGGAAGTCTCGTGATGGAAAGTTTCCTATTTTACCATCCACTACAAGAAGAGGTACAGTCCTAAACACCTCTGCTGCTCTTGATTCACTGTCTGTTATAAGTAAGCTTATTACACCACCACCACATACACATGCTACACACACTGCTACTACTGCTAAATCTGAAACTGCTTTTGATGCTCATGATGTTACTTCTATTGTGCTTGATGCGAGTGGTTCATTAGGTCCTTTCCTATATGCTACTATGGCTAGTCTAGGAAATACCGAAACTCCTAGTGAAGACACTATTACACCTGTTAGCTCACCTGAGTCTAGAGAAATTTATGATATTAATGATGGTTACATTGAGTTCACTGATGAATTTGTTGAAGAGTATCGAAACACACATGGTACTAGTGCTATTAAGAGTCTCCTTGCTAGGCGTACCATTATTCCTAAATTGTCCTCTGATCCTAAGTTTTCCACCTCTCCCATGGATATTAAAGATAAAGATTATGATTTCTCTCTTTATTTATCCTATTTGGACATTTTGTTGAGAAAGAACCTTTCTGTGGGACTGAAAATGAGAGTGATGTGGCTCATGTGAATGAGCTTTCTACTATGAGTGCTTTATTCTCTGATGATTTTAAGATGCGCAAGTACTTTGTTACTAAGTGATGACCCACAAGTATAGGGGGTGTATCGTAGTACTTTCGATAAATAGGAGTGTCGATCCCAACGAGGAGCAGAAGGTGCTGAACAGTGGTATGGAGCAGGTAATCCCTATGAATACTTAGCAAATGGATTTTTAGTGGTTTTCTGACAAGGCAACAAAACAAAAAGCAAGTAACAAGAGTAACAAACAAACGGAGAAAGTGGCCCAATCCTTTCTTAGCAAAGGACAAGCCGGTGTAAATACTTATAAGGACCAAACATTCTCAAGGACACATGGGAATTCTGTCAAGTGTTTTCGCTTCAAATAGCTGACTACTCTTCTCTGGTGTTCGTAAGTGTTGTGTGGGTGAACCTGTGCTAACATACCGCCCTTCCTAGGACTAATACATATTTGTGATTAAACCCCCTGCAAACATCCGTAACTATAGGAAAGTAATTAAGATATAAATCTAACCACAGCCTTAAACTCTGAGATCCTGCGCTCCCTTGTGCAAAGGTGTCCTAACGGGGGTTCAGGTTTATGTCACTTCGGCAACCCCGCGATTAGTAGCCAAATACACAATGCATCCCCCTAGGCTCATAAATGGTGAAGTGTCATGTAGTCGACGTTCACATGACACCACTAGAAGAATAGCACCACAACTTAAATACTAAACCATTGAATAATAACTCATCACAGATTCACTACTAACAACATGACTTCTCCCATGTCCTCAAGAACTAAACGAACTACTCACAAGACATCATATGGATCAAGATCAAAGATGATATGGTAATGGATAACAATCTGAACATAAACAATAATCTAATGGTTTCACTCACAAGCATCAACTACAATAGTAATCAACGCCGGGAAAGTTTCCCCTATGAAATAAAGCAATATCCAACACAATTGTTACAGCGGAACGGAATGGTGGTGATGGTGCTGGTGGATATGACGGTGTGGATGATGATGATGATGACCCCGATGAAGCCTAGCTTGATGACGGTGTTGATGGCGACGGTCTCCCCTCTCCGGGAAGGAATTCCCCAGCAATCTGTCCTTGGAGATATCTTTCTCTCTCGGTGTTTTCCACCCTAGAGGCGACGAAAATCTATCTGTGGGCGCTCCCCGAGCCTTAGGGTTTAGAAGGGAAGATATAGGCGAAGGGGCGGAGTCAGAGGTCGGGCATGTGGGCCACACCTGCCCTAGGCGCGGGGTCAGGTGGGCCCGTTCCTAGGGCGGTGTGGGCCCCCTGAGGCCCATCTCCGTCCCTCCTTCTGGCTTCCTTCGTCTTCTAGTAAAATAATATGTTTCCATATTTTCTGGTATTTTTCTGATCTTCACGAAATTGCACCGAAACGCCTTCTTTTCCATCAGAATCCAGACTCCAGCAATCCATCCTCTAGGAATCATCCAACATGCATAAACATATGAAAAGCCATAAGTAATACCTCATAATAAGACAAATATCAATGAATAGAGGTAAATTATGATATAGAAAGGTGATGCAAATTGGGCGTATCAACTCCCCCAAGCTTAGACTTCGCTTGTCCCCAAGCGAAAACTAAGCTCAGTAAACATGTCCATAGGTTTATGGAGTGAAGTGTCGATAAAAGAATACGAACATGAAGCATCACACTTACCATTGCACAACTCATAGAAGAAAGCAACTCACCATTATATAACTTAGTTTGCAGCCAAGTATAGTAGTCACAATAGAGATGCATAAAGATAAATCATAATTAGAATTGGCAAACTTGTTCTTGGTCAGAGAACACCTAGCAAACAGTTTCACGAAAGCTTTTTGTAGAAGTTTCAAAACAGGAACACTCTTTGCTCAAAAAGTTTTTTCACAAGTAAAGGCTTTCAAAGTAATACTCAATAGATAAGAGTTTTGTGCAAACAAGGAAGATAAAGAACATGATTGTATAAATCACCATATGAATGCTTGAAACACAACAACTCAAAAGCTTGCTGGAGATAGAGAGGAAGTAGGTTTACTGACTCAACTGGAAGTGGGAGAAAGGTCCCTTCTTAGAGGGTAGCAGTGATTACAGGTCATAAAGAGCTTCCAAAAGATTATGGTACTTACTAGCTTTGATCCCTCATTGCCCCTATCATAAGCATCTTGAGATGATTAAGGTTAAAGTGAATAAAGATGGAGTATATGCTTGACGAAATATAAGTTGGCAATCTCATGTCCCTTGAATATGAGGGCCACTCCTCATGCATACTCAACTTTGGGCCAGGTAAGTTCTTGTCATTGTAAGTATTTGCATATCATTGAGAACCGCCAACGGGGTACCCCTTGCACACGATACAAGAGCTTTCCCATAACCAAAATGACTAGGCAAGCAGAAAATGAGCATCTCAGCAATCTTTTTATTTACTATGTGTATAGCTTTTTATTTAGGATGCTTCATAGATGACTCACTATGGTGATGCTGCAAGTTTCCACCATGATTAAGCATGGCTTAGGCTAGCGGCCCAGGCGTTTCTCTAACACAGAATACAAACTCCATGGACTTACAAGTTCCCTCTTTATTTCACACCATTGACATCCATAGACAAAAGAGCACGATATCAACTGTGTACAGAGTACAAGTGCAATGTTGAAAACGTTCCCCGTGACAGCACGGTTCTGCTAATTCCAACGTATATATGCAAGCATATACAACTTTGATGTTCACAATGGTTCAAGTCTATTAGGGGCAAGTAAATAAGGTGTGCCATCAAGTTCGTGAGAGATTTACTAACTAGTTTTCACATAACAAAATACTTTTTAATTCGAAAGGTAGATGAAGCTTGAGAATTTGCTAGGAATAGCAAAATCTACTTGGTAGATATGGCGGACACAAGTGGCAAAAGTTTTGGGTTCAAAGGATTTTGGGAACATGAGAAGTATGCCTTCTCAAAATAGGTTTTTGGCTAGCAAGGCTGGGTAACGAGCAAGAGAGTTGAAAGAAACAAGCAAACATACAGGTAATAAAGCCAAACATGCAATCCTCATTGAATACACAAAAGAATCTTAAATATAGAATACTAAGCTTATGAGCCAACAAGAAAGAAAACAAATGATACCAAATATGTAAGCTTTTCTTTCTTTCTTTTCTTTCAAACTAAAGCCATCGACTTAACTCGGTTTGCCAAAACCAATTTAGATCCACTTGATGATCTCAAAGTCGTGTCAATACTGATTAACAAGATCCATCACATAATAGAGGTTGCAAACTAAAAATAAGAAGTGCAAAAAGTAAACGATGAGACTTCTCATTAATATTCCAATAAAGGCACTCACACCAAGGGATACATAGATAATCAACTAAAGGAGAGATACTTCCACATGCAAACCAAACTATAATATAACCTCTCTACCACAAATATGAATCCACTAAAAAGGCAAAAGATAAAAGATAATGGTGGTGATACCGTGGCACTCCCCCAAGCTTGGAACAAGCCAAGGGAATGCCAAACCTGATGACGAATTACTCCTTCGGTGGTGGTGGTGTTCTCTTGATAAGGTCTTCAACAAGTTTCTTAAAATCCTCCATATCGAAGGTTAGAGTACGAATTAACTCCGAATTATGCTCAATGCAGCCCATGATCAACTCGGACCGAGGATCCCAGTCCCTGTTATTCTTTCTCCATTCTTCCAAATTAGAGCGTTTCTTCCCTGCACGGTTAGAACAAGGGGTACTAGGAGGAAGTGTGCGCGGAGCGAGGATATGACGCGGAGTTCTCCCTCCTGTAGACATCCGTGTTGTCCTCCTAAGCTGGGTAGGTTGTGCCACCAAACCAATGCTTGCAACGGTAGCGCGCGTGTCCGGTTGCTTGTCCTCCTCCATGTCTCCTTCATAACCTACCGTAATATCCTCTTCCTTGGGGACTTGAGGTTCTTCTTTCTCGGGCTCCTTGCCTTTGTCATTGGCGGAGGCCATGGTGCTCCAAACTTGAGAAGATTTCCTGACAAAAATAGATCGAAACAAAAACATGACGAGAACACGATGCACGAACCTCGGGGGATCCAGGGGGGGTATATATTAAAAAGTTTCAATGCATAAGGAAGGTTTTGACATGGAAACGGTGGAGTTCGAGGGTGGAACAACCCTCCAAGCGCCGACCAGGTCATGCGCACTGGGTGGGTTGTCCACCCTGCACTGCTTTCGCCTCGTAGCTTCTCTTATGTATTAAAAACATCAAAAATATAAAAAGATTGGGGTTTCACAAACCTTCTGTTTTCACCACTTTTACCTATTCAAAGACGAACTCTGCAGATTCCTTTTCTCTTTCTCCTGAGAATTTCCTTCATACAAAACCCTTGCACAAACTCAAAGACAACATTAGTGTAAGCAAAAAAAATAAACCTTTGGTACACACTTCAACTGAAAACCCGTCAAAACAAAAGCTTCTTTAAGAGGCAAATGCAAATGATGGCAGAAATCTGTCAAAAAGGCAAGATGTACAGATTGATTTTTCAAGACCTCTGTTGCTCAAATCAAAAGTGAACTGATGAAAGTTGGGTAACAACTTGGAGAACAAGCTCAGAAAATGCACCTCCATCCGAAGTACTAAGCTTCCTCATGAATTTTACAACAGAACAAAAATCTGTCCTAGATGACCACTTTTCACAACTCCTCTACTTCACAAAAGTAGTTGAACTTGATACGAAAAGGATAAGGAGTGGTTATTACAGAGGTAATAACTTCCAAGACACGACCAAACTCTTGGGTTATCTCCCAACAAGTACTTTGCTTTAATGCCTTTAAGTTAGGCTTGAAACTTCCAAAGATGCTCACATAGGATATATATATCTCGAGTGAAAGAGAGCATCAAGGAGCAAATAACCAACACACTTGAGTCTAACCCACTTCCTATGAATGGGGGTATCATGAGAAAACGAATTGTTGAAACAAAAGGCCACAGAGCATAGGAAGACAAAACAGATGCAACTTTAAAGCTTTCAACATAAAACGGGGAAACTTAACATCATTGAGATGCATAAAACCATGTTTCACTCTCTCATAATAACTTTCAGTAGCACTTTGAATAAAGTTGACAATATAACTGTCACTTGAAACAACTTTATCATCAGAATAAGCATACTTAC
This sequence comes from Avena longiglumis, assembly GCA_030063025.1. Classification (NCBI taxonomy): domain Eukaryota; kingdom Viridiplantae; phylum Streptophyta; class Magnoliopsida; order Poales; family Poaceae; genus Avena; species Avena longiglumis. The sequence continues at coordinate 53,072,436 of CP125976.1, forward strand.
AGTCACCAAAAAGAGGTCCAAGGTCATAGACTAGATCAATAGAAGCAAGTTGTTCCACCCTGACATCTTTATTAGGCAAGCTATTTTCACAAGGAGCTTTAGCAAATTTGGAAAATTTAAACACATAAGACTCTCCATCAAACTTAGTTAAAAAATTTCCTTCTTACAATCAATAATGGCTCCACAAGTATTCAAGAAAGGTCTACCAAAAATGATAGGACAAGTTTTGCTAGCTGTTGAATTAAGCACTAGAAAATCAGGAGGATACTTAATCTTACCACAGAGAACCTCCACATCTCTTACAATACCAATGGGTAAAATGGTTTCCTTAGTTGTAACACCCTCAGAATCGGACCTATGCAAGTTTGGGCATAATTCACCAAACCCGCATATAAACGATTCAAAGGTGCCCACCAGGCACTTTCGTGCGGGTGGAAAACGAAGTAATAACATTACACAACAATCCTCGATGGGACCCACAGAACAGATATATATAACAATGACTCAAGAGTCAAGAAGATGATATAATATACAAAGATCCAAATCACCTTGAAAAAGCGATGTAGCGTCCATTTACGGACAAGATGCAAATGGGGCTAAGAGCCAAGAATAACCAATGGCGTCCATAACCTGCCTGGCCAAGCCGAAGGGTAACTGCTAACGACGCCGATCTCAAACCGCTTAAACAAAAAGGGTGCCGACAGAGGCAAAGGAAAAGAAAGGAGCGTCGATCGAGGCCAGTACACGGCGAGGCTAGAATTCGGCGGTCCTCGCCTACATAGGTATGGTGGACTGAAGCGGCAGCGGCAGCATGCACTAAACAACCTATAGAGACTCGATACAACTGGCGGCAATCAGAGAGGGGTAAGATAGACCTATCCGGACCCAACCTGAAGCTAACACCAAACAAACCCATCCTGGTGTTTCCCCCTCGAGGCCGTCGAGGAAGTCAACCGGGAAACTCACACAGTTGGCAGTTTTACTTATTAGGTTATCGTTGCAGAATTTACTAGTCAGGTATAGATAATTGTCCTGATAAGTAAACAGTGGGCACTTTTAGTTAACCATTCCGTGATAGTTGTACCTCTTACTAATCAGATACCGATATCATGAGATAAACCCAAAACCCAGCAGTTGTTGGTGCTTTTATTCAGCCAATTCGTTGTAGTTGCAATACTTACTAGTCAGATACATTTGTCGCAAGCGACAACCAAACAAGCAATGGTGGGCAGTATTAATTAGCCATTCCGTTATAGTGAAGCTGATTACTAGTCATTATAAGTTAAATTAATAGCAATAAACTTTAGTTATGCTTGTCTATGATCGAGATACTGTGCTCCAAGTCGTCCATATCCGCGGACACGGCTTTCAGAAAGTTTTACCCGGCCGGGGTGCACCAATAGCAACACACGCCGATCAACCTCGAAAACCAAATCAAAACCCAACGAGGCTTTCACGATCGAACAATCACAGGATTCAGAAATATTTCAGGGCCACCCTTAGAGTAGAATCCAACGGAGTAAGCAAGCTCCGAGACGGCCTCAAGGTTATGGGGACGGCCATGAACGATCGGGAACCCGAAAGTGTGGCTGGGCTTGTCGACACCATGAAACGGGCCATTATTTCCTAAATAAAGACAAGGTGCACCTCGCACAATCGTAAATAAAGCAGTAAAACATGGCATAAGTACAGGATCGTAATAAAACCTCAAACTAGTTTGTGGCCCCAAGAAATAAGAATGAATCAAGCTCTGGCTCGGGGTCCCATATACCTCCGGATGTGGATAGCGCAAAATCAAGGAACAGTATCAAGTACTCGGGGTCTTACGGGACACAAGTGGGCGTTCGAAACCAAATATTATCTATCACCCACCGATGCCTCTGCTTATTTCAATTTTAGTTGTTAAACGTAGTAAAGTGACGATAAGTAAAACTAGAATCATCTCCAACATCAACATGCGGCAATACATCAATCGTGGCATTTGACGACACGCATCAACACTTGAGCAAGCAACTACGACGCAAGTCCAACTATCTACCAAACAACAGTAATAGGATGTGTCCAAGGCAATATAGGGCTGCAAGGTATATCATCACGGAAACTAAAGCATCGCAACACAGATAGCAATAGATCAACAAGAGGGAAATAAAGACTATAAAAGTAAGATAGGTAGAAAGGGGGAGATGCTCGCCTGAAAACATTGTCGAAGGGTTCGACCGAAGATCGGGCGAAGCTCACATCAACTCAACGGTCTTATCCGCGAAGAAGCAAAACACTAGAAGAAACACCGGATGCAGTATTTAATACAACGGCAGAAGATCGGCATGATGCATGCATGATGTATGGCGTGGCAAGGTGCGGTGCAGTTAGGTCATATTAAGTGGAACCGGGGTCCCGACAATTAATTAGATGGTTCAAGTTGTTTTAGAACCCCCGCAATTTAAATATGGTTTAACAATGCAACAGATGGAACCGGTTCGCTATACATGTTCAAATGAGGCCAATATGAGACTAGATTTGCCCGCATATGGGCCCCATATTTAATTATTAGGTGAATCGGCATAAGGCCCCCAAACCACAGATATGCATGCGAGATGACAATTAAACATGCAACAAGTTGTTATGTTATAAAATATGGTTCGAGGAAAAGGGGTCACACATCAGAGGGGGCTCGACGATCTTGGGGTTCCGGGGTTCGGGTTGGTCTCGGGTCCGTGGTCCCAGGATCGACGAGGTTCGACGAAGCGTTCTCGGACTCGGTCGTTCTCGGTATCGGGCGATCTTGTCGCATCGGGTCTCGATGTTCGGGAAGCGTAACTTGGTCGATGTCGGCGCATCGGCTTCTTCCGTCGGGTTGTTCTTGTCGCATGCGATCTTGTCGGTACCGTGCACTTGGCCGGTCTTGGCGTTCAGGTGTCGAACTTGGCGCCTCGTGGCGGAGTGCTTGTTGTGCCAGATGACGATCTTGGCGGTTCGGAAGGAACACTTGTCGATCTGCGGTCTTCGGTCGTGCCGACGGTCTTGGCGTTGGCGACGGTCTCGAATCCACCGCCGTGGTTCGTCGATTCGGACGGAGCTCTTGTGGACGCATAACACACCACTTCACATTGGCGCGGGTTCGAGCAAAGCAGCCTCTACAACACACTACCAGCGGAACTACTCTTGATGTAGCAAACCAATGTATGTTGTCGCCTTGACGTTTGGCTTGGGAGGCCACAGCGAGGGCGCGGATACGTAGCGGTGACCGAGGATGGCCAACGCCGAGGGCGAGATGAAGGCCATAGCAGCGCTGCTTGAGGACGCCGACGAAGACCGCACGCGAGGATGGCGGCGAGCCCGCAGCGCGACGACGGGCGACGGTCAGGCACCGGAGAACGGGCGCGGGCCGGGCAGAGGCGAAGCGACGCGGACGTCCGCGGTGGAGGCGACGACGACCCGCCGGGCGGAGGCGGATGCGCGGGCGGGCGACGCGAGGAGCTCGAGGTCGCGAGGGAGGACGCGAGGCGCCGCGTCGCGGGTGGGCGGCACCGGGCGGGCATGGGGTTCGCTGGCGAGCGGCCGCGCCGTGGCCGCGCCGGAGAAGGCAGGCACGAGGTGGAGGAGCGAGCGAGCAGCGGTGAGGGGCCGGGCGCTGTGGGCGGGAGAGGCCCAGCCGCGGGCGGAGCGGTGGGGTGGTTGCAGCGAGGCGGGAGGGCAGGGCGGAGAAGCCGTGATGCAGCGCTGAGGGAGACAAGGCGGGTCGGCGCCGAGGAGAAGTCCGCGGGCGGGCGGGTCGGCCGGAGCTCGAGCGGGAGGCTCAGGTCGGGCGGCCGCTGGAGGTAGGAGGAGGACGGGCGAAGGGCGAGGCGCTACTGGGGTGGAAGACGCGCAGTGGGCGGGTGCGGGCCGTGCGTGGGCGTGCTGAGTGGGATTGCTGCGCGCGGGGTGTGCTGTGTTGTGTGCTAGCGCGTGTGTGCTGTGTTGTGTGGTGTGTGTTTGGTGGTGGGGATGGGTGTGTGAGCTGGGTGGGATGAGAGGGTCCAGGAAGAGAGAGAGAGACACATGGCAGATGGGGATTGGATAGAGGGAAGAGAGGCGCTGAGGTGGCGGAAGACCATAGGTTGGGGTGAGGTGGCCAGGGTGGGTTGGGTAGTTTTTCTGGTAGGAATAGGATTTAGAAGGGCGGGCAGGTTTGGACCGATTGTTTTATTTACAAGGCGGTCGGTCGGGTTGGCTCGATCGCCTACTAAAATTAATAAAACTTTTATTTGTTTTAAACGGGCCGTTTGAAACCCGATGGCAACAAAACAAAGTAATCCGGAGACCGGGGTTTTGCATGGGAATAAAGATGGGGCGTTTGGAAAATAAAACGGGGTTTTACGAACATAGTTTTGGCAAACAATGCATGATGATGACGATGCGATGCACAAATTCAACGCGATTTTCTAGTAGTGGTTTTTGCGGGATGCCACAATTCGACACCACTAACAATGGATCTCGCCCTCGAGATCCGCCTCATGGTACCGGAAGGAAGGTCGGCGATCTGCGTCTTCTCGCTTTGTGTAGATCCTCGCGACACCACTAACGAGGGTCCATCCTCCATCTTGAAATCGGCGACACCACCAACAAAGGGGCCGTTGTCTCTGATCGTCGAGAGAGCACTCCGGAAACAAAAGGTCGAAGGTAGAGGTATCGCAAATAACGCCACCCCTAACGTCCATGAGAAGAGGGAAAAGCTACATCGATCCACCAGTGCGATGTACAGAGCGAACAGTAAGAGTCGGGTAGGGTGATCAGTCCATCCCGGCCCAAACTATCTACTCTCTACATGGGTAGGGAATCAGCAACTCAACTCTCGAGATTTAGACCAAGATCTTCATAGGCGTATCCTAACAAAGGGATGATGCCGAGGAATCGTATGAAAGACAATGATTAGGTTTCGCGATGGTTCCTTGGCATGAACACATGCTCAAGGTATACTCCAACTTCACCAACGCCGTCCTTCATATGTTTTCAACGACACGTATATCCAAAGAAGGAACACATAGGGATAAGAACAAAAGATTGGAGGAAGGGTACAATGCAAGTTGCGATTGATGGTCGTAGCACCTCCGCTACAAAAAGGAGAAAACGAAGCCTCAAGGTACGAGAAACCCAACCACGAGAATTCACGGACTCAAGAGAGAGAAGAGAGCGATTCAAAACACGAGAGGTAAGGAGAGAGCAGAGGGTAAGGAATAAAATCAGACCTATTCGAACTATCCAACCGATTTTTCAAAATAGTTTTGACACTTCTACTTGGCCGTTAGCTAGGTTATCCCACAGTCGACTTGTGGGGTATCGCAATCGCCGAGCTCGATACCACTCAGACACCTCGATCGGACCTATGCAAGTTTGGGCATAATTCACCAAACCCGCATAGAAACGATTCAAAGGTGCCCACCAGGCACTTTCGTGCGGGTGGAAAACGAAGTAATAACATTACACAACAATCCTCGATGGGACCCACAGAACAGATATATATAACAGCGACTCGAAGAGTCAAGAAGACAGATATAATATACAAAGATCCAAATCACCTTGAAAACGATGTAGCGTCCAGCTACGGACAAGATGCAAATGGGGCTAAGAGCCCTGAAGAATAACCAATGGCGTCCATAACCGCCTGTGCCAAGCGGAAGGGTAACCACGCTAACGACGCCGATCTCAAACCTGCTTAAACAAAAGGGGTGCCGACAGAGGCAAAGGAAAAGAAGGAGCGTCGATCGAGGCCAAGACACGGCGAGGCTAGAATTCGCGTCCTCGCCTACATAGGTATGGTGGATCAAGCGGCAAAGATGCACTAAACAACCTATAGAGACTCGATACAACCGGGCGGCAATCGAGAGGGGTAAGATAGACCTATCCGGACCCAACTCAAGCTAACACCAAACAAACCCATCTCGGTGTTTCCTCGAGGCCGCCGAGGAAGTCAACCGAAACTCACACGCTTGGCGCTTTACTTATTAGGTTATCGTTGCGAATTTACTAGTCGTATAGATAATTGTCCCGATAAACAAGGGCACTTTTAGTTAACCATTCCGTGATAGTTGTACCTCTTACTAATCAGATACCGATATCATGAGATAAACCCAAAACCCAGCAGTTGTTGGTGCTTTTATTCAGCCAATTCGTTGTAGTTGCAATACTTACTAGTCAGATACATTTGTCGCAAGCGACAACCAAACAAGCAATGGTGGGCAGTATTAATTAGCCATTCCGTTATAGTGAAGCTGATTACTAGTCATTATAAGTCAAATTAATAGCAATAAACTTTAGTTATGCTTGTCTATGATCGAGATACTGTGCTCCAAGTCGTCCATATCCGCGGACACGGCTTTCAGAAAGTTTTACCCGGCCGGGGTGCACCAATAGCAACACACGCCGATCAACCTCGAAAACCAAATCAAAACCCAACGAGGCTTTCACGACCTAACAATCACAGGATTCAGAAATATTTCAGGGGCCACCCTTAGAGTAGAATCCATAGGAGTAAGCAAGCTCAGACGGCCTCAAGGTTATGGGGACGATCAGAACGATCGGGAACCCAAAGTGTGGTGGGCTTGTCGACATCATGAAACGGGCCATTATTTCCTAACAGATAAAGGTGCACCTCGCACAATCGTAAATAAAGCAAACATGGCATAAGTACAGGATCGTAATAAAACCTCAAACTAGTTTGTGGCCCCAAGAAATAAGAATGAATCAAGCTCGCCTCGGGGGTCCCATATACCTCCGGATGTGGATAGCGCAAAATCAAGGAACAGTATCAAGTACTCGGGGTCTTACGGGACACAAGTGGGCTCGAAACCAAATATTATCTATCACCCACCGATGCCTCTCGCTTATTTCAATTTTAGTTGTTAAACAAAGTAAAGTGACGATAAGTAAAACTAGAATCATCTCCAACATCAACATGCGGCAATACATCAAGAATCGTGGCATTTGACGACACAAGACACTGAGCAAGCAACTACGACGCGCAAGTCCAACTATCTACCAAACAACAGGTAATAGGATGTGTCCAAGGCAATATAGGGCTGCAAGGTATATCACGGGTACGGAAACTAAAGCATCGCAACACAGATAGCAATAGATCAACAAGAGGGAAATAAAGACTATAAAAGTAAGATAGGTAGAAAGGGGGAGATGCTCGCCTGAAAACATTGTCGAAGGGTTCGACCGGAGATCGGGGCGAAGCTCACATCAACTCAACGGCCTTATCCGCGAAGAAGCAAAACACTAGAAGAAACACCGGATGCAGTATTTAATACAACGGCAGAAGATCGGCATGATGCATGCATGATGTATGGCGTGGCAAGGTGCGGTGCAGTTAGGTCATATTAAGTGGAACCGGGGTCCCGACAATTAATTAGATGGTTCAAGTTGTTTTAGAACCCCCGCAATTTAAATATGGTTTAACAATGCAAGATGGAACCGTTCGCTATACATGTTCAAATGAGGCCAATATGAGACTAGATTTGCCCGCATATGGGCCCCATATTTAATTATTAGGTGAATCGCATAAGGCCCCCAAACCACGTATATGCATGCGAGATGACAATTAAACATGCAACAAGTTGTTATGTTATAAAATATGGTTCGAGGAAAGGGTCACACATCGAGGGGCTCGACGATCTTGGGGTTCCGGGTTCGGGTTGGTCTCGGGTCCGTGGTCCGGACGGATCGACGAGGTTCGACGGAAGCGTTCTCGGACTCGGGTCGTTCTCGATCGGGCAGATCTTGTCGCATCGGGTCTCGATGTTCGGGAAGCGTAACTTGGTCGTTGTCGGGCGCATCGGCTTCTTCCGGTCGTGGTTGTTCTTGTCGCATGCAGATCTTGTCGGCACCGGTGCTTCGGTCTTGGCGTTCGGTGTCGAACTTGGCGCCTCGTGGCGGAGTGCTTGTTGTGCGATGACGATCTTGGCGGTTCGAAGGAACACTTGTCGCATCTGCGGTCTTCGTCGTGCCGACGGTCTTGGCGTTACGGTCTCGCATCCACCGCCGTGGTTCGTCGGATCGACGGAGCTCTTGTGGACACGCATAACACCACTTCACATTGGCGTCGGGTTCGAGCAGCAAGACCTCTACAACACACTACGCAGCGGAACTACTCTTGACAGAGCAAACCAATGATGTTGTCGCCTTGACGTTCTTGGCCGGAGGCCACAAGGGCGCGGATACGAAGCGGTGACCGAGGATGGCCAACGCCGAGATGAAGGGCGCCATAGCAGCGCAGCGGCTTGAGGACGCCGACGAAGACACGCACGGAGGATGGCATGTGCCCGCAGCGTTGACGACGGCGACGGGTCAGGCACCGAGAACGGGCGCGCCGGGCTCGCAGCAGAGCGGACACGGACGTCCGCGGTGGAGGCGACGACGGACCCGGGCGGAGGCGGGATGCGCGCGGGCGACGCGCGGAGGAGCTCGAGGTCGCGAGGGAGGACGCGAGGCGGCCGCGGCGGGTGGGGCGGCACGCTGGCGGGCGCTGGGCGAGGCGCGAGGGTGGCAGCCGGAGAAGGCAGGGCACGAGGTGGAGGGAGCGAGCGAGCAGCGGAGGCGGAGGGGCCGGCGCTGGGGCGGGAGAGGCCAGCGAGCCGCTGGGCGGAGCGTGGCGTGGGGTGGTTGCAGCGAGGCGGGAGGCGCGGAGAAGCTGATGTCGTGATCTGGGAGACAAGGCGGGCGCCGGAGGAGAAGTCCGCGGGCGGGTCGCCGGGCCGAGCTCGAGCGCGGGAGGCTCAGTCGGGCGGGCTGGAGGTAGGAGGAGGGCGAAGCGAAAGGCGCGCGCTGGGTGGAAGACGCTGGTGGTGGGCGTGGGCAGGCGTGGGCGTCTTGAGTGGGATTCTTCCGCTGTGTGTCAGGTGTGCTGCAGCGTGTGTGCTGTGTTGTGTGGTGTGTGTTTGGTGGTGGGGATGGGTGTGTGAGCTGGGTGGGATGAGAGGGTCCAGGAAGAGAGAGAGAGACACATGGCAGATGGGGATTGGATAGAGGGAAGAGAGGCGCTGAGGTGGCGGAAGACCATAGGTTGGGGTGAGGTGGCCAGGGTGGGTTGGGTAGTTTTTCTGGTAGGAATAGGATTTAGAAGGGCGGGCAGGTTTGGACCGATTGTTTTATTTCTGGGGCGGTCGTTCGGGTCGGGTTGGCCCGTTCGACTGCCCCTACTAAAATAAATAAAAACTTTTATTTGATTTAATTGGGCCGTTTGAAACCCGATGGCAACAAAACAAAATAATCCGGAGACCGGGGTTTTGCATGGGAATAAAGATGGGGCGTTTGGAAAATAAAACGGGGTTTTACGAACATAGTTTTGGCAAACAATGCATGATGATGACGATGCGATGCACAAATTCAACGCGATTTTCTAGTAGTGGTTTTTGCGGGATGCCACATTAGTAGCAAGGTGAATAACCACATCAATGTACTCAAGCTCACAAGGACCAATCTCATGTATAATTTCCCTATAAAGCTCATAAGGAATAGCACTAGAACTAGCACCAATATCACATAAACCATAGTAGCAATGATCACCAATTTTAACAGAAAGCACAGGAATACTAGCTTTTCTAGCCTTACTAGGATAAGAGATAATATTAGAAGCGTCTCCACAGAAGACAATGTGCTCATCCTCTATATTTTTAGTGACAGTGTCTTTCACAATATCTACCACATGTTCATCACTCAAATGCTTACCAGGCTCCACAGTTTTCATTGTACCTTTGTTATTTGCACTAATAATCATATAATACTCCTTTACCTTAGCTGGGAAAGGCATTTTCTCAACATGAGGTTCAGGCACAATATGATTAGTAGTACAAACTTGAGTACTTCTAACTGGAACATGAATAACAACATATTTATAAGGAGCATGGTACTTATTCCACTTCTTCTTGGGAATTTCTATGTAAGAGGCAAAAGCTTTAAAACAGTTGGCAATACTTTGGAAATCAAGACCAAACTCATTACTGATATCACGGAAGTTGTCAGTACCCATAAAAGATTTAATGCATTCATAATCATAGTTTATACCTGAATTTCTTCCTTTGTCATTCTCCCAAGCTTCAGTGTTCTCTTGAATATGGTCTAAGAGCTCCCATTTAGCTTCTTCCTTCATACGTGTGAATGATGCAAAGAAGCATCTAGTAAATCTTTATCATGAAGAGAAAGCCTAGCATAAAAGTTATTGAGAATAATATTGTTAGGGAGTTCATGAATAGGACATTTAAGCATTAGTAACTTCAATCTCCCCCAAGCTTGAGTTGTACTCTCTCCATCAAGAGGCCAAAAGTTATATACAAGATTTCTATCCTTATGAATTTCACTGGGAGGATAAAATTTAGAGTAAAAGAAACATGCCATCTCCTTACATTCCATGGATTGTCCATTCTTCAGCAGCTTATACCATTCTTCAGCTCTCCCTTTCAAGGATATGGAGAGTAACTTCTTCTTCACATGTTCAGTTGTGATACCTGCACACTTAAACAACCCACATAATTCATGGATAAAAGCAAGTGATCACCGAGATGGACAGCCATCCCCAAATAAGAATTATCCAGAACACGAGTAACAAGACTTGTAGGTATCTTAAAAGGATCTATCTCAACAGGAGGTGGTTCATCTACTACCCTAGCAGTGGTAGTAGTTTTGCCAAACAGAAAACAAAGTGAGTTATCCATATTGGAACAAAGTAACAAGCAGTAACAAGAGCAATACTCACATAAATTATCATTTACCGCCCACTCTTCAATAACGCTTCACTCCCCGACAACAGCGCCAGAAAATAGTCTTGATGACTCACAAGTATAGGGGGTGTATCGTAGTACTTTCGATAAATAGGAGTGTCGATCCCAACGAGGAGCAGAAGGTGTTGAACAGTGGTATGGAGCAGGAAATCCCTGTAAATACTTAGCAAACGGATTTGGTTTTCTGACAAGGCAACAAAACAAAGAGCAAGTAAGGAGTAACAAACAAACGGATCAAGTGGCCCAATTTTCTTATCAAAGGACAATCCAAAGGGAAATACTTATAAGGACCAAACGTTATCAAGGACACATGGGAATTATGTCAAGTTCTTTCACTTCAATTAGTCGAGATCTTGTCACATCCCAAGATTTTCCAAATCTTGTAATGTGAAAATAAATGAATAAAATAAAACTTTGTTGAATTTTCGTAGGTGAGAAGAAACTTTTGAATCCAATTGGAAACCTTCAAACCAAATTGGATCAAATAAATCCTAAAGGGATTTAAAAAGAAAAACATTTAATAAAGGAAAATAAAAATATTTGGAATTACTATTTTGGATCCTTTAATAAAAGATTTGGTTTTCAAAAGAAAAGGTAGATTTATAAAAAAGATTGTTTCATGGAACCAAAATAAACCTTTGTCAAGCATTTGAAATAAAACATTTTGTTTTAATAAAAATAGTAAAGGTTTAAAATAAAATAATAAGGATTTATTATCCAAGTTTTATAAATAAAGGTTTTACTATTTTAATTAACCATCAAAACTTATTTATTTAATTCAAATAAGTTTTCCAAGTATTTTGTATTTTCAAATAAAACCTACTGATTTGGTTTTGAAAATAGATTGTTTCAAATGGAGGTTTTTAAATAAAACAAAATCTATTTTGATTATTAAACAAGGTCTATTTATTTAATTAATAATGGACCCTAAAATAAAAATATTATTTTAAGACTTTGGTTTATGTTGTAAAATAGAACCAAATTCAATTGCATTGTTTGGTGAATGTTTGAATTGATTTGAATACTTGAATTGTTGTTTGAAATTTCAAAACAGAAATTGATTTGGAAAAAGAAAAAGATTCAGAACTGGAAAAAAAATATGAATCTGGTAACAACCCAGAACCCAGCCTAGGCCCAACTCCCCACCAACACCACCCAAATAAACGCTTTTCTACGCAGTTTCAAGACCCAAGTGACCGGTGGACCTCCCCTTACTCCCTTTCACCGACCAACCCACCCTCCACTCACCTTCTTCCTCGCTACGACGACGGCCGTTGCAGTAAAGTAGCCGGCGATCAATTCGCGTAAATGGCCGCATTAATCCACCATTTAACCGCCTGCGTCTCCTCTTCCTTTCCCCTCACGCGCCTCCCTCTCTCTGCCCCTAGGCTGCCCTGAATCGAGCTTGCCCTCTCACTGCCACCGACGAACTCTTCCCTCGATTCTGGCCGTGTCCTGCCACCCCTCGCCTCTTTGACCACACTCGCCTACTCCACAATCCCTGGCGCACCTTTTCAGATCGCCACCACCCGCTGAGCTCAAGCTCGACAACACCCCGAGCCGCCGCCATCTCCAACTACGGCGACGCCTCCCTGTAAACCAGACCTCCTCTCTTTACCGTGGACACGATAATGATCGCCATGCTCTTGCGAACCTAACGGTGTCTCCTTTCGTCCTAGGGTGTCCCTATCCTCGCCTCGACGACCTCCGAGCCGCCGAAGCCCAGCTCATCTCCGGCGAGCAATTAAGGACAGTCACGTGCGCCCCTTGCCAAGAAGACTCCACGTTGAGCTTCAGCGTCGCCCTGCGATCACTGTTAGCATCTCCCCACCTCCCTTTGCTTCCTGTATCGCCAGCACCGCCACCATCTGGTCGCTCCGCCGCCAGTAGCCACCGCAGCTCATCTATGGTCGGCACGTCAGACCGTTAGATGATGATCCAAGCGCCACGATAGATCCTTAGCCGAAGGGGTACGAGTGATCCTGTGCCGCACGATCTGACTTGATCCAACGCACCAGAGTAGTCGATCCGAACGAAACGTTTTTGACCAATAGGATTGCACCACGTGGCATGTAGTTGATTTGAAAGACAAATTTGATCTATTAGATTTCCAATTTTGTAAATTGCACAACTTTTGATCCACACATCCAAAAATTACAAACTTTATATCGTTGGAATCAGTGGAACAAACCCTAGTCAACCATGCAATTTTTTAGTAAATAGTATCTGTTAGATTGTTTGTTTTTGTATAAACATTTGTATGCTTGTTTAGATTAGAAAAATTATTCAAAAATGTTTTTGAGGTTGAAACCTTTGCAAATTGGTTTGTTGTGAACTTACTGACCCTAGGAACCAACCCATGGTTTTAAAAATGAATTTGGTGAAGTTTAGGATGGATTAATTAATTTAGCACATTTCTAGCCAAATAAAAATAAATATTTTGTTATGGAAATGACTTTGGAGTAAAAACTTTGGAAAAATGATTTGAAACCAACCTACTGACCCTAAACACCAAAGTTTGAGAATTATCTACTTATTTGGTGAAAGACTTAAAGTTTTTTATTTGATAAAAACATTTTCCACCACATAAAATAATGAATGGATTTAAAATGGTTTTAGACCAAAATTCTTTTGCAAATGACTTTGCCACTTTGGAAAATGACCACTTTGAATATTACAAAGTTTAGAGCCTAGTATAAACCATCTTTGCAAATAAAACTAACTTATGCATGCATGCATGACTTAGATCCCATTGTTTTATGTGTGTGAATTGTTTGATTGATTATTGGTTTGGAATGCTAGTTGATATTGTGTTTGCTTGATTGATTATAGTGAAGTTAGAAAAGTGTGAGACTAGCAAGATCAAGGAGTGAAACAACATTCCCTACCAAAAGGCAAGTGATACTATCATCTAAAGTCCTACTATTTTCATTATACTTAGTGGATTTTGAAACATGCATGAAAAGAATTTCTACACTTATGCTATGCTAAATCCTAATAGGATACCCTATACATTCCTTAGTGAAAACAATGTAGTTGTTACATGCTTAGCCATGCTATATTTTGAAAAGAGATACATGTTGAGATTTTATGAAGTTGAGAAAAGGACTTGTGTTTTTACATAATAAAACAAGGACTCAATGAACCACCTGGGTGGACATGGACTTTGAGTCTTGGAGAAGGTGGCAACAAAAGGAACCATGTCTATGGCAATCACTTTGTGTTGTGCTCCAAAGGGAAACCACCCAGGAAACTTAGAGATTGAACATGTTTCTCCAATTGTGGCTTTCGTGTGCAACCACATGCTATTTATGGCTCTGGCTTAGTCAACTACATTGGGAAGACCATGCATTGTCTTCAAGTTACCGGACATGAGGACTGAATCCTACATGGGTACATCAAGACAAGCTAGCAATGGTGTATGGGAGGACCCTCTGGAAAGACTTCACACATTCTCAATCTGCCGGTACTCCATCTTGGTGAGCACCAATCTAGTGGCCACTGGTGGCAAAAAGATGAGATTGTGACATGTGGGTAAAGTGTACTACTTCTGCAGAAGATAATAAAAATCTAAGTACTTATCCGTGTCCCTGCTATGGACAATACTGAGAAACTAAAGCTTGAAGCTATGGGAAATCTCGACATTCCAATTTCTAAAAGCAAAACTTTCTAAGTGATAACAAAAGACTTGATGCACTTGGGGGTACCAAGGAGCTCAAGAGATTTTGATGAAAACTTGATGCACTTGGGGTTACCAAGGAGCTCAAGGGATTTTGATAAAAACTTGAAGTACTTGGGGTTACCAAGGAGCTCAAGAGATTTTTGACAAGGACTTGAATACTTGGGGATACCAAGGAGTTAAAAGGATTTTGATAAAGAGATTTGACAAAAGATCAAAACCATTTTGAAAAAGATAGGATAAAGTATTGCTTTCTGCAAATGAGCCTTAAACCCTTAGCCAAAAATGCATGTAATGATAGGATCCACTTGTATTCTACTTAGTAGTGAAACTTGCCAATACAATTCAAATGTATTGACCCTTGTGGCTGTAACTTGTAATGTTGCAGGTTTGATTGATTTTAGTGAAGATAGATTGATTAGGATTACAAAGTCTACAACCAACATGTCTGCCTGTGGCAATTTGAAGATGAAGGACCCCATGCTTATAGTTATTCCACTGCAATAAAATGTATTAGCCAAATGAGCTATGTAAGATGTAATAAAATTTTGCTATTCCTGGTTATAAAGTTATATTATGACCTTTATTTCTTGGTATTACATCTTAACTGTGGATGCTAGCTATTGATCCAGGGACTACCATTGTAAACACAAGGGACTCTACCTTATTTAAAGGTTGGGACCCTTACAGATGGTATCAGAGCATTGTGTTGCCTGTAGGATTTGTAAACCTAAGATTGGACAAAAACCCTTAGAGAAATAGGAGTTGTATTTGTTCCAAAAACTTATTTACAAAACAAACTTGTAAACTCTTTCCTCAACCATTTTGGTTTCAACTCTACATCTCTTCTATTTCAACTTGATGGAAAAACCTACCCCATGGCCAAGGACTACACCATGTGCAAAGGACTTCTTCAAATCTAATGACTTCAATTTCTTCAACTCTAATGACTTCAATGTAACATCCCAAAATCATAGTTTCAAAACTCATTCATATCATCTTTGCATCATTCATCCATTTAGGGTTTTCTTAAAAATCATCTAGAAACAGAAGTTGGAGCTATGATTTCATGTGGACAATTTATCCCAAATGACCATCACCCTTTGAAATTTGAAAGTTTAAAATACTTGTTTGCTTGCCTCCATGTATGGAAGGATTAAGTGAAACTTTTAAACCCCAAGTTTTCAAATTTGGAAATGTTTCAAAATCCTTCTACAAATATTTGCAAATTAGATCAAACCTCTGATTACTTTGAAAACCAAGCATGACCAAGCCTTACAAAGTAACCATTTAAATAATATAACTGTTAAATTGAATCCACAAAACCCTGTAAAAATTCCCAAGGCAGATTGAATTCAAAAGGATTTAAATTCATATCAAATTCATACCAGAAAATGTAATTATAAAAATAAAAGGGCTAAACAATGGAAAAGGGCACATGTCGATCCGCCCAGCATGATCAAGCCAGAAGCCCACCCGGAACTTTTTCTTCTCACATCGCTACCGAGTCACGCCGTGACAAGCAGACCCCACCTGCACTTCAAGCACCTCGACAAGCGGGCCATCTCCACGCCAAATGTCGTCCACCCGCACGACTTGTTCCCCCAATCAACGCGGCCGCTTCCTCGTGTTAATCGCGCGCCAATTCAATCAATGGCCGAGTGATTCTCGCGCTTGACCAGGCTATATAAACCCCTCCGTCTCTCTTTTCCCCAAAACCCCAAGCACCGAACGCCTGTGTCGCTGCATTTCTCTCAGAACCCCGCGTCTCCGACGATCAAGCCGAATTCGGTGAGCCTCGAGTTCCCCGCCTCTTTCACGCTATCGTGTTCGTGAACCTCTGAGCATCTTCGACACTCTCCGCTTGCCTCATGACCCATAGCTACGACAACGCCGACGATCGACCGCCACCGCTCTCGCACGAACTCCGCGACCTCCTCCGTAGTAG
Organism: Avena longiglumis; assembly: GCA_030063025.1. Classification (NCBI taxonomy): domain Eukaryota; kingdom Viridiplantae; phylum Streptophyta; class Magnoliopsida; order Poales; family Poaceae; genus Avena; species Avena longiglumis. Next base: position 53,088,820 of record CP125976.1, read on the forward strand.
CCACCGCCTTGCCCTCCGGCGATACGCATAGAATCATCATCGCCTTTGCGATCCGAGTTGTCCCTATTTTGCCTAGCGTGACGAGGAACCTCGCCAACGACGACGATCGACGGCCGACGATTCGCGAACTCCGCGAAATCCCCGACGACCCTGCGCGCCTTCCCAAGCCATTGCTACCTTGAGCATCAGCAGCCTCTGCGGTTCGTAAGCATCTCCTCCTTCCCGGCGACCTAGAACGCCGCACACGACCGACGCGCCGCCGCTGTCACCGCCGTAGCGCCGCCGCTTTTGGTTAGAGATTCTTAGCCGTTAGATCTGAATCCCACGCGTAGAAACACTTCACTTAACGCGGGTATGGACAGATCGAGCCGTGCAGCGTTAGTCGGATCCAACGACAGAGGGTGATCCGGTAACCGCACGCACCAGTAATAATGCGACGCGTGGCAAGGTTTAAACTAAAAATGAATTTAAAACCTGATTTAGATTCAAACTTCAAATGCTCATAACTTTCAAATGCCACGTTGGATTTTTGCAAACTTTATACCGTTGGATTCAGTGAAACAAGGCCTTTCTGAATATCCAATTTGTTTAGCATATAGTAACAGTTAAAATGGTTTTATTTGTGGAACAAGTTTAGGGATATTTTAGATATAGAATTATCTTTATAAAATTGTATTATGGCCAAATAAGTTTATTGGACAAACTTGTGACATGTTATGTTTCAGAGACATGAACACACTTGGTAGAATTTTCAAAATTTAACACTTGGTAAATTCTTGCATGCATGCATTCATATTATTTTTGGTTGTATTTAATTGTGTGTAATTGTATGCTTTGATTTCTTGTGTAGATTTTGCTAGTGATTGTGATTGTGAAGAGTGCTACTCTCCACACTACCAAGGCAAGTGATATTTTCATAAATATTCCTGTCCTAAGTTTTTGTACTAGCATTAGTTATTTTGCTAAAGTATTGCATGATATTTTTTTAGTGCTAAGTTGGGAAATCCTAAGTAGAGTGAAATAGTAGAAATGCTAGGGAAATTTTCCTAAGTTAAGTTACCATATTTTGCCTAGCCTAGCTTATAGCAAACAAGGGTGGTGAACATCTATATACTATATGATAAAAATATTCTAAGTCAAGAGACTTATATTTTCTTAATAAAACAACTAAGACAAATGAACCTCCGGGTGGAATGGGAAGATTGGGTTATGTTGAGTGGTTACACAAGGCCATGGACTTGGGTTGTGTATCTCACTTGTGGAATGCCACCCAGCACAAAGGGATTTGGAGGCCAAGTGTGGAGAAAGCTTACAGTGCAACCACTTGGCAAAATGGGCTCTGCCATGATCATATAGGTTGCTAGAACTTAGTCATTTGGACAGTTGGTGGTAGAAGGGATGATAGGTTGGAACGCGTCCATTTGACTAAGGAAAGGCTTCTGAAAGGTCCTGTCTTGGGAAACCAAGTCTAGTGGGGAAAGTGTACAACCTCTGCAGATGGAAAACCTAAGTACTTAGCCTTGTCCAAGGAAATGGACATTTTGAGCATCAAGACATGGAAGCCACAAGAATCTCATCACTCCAACTTCTATGTAAAAATTTGTGGGTGAACAAGGGTGAAGGACCTCAATGTCTATTGATGGCTTCCTTGGGAATGTTTTTGACAAGGAAAAACTTAGTAATTTCAACTAATAGGAAAAACTTATTTTTAAGCAAAGCAAGCCAAGCTACACTCGCCAAAATGCATATAGTATTGTAGTCCACTTAAAATATACTAAGGTATCACTTGCCAATACTATTCTAAAGTATTGACCCTCCGTGGTCAGAATTTGTGATGTTGCAGGTTACTCCGATGATGATTAGGAGTCATGAGTCTACACTCAACATGCTTGCCTGTGGCACATGAAGATGAAGACTTGTGTTTATTTACTTATTCCTAAAACTCTTGTATTAGGCCTATGGCCTGAGTTGTAAAAGACTATGTTTTATCTCTGGAATGAATGTAATAAACGACCTTTGTATCTGTGTACTTCATCTTAAACTGTGGATGCTAGCATTGATCCAGGGACTAGCATTGCAATCACAGGGATCCTATCCTTCATAAAGGAGGGGTCTAACAGATGGTATCAGAGCATTGTGTTGCCTGTAGGATTATGACCCTAGGATTGGAAAACCACTAAGGAAAAACTTTTTCAAACTACTTCTACACTTGTCTATTCTTCTCGTAAAACTTTTCTAATCTCTTTCAACTTCCTTGTAGATGAATTCCATCAACGAAGCCGTGAAGAAGGGACCACTCATGACCATGACCTTGGAATGTGAAACTGAGTTTCCCAATATTCTCAAGGACCTCATGGAGGCAATGGATGCACATGGTGAAGCTGTGTACAAGGGCTTTCCAGTGATGGATGAAGGAGTGGAGTATTGGTGGGTGCAACTTCACTTGTACAAAAACAAGGAAGACAACCACAAAGAAAGGGGATTCTGCATGTACACCAACACCACAATGCACACCACATTCTTTGAGTCAGCCAGGGATGCAGCTTGGAGGACTATCAAGGAACTAAGTGCTAGAGTCAAGTGCAGAATGCTCAACCTCCAAAAGGACTTAGAGAAATAGAAGGAACTTACTCAAGAGTTGGAAGACACCAACCAAGAAATAAGGGGAGATGTTATAGACTTAGTGATAGAGTCAAGGGAGCAAGATTGGTGGATTGCTTCTAGGAACATTGTGTTTAATAATAGATCCCGTGAGATTGGATTGTAAGGACACTTCGTTAGTTGGACCACCACTTATCACCTTGTTTTCAAAAGATATTTTAAATAAGTATGGACCTTGAATGATGTAATGAACTTATGTTTGCATGACTTGTGTGACAATTACGTTTCATGGATATGTATGAAAGTAATTTTTGATTTGCCTTGAATTGAAATGTTCTAACTTTTCAATCTTATAAAATAGATGCTCGCTGTCACAAGACTGTTGAGGAGTTTCGGTTACTCGCTTTGGTCCCCAGATCATTGAGCTTACCACTCTACTTGATCTCCCTCCTACCATCACGGTGTATCCACTCACCAAGTTCGAGAGGAAGGACCTCTGGGCTTCAAGGTGACCCACCAGACGCCAGATCGAGCCTACTACGAGACCATCGCCTTCAAGTTGATGCACGATGATGTGGATAGAGGCATGGAGGTAGTCATGCAGACCCGATAGGACGATCATAGGCCGCCACTCCCGACAAGTTAGAGGTACTCACTTTCACGCCTTCTAAGACGTGATGTTGATGGAGAGTCCATCGACTTTGAGGACGACTCGAGGAGCACCGCGAGCCGATACGCCTTTATCTTCGTGGATTTAGAGACTCTTCTCGTGCACGATATATACGGACAGACGACGCCATGCTAGGTAATGACGAAGCCAGTGAAGCTTCGCGAGAAGGACAAGCTTTTGCGCAGCAGGATGAGATGATCAAGGAAATGGAGACAAAGTTCGAGGCTCGGGACCGCAAGTTCAAGAGTCAAGAGAAACGCCCGTGATAGAAACAAGAAGATCCGGACATGACCGAGGAACTGAAGTCTAAGGACTTCGAGCTTGAGCAAGCAGCAGATGGTTATTGAGAGGCTTCGCCTCCTAAGAGGGCTCTCAAGACCAAGGTTGATTCTTTGACCACTACGATAGAGGAGAACAAGACGCAATGGAGAACGCAGGTCTTACCTTCGCCGAGGAGGAGATAGATGCTTGTAGTAGGCTTGTTACTGCTTACTTACATATTCATACTTGTTGTTGCGAACTTGTTATTGGACCATCCGACATGTGGATGGCTTGTCACTTGTGTGTTTTATTTCATGAGTTTGTTATGTGGATGTTGCACTTATATTCATGTGTTGCTTGTGATGTATTGTGCATGAAACATCTATGGGTATCTCATTCTTATCTATTTGATCAAACCACAGATGCCTCCCCGTCGCGCAAACCCCAACCCCAATAACATCACCCCGGAAATGCAACAGATGATGAATGCGCAAACACAACTTATGCAAATGATGACGACATTCATCCAGAATCAGAATAACAACAACAATAACAACCCCAACAACAACAATAACAACCCCAACAACAACAACAACAACAACAACAACAACAACAACCCTCCGGGTTTTGATATGCTTACCAGATTTCTGCGACTGAGGCCAGCAAAATTTTCAGGGACAACTGATCCCATGACAGCCAATGACTGGCTACGTTCTGTGAACAAAGACTTGGTGACAGTGGGTTGCACTGATGCTGAAAAAGTCAGATTCGCAGCACATCTGTTGGAAGGACCAGCCGCCACTTGGTGGGATAACTTCCAAATCACCACTCCCATTGATGAAGTGACATGGGACATATTTGAGGATGGGTTTCACCGCCATATCTCATCGTGATAATGAGTCTAAAAAGAAAGAATTTCACAACCGAAACAGCCACCGCAGGTGGCGTAATACAGAAGAATTCAACAATCTGGCGCGCTATGCACCGGATGAGGTGGATACTGATGCCAAGAGAAAGGAAAAGTTCTTAGAAGGCTTGAATGATGAGCTGAATCTACAGTTGTCTATGGCATATGTTCCAACTTATCAGTCTTTGTGTGACAAGGCTGCTATTTTGGAAAATAAAATGAAGCAAGTCGAGAGTAGGAAAAGGACACACTCCGACAAACACAACTCGGGATCGTCTCACAAACGGTCTCATTATGATGACAATGGCAAACAGATCCCATAAACATGGGAAATTCAACAAGCACCACAACCACAACCGTCATGACAACAAGCATCACCGTAGCCATGACAATGATAAGTACAAGAACCACAAGGGTGGACATAAGAGCCACCACAGTGGAAATGGTAGTGGAAGTGGAAGTCAGCATGTTAAAAAGGACATCAACAAACCGGTTGAGTGCTTCAAATGCAAGAAGTCAGCATTATGCTAATGAGTGCCCTGAAAAGAAAGTTGAAGGACCTAACAAGCCAAATCCTTTCCAGAAAGGACAGGTTAACCACATCAATGTGGAGGAGGTCTATGAGGAACCTGATGCTGTTGCTGGTAAGTTCAGACTCAATTCCATTTCAGCATTTGTACTCTTTGATACTGGTGCATCTCATTCATTCGTATCAAAAGCATTTGTTGAAAGGAATGAACTACCGGTAGAAACCATTGGGTGTCCTATGAGAGTAAGTTCTCCAGGGGGAGAAATGATAGTAAACTCAGGATGTCATGACTTAGTCATAGAGTTTGGAAAACATAAGTTTCCAGTGAACCTAATAATCCTGAATTCCCAAGGGTTGGATGTAATATTGGGAATGGATTGGATGGCTAAGTATGAAGGAGTATTGGATTGCGCTAATCAGACAATACAGTTACACAACCCCGTAGAAAAAAGAATAAAATTTAAGTCAAACTTTGAATCCAAAGGAAGTAAGCTAAATTCTCTTAAGGGGTTAGCATGGACAAGGTGCCATTGTGTGTGAGTATCCGATGTATTTCCTGAGGAATTACCAGAATGCCACCAGATAGAGATGTGGAGTTTTTGATAGATTTGGTACCGTGTTCGGACCAATAGCTAAGAGGCCATACAAAATGTCAAGGATGAACTGAAAGAACTCAAGAAACAACTAGGAGAACAACATGTAAAGGGTTTATACAACCAAGTTCTTCATCTTGGGGAGCCCCAAGATTGTTTGTGGAGAAGAAAGATAGAATCAAAGATTGTGTATTGACTACCGTTCTCAACGAGGTTACTATCAAGAACAAATATCCTTTGCCAAGAATCAACGACTTGTTTGATCAATTAGAAGGGGCATGTGTATTTCAAGATTGATCTTGGTCGTGCTATTTTCAACTTAAGATAAGAGAGCAGACATACCTAAGACAGCATTCACCACAAGGTATGGATTGTATGAGTACACCGTGATGCCTTTTGGTTTAACCAACGCCCAAAGATACTTCATGAATATGATGAACAAAGTGTTCATGGAATTCCTTGACAAGTTCGTTGTCGCTTTTATCGACGATATCCTAGTCTACTCCAAGAGCAAGGAAGAACATGAAAGACACTTGCGCTTGATACTTGAAAAGTTAAGAGAGCATAAACTTTATGCCAAGTTCAAGAAGTGTGAGTTCGTTAGAGAAAGTTGGATTTCTTGGTCATGTTATGACAAAGGATGGCGTATGATTGATCCCGCCAAAGTTTCAGTGTGATGTAATGGGAATCACCCAAGAATGTGAAGGAAGTTCGTAGTTTCCTTAGCAGGTTACTACGAAGGTTTATTGAGAATTTCTCAAGGTTGCTAAGCCTATGACAGAATTGCTAAAAAGGACAAGAAATTTAATTGGACCAAGGTTGCAAGTCGGCTTCAGAGTTGAAGAAGAGACCGTGACAAGACCAATTCTATGTTCACTAGATTTGGAAAAGGATTTCCAAGTATATTGTGATGCTTCTCATCAAGGTTTGGGTGCCAGATTTATGCAAGATGGAAAAGTCGAGCCTATGCTTCGAGACAACTCAAAACTCATGAAGTAAACTATCCTACTCATGATTTGAGTTAGCCTCACGTCCATGCACTCAAAACATGGAGACATTACCTTTTAGGTAAGCGTGTGAAGTATTCACCGATCATAAGAGCTTGAAGTATATCTTCACCCGTAGGAGATCAACATGAGACAAAGAAGATGGCTACAACTTATCAAGGATTATGACTTGAATTTGCAATACCACCCGTAAAGCAAATGTGGTAGCCGATGCTTTAAGTCGTAAGACGCTTGTAAATGGTCTTACCAAAGGGAATTGCCAAGATCTGTAAACAATTCAAGGAACTCAGATTGAGATTGTACCGTAAGGACATCTTATGTCATTAGATGTTCAACCCACTTTTGGACAAGATCCAAGAAGCTCGTAAGACCGAAGGAAATTGAAAAGATCAAGGAAAATATTAGTCTAGGGAAGGCTAAGAGTTTCCATATTGATGAACAAGGAACCTTATGGCACGGAAACGATATGTTTTCCACAAGACCCGAGTTGCGAAACCGATCTTACAAGAAGGTCACAACTCTCCATATTCTATTCACCCAGAAACACCAAGATGTACATGGATATGAAAGAAAGATTTTGGTGGAACAATCTCAAAGGAGACATCGAACATATTTCTTTGTGTGATGTGTAGCAGTCAAAGCAGAGCATCAAAACCAAAGAAGTTTGCTTCAACCACTACCTATTCGAATGGAAGTGGGAAAATATTGGTATGGATTTCATTACGGATTACCAAGGACCGTGTCGGTATGATTCCATATGGGTAGTAGTGGATCGCCTAACTAAAGTGGCTCATTTTATACCCGTGAAGACAACTTATACCAAGTGCCAAGTTAGCAAAAATATACATGAGCAGAATCGTATGCCTCACGGTGTGCCAAAGAGTATTGTGTCGATAGAGGAACTCAACACATCTCACTTTTGGAGACAATTCATGAACTTAGGAACGAGATTGGAATTCAAGATCGCTTTCATCCTCAAACAGATGGTCAAACAGAGAACTAATCAAATTCTAGAAGACATGTTGAGAGCATGTGCTTTAGATTATGGAGCGAGTTGGGATGAAAGTTTACCCTACGCAGAAGTTTTCTTACAACAATAGTCATCAAGCTAGTATTGGAATGGCACCATTTGAACTACTCTACGGAAGGAAGTGTACCACCCCATTGTTATGGAATGGTGTGGGAGAAAGAAGCCTATTCGGACCTGATCTTATCAAAGATGCCAAGAAAAGTCAAATTGGTTAAGGACAGGTTGAAGATAGCACACCCGATGTAAAGCTACGGATTCTAAGCGAGAGAAGTCACCTACGGTTGGGGATAGAGCTTATCTCAGAGTATCGCACTCGTGGAGTGAAAAGATTTGGAGTCAAAGGAAAGTTGGCACCAAGATATGTTGGGCCATTCAAAATTCTAAGTCGCAAAGGAGAAGTTGCATATGAAGTTGAATTGCCGTAATCTCTATCAAGATTCATAACGTATTTCATGTGAGTCAGCTTAAGAAATGTCACCCAGAAATGGAAGAATCCTCTTTGAAGGATACCATACCTTTGGAAGAGGTCCAACTAGAAAGTGATCTCACTTATGAAGAAAAGCCTGTCAAGATTTTAGAGACCGCAGAGAGAGTCACCAGGACCAAGACTATCAAATTTTGTAAAGTACAATGGAACCATCATTCAAGAGGAAGCAACATGGGAAAGAGAAGATGATCTTCTAAAGACCACCTCACCTATTTGTTAGCTAATCCAATCTCGAGGGCTAGATTCATCTTAAGGGGTTAGATTTGTAACATCCCAAAATCATAGTTTCAAAACTCATTCATATCATCTTTGCATCATTCATCCATTTAGGGTTTTCTTAAAAATCATCTAGAAAGAAGTTGGAGCTATGATTTCATGTGGACAATTTATCCCAAATGACCATCACCCTTTGAAATTTGAAAGTTTAAAATACTTGTTTGCTTGCCTCCATGTATGGAAGGATTATGAAACTTTGAAACCCCAATTTTCAAATTTGGAAATGTTTCAAAATCCTTCTACAAATATTTGCAAATTAGATCAAACCTCCGATTACTTTGAAAACCAAGCATGACCAAGCCTTAAAGTAACCATTTAAATAATATAAATCATAAATTGAATCCACAAAACCCCGTAAAATTCCCAAGGCAGATTGAATTCAAAAGGATTTAAATTCATATCAAATTCATACCAAAATGTAATTAGAAAAGAAAAGGGCTAAACAATGGAAAAGGGCCACAAGGTCGAATCTGGCCCAGAAATTGATCAAGCCCAAAGAAGCCCACCCGGAACTTTTTCTTCTCACACGCCATGAGCACACGCTACCGAGTCACCGACAAGCAGACCCCACCGCACTCAGACCTCACCGACAAGCGGCCATCTCCACGCCATCGCCTCCACCCGCACGACTGCTCGCCCCAATCAACGCCATTGCTTCGTGGTGTTAATCGCGGCCAATTCAATCAATGGCCGAGTGATTCTCGCTTGACCAGGCTATATAAACCCCTCCGTCTCTCTCTTTTCCCCAAAACCCCAAGCACTAACGCCTCAGTCACAAGATTTCTCTTCGAACCCGCCGCCTCCGACGATCGCGCCGAATTCGGTGAGCCTCGAGTTCCCTCGCCTCTTTCACGCTATCGTGTTCAGTGAACCTCCGAGCATCTTCGACACTCTCGGCTTCAGATGACCCATAGCTACGGCAACATCGACGACCGACCGCCACCGCCTCGCACGAACTCCGCGACCCTCCGTAAGTAGCCACCGCCTTGCCCTCCGGCCGATACGCATAGAATCCTCATCGCCTTGCGATCCGATGTTGTCCCTATTTTGACTAGCGTGAGGAACCTCGCCAACGACGACGATCGACCGTGGCTAACGATTCACGAACTCCGCGAAATCCCACGACCCCTGCGGCGCCTTCCCAAGCCATTGCTACCTTGAGCATCGCCAGCCTCCTGCGTTCCGTAAGCATCTCCTCCCTTCCAGGCGACCTAGAACGCCATCACCGATCGACGCGCGCCACCGCCACCGCCATTGCTTTTGGTTAGGAGATTCTTAGCCGTTAGATCTCAATCACGCGAGAAACACTTCACTTAACGGGGGTATGGACAGATCGAGCCGCGGCAAATTAGTCGATCCAACGCAGAGGGTGATCCGTGCGAACCGGTACGCACCAGTAATAACACGACGCGTGGCAAGGTTTAAACTAAAAACAGAATTTAAAACCTGATTTAGATTCAAACTTCAAATGCTCATAACTTTCAAATGCCACGTTGGATTTTTGCAAACTTTATACCGTTGGATTCAGTGAAACAAGGCCTTTCTGAATATCCAATTTGTTTAACATATAGTAACAGTTAAAATGGTTTTATTTGTGGAACAAGTTTAGGGCTATTTTAGATATAGAATTATCTTTATAAAATTGTATTATGGCCAAATAAGTTTATTGGACAAACTTGTGACATGTTATGTTTCTGTAGACATGAACACACTTGGTAGAATTTTCAAAATTTAACACTTGGTAAATTCTTGCATGCATGCATTCATATTATTTTTGGTTGTATTTAATTGTGTGTAATTGTATGCTTTGATTTCTTGTGTAGATTTTGCTAGTGATTGTGATTGTGAAGAGTGCTACTCCACACTACCAAGGCAAGTGATATTTTCACAAATATTCCTGTCCTAAGTTTTTGTACTAGCATTAGTTATTTTGCTAAAGTATTGCATGATATTTTTTAGTGCTAAGTTGGGAAATCCTAAGTAGAGTGAAATAGTAGAAATGCTAGGAAATTTTCCTAAGTTGTTACCATATTTTGCCTAGCCTAGCTTATAGCAAACAAGGGTGGTGAACATCTATATACTATATGATAAAAATATTCTAAGTCAAGAGACTTATATTTTCTTAATAAAACAACTAAGACAAATGAACCTCCTGGGTGGAATGGGAAGATTGGGTTATGTTGAGTGGTTACACAAGGCCATGGACTTGGGTTGTGTATCTCACTTGTGGAATGCCACCCAGCACAAAGGGATTTGGAGGCCAAGTGTGGAGAAAGCTTACAGGCAACCACTTGGCAAAATGGGCTCGCCATGATCATATAGGTTGCTAGAACTTAGTCATTTGGACAGTTGGTGGTAGAAGGGATGATAGGTTGGAACGTCCATTTGACTAAGGAAAGGCTTCAAAGGTCCTGCCTTGGGAAACCAAGTCTAGTGGGAAAGTGTACAACCTCTCAGATGGAAAACCTAAGTACTTAGCCTTGTCCAAGGAAATGGACATTTTGAGCATCAAGACATGGAAGCCACAAGAATCTCATCACTCCAACTTCTATGTAAAATTTGTGGGTGAACAAGGTGAAGGACCTCAATGTCTATTGATGGCTTCCTTGGGAATGTTTTTGACAAGGAAAACTTAGCAATTTCAACTAATAGGAAAACTTATTTTTAAGCAAAGCAAGCCAAGCTACACTCGCCAAAATGCATATAGTATTGTAGTCCACTTAAAATATACTAAGGTATCACTTGCCAATACTATTCTAAAGTATTGACCCTCCGTGGTCAGAACTTGTGATGTTGCAGGTTACTCCGATGATGATTAGGAGTCATGAGTCTACACTCAACATGCTTGCCTGTGGCACATGAAGATGAAGACTTGTGTTTATTTACTTATTCCTAAAACTCTTGTATTAGGCCTATGGCCTGAGTTGTAAAAGACTATGTTTTATCTCTGGAATGAATGTAATAAACGACCTTTGTATCTGTGTACTTCATCTTAAACTGTGGATGCTAGCATTGATCCAGGGACTAGCATTGCAATCACAGGGATCCTATCCTTCATAAAGGAGGGGTCTAACATTCAACTTCTTCAACTCTAATGACTTCAACATCTTCAGCATATTCACCAAGGACTTCCAACTTGGATACCACTAAGGACTACAAGTGAGACAAGGAAATCTTGCTCAAGATTTAGAGACTAAGGGAATGCAAAAGTTAGAAGGAGCTAACATCACCTTTGAAGTTTGTGACTAAGAGTTTTTCTCAAGGAAACCATGATCTCATACAAGAAGAATCATGAAGGAAGGAAAGATCACAAATGAACCATATAGATGGACCACCATATTTTAGTTAAGTCAAACACACCAACTTATGTGGTGTAACAAAATATTTTGTTGCCCAAGTAGATGCTTGAACTTTGTTGTTTGAGTGAAAAGTTGTTTAGAATGCTTGCACATTGCATGTGTGAATTGTGATGTGTGTGATTAGAATTATTTCCTTAGAAAATCTTTTGCCTATTCTAATCTCCTTCAACCCAAACAGATGACTACTCCAGAGACTCTAACATCAAGGTTGATGGCACCAACACCAACCAAGAGGACAACATGAAAGATCTCATAGCAACCCAACACCAGTTGAACCAAGTGACACCAATTCATAGCCAACACTAGTGGAGAAGATCCAACCTCAAGGATTTTTGGAAACTCAAGGCCAACTGATGCTTAGGGTGACTGATCAAATGATCAAAATGGAAGAAAGCTATTCCAAAAGAGTTTGTGACAACAGGGATGACAGAAATGTTATTCTAGATGGAGCCCCAGCTTGCATTATTTGTGGAGACAAGGATCATACTTCCAAGGAGCATGGAGATCAATGCCCCAACTGTGAAGAGAAACATCCTGTTGGCCGATGTCCCACCTCTCAAGCTACTTGCTACCTATGTGAAGGAAACAACCATGTTCCTATCCAATGCCCCATCTATTCCATTGTTGAACAAAGGAAACAAGGTGGAGTGCAACAAATGATTGCAAACCATCAAGAAGGATCCAAGTCTACCAAGAAGGTTGATGACAAAGGAAAAGGTCCACTTATACCTCCAAACAAAACAACCCAATTCAAAGGACCAAAGAAAGGGCTTGTGAAGAGTAAAATAAGGCCCAGGAAACATGTAGACATTCCTACCTATCAGATAACATATGAACAACATGAACTAGATGCACTCCTAGCTTTGGAGAAACCCAAAAAGCAAAAGAAGGACAAAAGCCATGTGCAATGTCATAAATGTAAAGAAATGGGACACTATTCCAGTGAATGCCCAGAGAACCAGAAGAATAAGGAAATTAGCCAAGTGATGTGCAACAACTGTAAAGAGCTAGGCCATTATGTGGCAACTTGTCCACAAGAGACACGTAAAGAACTCAAAGATATCCACTGTTTCAATTGCAAGAACCCAGGACATTATGCAAGCAACTATCCAGAAAAGATGAAGAACAAGTTGAACGAGCCTATGGAGAAACTCAATCTTGGCCCATGAGTCAAGTATGGAAACAAAGGACACAATGCAAATGTTTGCCCAGAAAAGTTTCCCCAGGATCCCAAGCAAGCCAATATGTAATTTTGTTTGAAATTTTTAAGGGTGGTAGAACCCTAGATGTTTTGAGCCTACTTGTAACCCTAGCCTTCCCCAAATCTCGGGACGAGATTTATTTTAAGGGTGGTAGCCTCTCACATCCCAAGATTTTCCAAATCTTGTAATGTGAAAAATAAATGAATAAAATAAAACTTTGTTGAATTTTCAGGGTGAGAAGAAACTTTTTGAATCCAATTGGAAACCTTCAAACCAAATTGGATCAAATAAATCCTAAAGGGATTTAAAAATAAAAACATTTAATAAAGGAAAATAAAAATATTTGGAATTACTATTTTGGATCCTTTAATAAAAGATTTGGTTTTCAAAAGAAAAGGTAGATTTATAAAAAAGATTGTTTCATGGAACCAAAATAAACCTTTGTCAAGCATTTGAAATAAAACATTTTGTTTTAATAAAAATAGTAAAGGTTTAAAATAAAATAATAAGGATTTAATATCCAAGTTTTATAAATAAAGGTTTTACTATTTTAATTAACCATCAAAACTTATTTATTTAATTCAAATAACTTTTCCAAGTATTTTGTATTTTCAAATAAAACCTACTGATTTGGTTTTGAAAATAGATTGTTTCAAATGGAGGTTTTTAAATAAAACAAAATCTATTATGATTATTAAACAAGGTCTATTTATTTAATTAATAATGGACCCTAAAATAAAAATATTATTTTAAGACTTTGGTTTATGTTGTGAAACAGAACCAAATTCAATTGCATTGTTTGGTGAATGTTTGAATTGATTTGAATAATTGAATTGTTGTTTGAAATTTCAAAACAGAAATTGATTTGGAAAAAGAAAAAGATTTAGAACTGGAAAAAAAATATGAATCTAGTCGACCCAACCCAGCAGCCCAGTCTAGGCCCAACTCTAGCCCACCAACACCACCCAACGAAACGTTTTCTACACGCAGTTTCGCACCCGCACAGAAGCTGACCGGTGGACCCCCCCTCACTCCCTTTCTCACTGACCAACCGACCCCACCCCTCTAGCTCACCTTCTTCCTCGCGCTGACGACGCCCGGCCGTTGCAGCAGGTAACGCCGGCGATCAATTCGCGTAAATGGACGCATTAATCCACCCCGCGACCACGCCCATTTAACCGCCTGCGTCTCCTCTTCCTTTCCCCTCACGCGCCTCCCTCTCTCGTGTCGCCTCAATCGAGCTCGCCTCACCGCCACCGACGAACTCTTCCTCGATTCTGGTGTCCCGCCACCTCGCCTGACCACACTCGTGATACTCCCAAGCCCGGCGCACCTTTTCGCATCGCTACCACCCGAAGCTCGCAAGCTCGACACACTCGAGCGCCGCCGTCTGCCTCCAACTACGGCGACGCTCCTGTAAACCAGACCTCCCTCTCTCCGTGGACACGATAATGATCGCCATGTTTTGCGAACCTAACGGTGTCTCCCTTCGCCCTAGGGTGTCCCCTATCCTCGCCTCGACAACCTCCAGAGCCGTCAAGCCCAGCTCATCTCCGCGAGCAATTATGACAACACGGCGCTTGCCAAGACGACTCCACGTTGAGCTTCGGTGTCGCCCTGCGATCACTGTGAGCATCTCCCCACCTTCCTTTGCTTATCGCCGGCACCGCCACCATCTGGTCGCTCCGCCGCCAGTAGCCACCGCAGCGCCGCCCATCTATGGTTGGCACGATGTACACTGTTAGATGATGATCCAAGCGCCACGATAGATCCTTAGTCGAAGGGGTACGAGTGATCCTGTGCCGCACGATCTGACTTGATCCAACGCACCAGAGTAGTCGATCCGAACGAAACGTTTTTGACCAATAGGATTGCACCACGTGGCTTGTAGTTGATTTGAAAGACAGATTTGATCTATTAGATTTCCAATTTTGTAAATTGCACAAATTTTGATCCACATGTCCAAAAATTACGTTTATATCGTCGGAACCAGTGGAACAAACCCTAGTCAACCATGCAATTTGTTTAGTAAATAGTATCTGTTAGATTATTTGTTTTTGCAGAAACATTTGTATGCTTGTTTAGATTAGAAAAATTATTCAAAAATGTTTTTGAGGTTGAACCCTTTGCAAATTGGTTTGTTGTGAACTTATCAATTCTAGAACCAACCCATGGTTTTAAAATGAATTTGGTGAAGTTTAGATGGATTAATTAATTTAGCCCATTTCTAGCCAAATAAAAATAAAGATTTTGCTATGGAAATGACTTTGGAGTAAAATCTTTGGAAAATGATTTGAAACCAACCTCGAATTCTAAACACCAAAGTTTTAGAATTAGCTACTTATTTGGTGAAAGACTTAAAGTTTTTGATTTGATAAAAACATTTTCCACCACATAAAATAATGAATGGATTTAAAATGGTTTTAGACCAAAATTCTTTTGCAAATGACTTTGCCACTTTGGAAAATGACCACTTTGAATCTTACAAAGTTTAGAGCCTAGTAGAAACCATCTTTGCAAATAAAACTAACTTATGCATGCTTGCATGCATGACTTAGATCCCATTGTTTTATGTGTGTGAATTGTTTGATTGATTATTGGTTTGGAATGCTAGTTGATATTGTGTTTTCTTGATTGATTGTAGTGAAGTTAGAAAAGTGTGAGACTAGCAAGATCAAGGAGTGAACCAACATTCCCTACCAAAAGGCAAGTGATACTATCATCTAAAGTCCTACTATTTTCATTATACTTAGTGGATTTTGAAACATGCATGAAAAGAATTTCTATATTTATGCTATGCTAAATCCTAATAGGATACCCTATACATTCTTTAGTGAAAACAATGTAGTTGTTACATGCTTAGCCATGCCATATTTTGAAAAGAGTTACATGTTGAGATTTTATGAAGTTGAGAAAAGGACTTGTGTTTTTACATAATAAAACAAGGACTCAAAGAACCACCTGGGTGGACAAGGACTTTGAGTTTTGGAGAAGGTGGCAACAAAAGGAACCATGTCTATGGCAATCACTTTGTGTTGTGCTCCAAAGGGAAACCACCCAGGAAACTTAGAGATTGAACATGTTTCTCCAATTGTGGCTTTCATGTGCAACCACATGCTATTTATGGCTCTGGCTTAGTCAACTACATTGGGAAGACCCATGCATTGTCTTCAGGTTACTGGACATGAGGACCTGGAATCCTACATGGCATCAAGACAAGCTAGCAATGGTGTATGGAGGACCCTCCGAAAGACTTCACATTCTCAATCACGTACTCCATCTTGGTGAGCACTAACCAAAGGCCACCGTGGCAAAAAGATGAGATTGTGGCATGTGGGTAAAGTGTACTACTTCTGCAGAAGATAATAAAAATCTAAGTACTTAGCCGTGTCCCCGGTTATGGACAATACTGAGCAACTAAATCTTGAAGCTATGGGAAATCTCGACATTCCAATTTCTAAAAGCAAAACTTTCTAAGTGATAACTGAAGGGATTATGCCCTGAGAGGCAATAATAAAGTGTTTATTATGTGTATTCCAAGTATATGATAGATGTTTATTTTGCATGCTATAATTGTATTAATACGGAAACGTTAATACATGTGTGTTTAATAAACAAACAGAAAGTTCCTAGTTATGCCTCTCTCATAAACTAGCTCGTTGATTAACAAGATGATCAAGGTTTCCTGATCATGGACATTGGATGTTGTTAATAACGGGATCACAACATTAGTGTAATGGTGTGATGAACATTCATCCGAAGTATAGCATTACGATCAAAGTCATTGAGTTTATATTGCTATAACAACTTGCGAAGTGATCCTAATCCTTAGACCATGAGATCATGCCAATCACTAACACCTAAGAGTTTCTTGATAACATCAAACGCCACACCGTAACAGGTGATTATAAAGATGTATTCAGAACTAATAAAGTGTTATGTTGAGGCTCATGGATCGAGAGTGGAATTTGTTCATCCCGATGATGGATAGATATACTATGGGCCCTCTCGGTGATATCACATTGATTAGCTTGCAAGGAAGTGATTTGATCACTAGAATGTTATATCACAGAACGAAAAGAGTGCATGTCAACGAGATCAAACTAGGTATGGAGATACCGATGATCGAATCTCGGACATGTAATATATCGTGAAACAAAGGGATTAAGATACTAGCGTAAAGGTTCCGACGATCACAAGAAAGTCATCGTTGAATGTGTGGGAGCCGGATGGGTCTCCGTGATCCCGCTTCGATTATTGATCCGAGAGGGGTCTCGATCATGTCCGCATTATTCACGAACCGTAGGGTGACACACTTAAGATACACCGACATCCAATTGGAGCAAATGTTTCATGCCGAAGAATGAATAAGCGCAGAATTTATTTCACTAGATACCAAACAGTTTTGGTGAAATTGCATAAAGTGGTTATGCATGTGAAATAGAATTCTAGCAAGGGGTTATTTGTGAATGTTTTTCATTAAAGTAATTGACAAAATTCTGAATAAAATAAAATAGTTTTATTTAATGAGAGTTTGCATTAAATTTGGTGGACATTTAATGGGAATTTGAGTGGACTTTTGAGTGAAGGGATTTTAAAGGGCATTTTGTGAGTGGAGTGTCCACCCACATGAAGAGGGGAGGGCAAGGGGAAGCCCCATGCGCCGGCCACCCCCTTGGGGTCCCCCACTCCTCCTATAAAAGGAGCCCCCCTCCTCACTTGTCTCACACACCTCCTCGTGAAGGATATCTCTCCCCCTCTAGAATTTATCCCCCATGGTCTCGGACTAGCGAGATACATGTTCCCGGTGGCTATTCGGCAAGAAAGAGTTGTGCTTCCGCTGCATCGCTGGAGCAAGGAGGCGGAGGTTGCTCGGTGCCTCGAACGTGTGTGCGAGCACGGATGCACTGCTGATTTGCGGCGCTAGGACTTCCTCTCGATCTTGAGATCGGCAAGAGATCGTCTACATCAACCACGAGTTGAACTCGTTAATCTTTGTCGGTCTTCAAGGGTATGTTCTCACGGATATACATCCGCCCGCTGTTTGTATCTAGTAGATAGATCTTGTTATATAGTTCACATCGTAGGAAAATTTTTGTTTTCTATGTTGCGAACCCTACAAAGGGTATCGAGCCGGATCTATGCGTAGATACTTTACACGGTAGTACACGATGAGTATGTGGGCGATGATGATCATGTTGTTGCTCCTTTGTTGTAATTTTGGATATTGGTGGCATAGTGGGATGAAGCCCCGGACAAACTTTTACATGTCCTCGCACATGAGACCTGCTCCACGCTTGACATGCAACTAGTTTGCATAAGTGCCTAGCGGGTGTCTCCTCTCCTACTATAGTCAATATCTATTTTTCAAGCGAGTTGTCAACAATTTGATTATCCTCGCTGTGGTTCATGTTCGTAGGTAAGAACGGTTCAATCTCGAAGCCCTAAGCCACGAAACTTGCAATGGATAAATTAGAGGCGCCTAGTTTAGATTGTTGTGGCTAGTGTTATGATATGGTAGTGTTGTAAGTAGAAGTATGAGATGATACTCTAACACACATAGCGTGTAAAATCCATAGACCTTGATTTACACATATAGGTATGATAGTGATCATACCACGATGCACATGATAGAGATCATCCAAGGGAACCATATCATTTCACTAATAAACATATGATGTTTGATAGCATCTTATATTGCTTGTTTAGCGCTTTGTTAGCATAATAAGATTATCCTCATTTAAATATCAAGATAAGAATGTGTTCTTCCTTTAGTATGCACCGATTATGTTTTCGCCCAAGACATCACGTGATGATCGGGTGTTCTTGGATCCACGACCATATTTCGTGTAAAAGCTACACACGCAATACTAAGGTTCTAACTTGGCAGCCTAGCATGTACGCATGGCCTCTAACACGGACCAAAGGTTAAGCATGAGTCATATAGTTAATATGATGCCCATTTGATGGTCGCTTTTGAAGCTATACCGACTCACGGATGATCGGACTTGGTGTAGTGGATTTGGTTCATGTAATCACCAAAAGGCACGAGGGATGTCGCTTTTGAGCGGGAGTTCATTCGTAATATAGATTAGTTGAACTCAATCTATCATACACTTAGTCTAAACTTTACAAATTCTGTTGTAGATGGCACCACCGCTTAATTTCAATGTGTTCATGGAGAAAGAGAAACTAGCAACGAACGGTAGCAACTTTACCGAATGGGCCATGAATTTGAGGATTCTCCTCTCACGCACAAAAGCAATATGTGCTAGAAGCGCCGTTAGGCCCCCACCTTTAGATGATGCCCCGACGAGGAGAAGAATGTCTATCGACTCGTGAGGACCACAACTTAGTTCATTGCGCATATTGTATGGGCTAGAGCCGAACTTTGAAAGCGCTTTCAAAACGGCAATGCATTTGATACAATGGGTGAGTTGAAAATGATTTTCACACACATGTCAGTCAGAGAGCTACAACGCCTGTAAAAGTTCTTTAGTCAGATGATGGAAGAGCACACCTGCTAGTGAGCATGTACTCAAGATGTCGGGTTACCGATAAGCTTGTGTCCTTGGGAATATCGATTCATTGACTTAGGCATCCATCGTTCTCGCAGCCTCGCCACCTAGCTATAAGAGCTTCGTGATGAACTATAATATGCAAGGCATGAAGAAGTCTCCCGAGCTCGCCAATGCTTAAAATTGCGTATGGAGATCAAAAGGAACATCAAGTGTTGATGATCAATAGGAACACCGGTTTCAAGAAAGACAAGAAGGAAACGGAAGGAAGTAAGGGCGGCAAGCCCGCTGTCGCTACGAAAAGAAATCCCGAGTTGGACCTAAGTCTGATTCCGAAAAGTGCTACTATTGTAAGGGGACCGCCACTAGCGAATCGCCCCAAGTATCGCGCATAAGAAGGCCAAAGCAAACAAAGGTATATATGATATACATGTTATTGATGTGTACTTGACTAGTGCTCGCAGTGAGCACCGGTATTTGATACCGTTCAGCCATAATATTTGAAACTCGAATCGTGGATGCGAACAAGCGACCGCTAGCAAGGGTGAGGTCAAGATGCGGTCGGCAATGGATCAAGCGCTGATGTGATCGCCGCGAACGCTGCTCTCCACTTACCGCCGGTATTAGTTATAAACTTGAATAAATGTTATG
The DNA here is from genome assembly GCA_030063025.1 of Avena longiglumis. Lineage (NCBI taxonomy): Eukaryota > Viridiplantae > Streptophyta > Magnoliopsida > Poales > Poaceae > Avena > Avena longiglumis. The sequence continues at coordinate 53,108,911 of CP125976.1, forward strand.
GTGCCCGCATCGAGCATGAACATTGTATCCGGATCGTGTTTGATGCGAAGTGGTTATTCATTTAAATCGAGAACAATGGTTGTTCCATTTATATGAATGAAATCTTTTATGGTCATGCACCGATGATGAATGGTTTATTTCTATTAGATCTCGATGATAATGTTACACATATTCATAATGTTGATGCTAAAAGGATTAAACTTAATGATGATATATCCGCATATATGTGGCAATCGCCGCCAGGTCATATTGGTGTTAAACGATGAAGAAGCTCCATTCGATGGACTTTTGGAATCACTTGATTATGAATCATTTGATACATGTGAGCCATGCCTTATGGGCAAGATGACTAGAACGCCGCTTTCCGGCTCAATGGAACGCATGATTTATTGGAAATCATACATTCGATGTATGTGGTCCAATGAGTGTGTCACGAGGTGGATATCGTTATTTTGTTACTTTCACGGATGATTTGAGTAGATACGGTTATATCTACTTGATGAAACACAAGTCTGAAACCTTTGAAAAGTTCAAGGAATTTTAATGAAGTGGAAAATCATCGTAATAGAAAGATCAAATTTCACGGTCCGACCGTGGAGGTGAGTATCTAAGTTACGAAGTTTAGCACTCACATGAAAGAGTGTGGAATTGTTTCACAACTCACACCGCCGGAACACAACAAATAAAATGGTGTGTCGAACGTCAGAATCGCATTTTATTAGATATGGTTCGATCTATGATGTCTCGACGGACTTGCCGTTGTCATTTTGGGGTTATGCACTAGAAACCGCTGCATTCACTTTAAATCGGGCACCATCTAAACTGCTGAAAAGACACAGATGAATTGTGGTTTGGAAACAAACCTAAGTCGCCATTTTAAAGTTTGGGGATGCGATGTTTATGTGAAGAAACTTCAACCGGATAAACTCGAACCCAAAGCGGAAAATGCGCCTTCATAGGATACCCTAAAGAAACTATTGGGTATTCCTTCTATCATAGATCCGAGGGCAAGGTTTTTGTTGTTAAGAATGGATCCTTTCTAGAGAAAGAGTTTCGCGAAGGTGTGAGTAGTCAAGGTAGAACTCAAGAGGTTAGGAACCTTCTCTTCAAAGTATGGCGAGTAGCGCAACGGAAGTTCTTCCGAGTTGGCTCCAACCGCTGAAGAGGGAACTAATGATAATGATCATGAAACTCGAAAGAGAGTACTACCAACCTCGCAGTCAAACAGACGCTGCAGCCCCGAGTCAGACGGAATCCTGCCATGAATTTCATGGTTGATGAAAATGATGACCGCGACGATGAAGAAGCGATGATGAGCCCGGATTCCAAAAAATGGTTAGAAGCCATGAAACCCGAGATGGAATCCATGTATGAAAATCAAGTTTGGAACTTGGTGGACTACCTCACACCAAAGGCCGTGGAGAACAAATGGATTTTCAAAAGGAAAACTGATGTCGATGGTAATGTGACCGTTTATAAAGCTCGACTTGTCGCAAAGGGGTTTCGGCAAATTCAAGGAGTTGACTACGATGAGATTCTTTCTCCGTAGCGATGCTATAGTCGCTAGGATTATGTTAGCAATTGCTGCATATTTCGATTATGAGATATGGCGATGGATGTCAAAACCGCTTCTCAATGGTAATATTGAAGAAGAGTTGTATATGATACAACCAAAGGGTTTTGTCGATCCTAAGGATGCTAACAAGGTGTGCAAGCTTCATGATCCATCTATGGATTGAAGCAAGCATCACGGTTGGAATCTCCGCTTTGATGAGGTGATCAAAGAGTTTGGATTTGTCCAAACTTATGGAGAAGCTTGTATTTACAAGAAAGTGAGTGGAGTAATGTGGCATTTCGATATTATATGTGGATGACATATTATTGATCGAAATGATATAGATCTTTTAAACAAAGGTTAAAAGTTATCTAAACAAAGAAATTTTCAATGAAGGACCTAGGTGAAGTGTCATACATATTAGGCATAAAGATCTATAGAGATAGATCTAGGCGCCTAATAGGGCTATCGCAGTACATACCTTGATAAGATTTTAAAGAAGTTTAAAATGGACGGAAGTAAGAAGGGTTCTTACCTATGTTGCAAGGCAAGACATTGAGTAAGACTCAAAGTCCGCTTCAAGGAAGAAAGAGAGATAATGGACAAAGTCCCTATGCTTCACCCATAGGCTCTATAATGTACGCCATGCAATGTACAAGACCGGATGTGGCACATGCTATTAGTTTGACTAGTAGGTACCAATCGGATCCGTGTTCTAACATCGATAGCGTCAAGAATATCCTTAAGTACTTACGAAGAACTAAGGATATGTTTCTTGTATATGGAGGTGAAGAAGAGCTCGTCGCTAAGTGTTATGTCGACGCTTAGCTTTGACACCGATCCGATGACTCTAAGTCTCAACTGGATACGTATTTCTCATGAATGGCGAGCTGTTAGTTGGAGGAGCTCCAAACAACCTGTGGTAGCGGATCAACAACGGAGGTCGAATATGTTGCCGTCAAGCCTCAGAAGCGCTTGATGAAGGAGTTCATATCCGAACTAGGAGTGGTGGCAAACGCTGGACCCAATGGTGATCTATTGTGACAACAATGGTGCCATTGCTAATGCCAAAGAGCCAAGGTCTCACAAGCATTCCAAGCATATTAAGCGCCGTTTCACTCCATCCGCGAGCATGTCAAGGATGGAGATATAAAGATTTGTAAAGTACATACGGATCTCAATGTAGCATCCGCTGACTAAAACTCTCCTAGAGCAAAACATGATCAACACCGTAACTCAATGGGTGTTAGATTTATCACTATGTAACTAGATTATTGTCTCTAGTGCAAGTGGGAGATCAAGGAATATGCCGAGAGGAAATAATAAAGTGTTTATTATGTGTATTCCAAGTATATGATAGATGTTTATTTTGCATGCTATAATTGTATTAATACGGAAACATTAATACATGTGTGTTTAATAAACAAACAGAAAGTTCCTAGTTATGCCTCTCTCATAAACCAGCTCGTTGATTCACAAGATGATCAAGGTTTCGATCATGGACATTGATGTTGTTAATAACGGATCACAACATTAGTGTAATGGTGTGATGAACATTCATCCAAGTATAGCATTACGATCAAAGTCATTGAGTTTATATTGCTATAACAACTTGCTAAGTGATCCTAATCCTTAGACCATGAGATCATGTCAATCACTAACACCTAAGAGTTTCTTGATAACATCAAACGCCACACCGTAATGGTGATTATAAAGATGGATTCGTAACTAATAAAGTGTTATGTTGAGGCTCATGGATCGAGAGTGGAATTTGTTCATCCCGATGACGGATAGATATACTGGGCCCTCGGTGATATCACATTGATTAGCTTGCAAGCAAGTGATTTGATCACTAGAATGTTATATCACAGAACGAGAAAAGAGTGCATGCCTGCAACGAGATCAAACTAGGTATGGAGATACCGATGATCTAATCTCGACATGTAATATATCGTGAAACAAAGGGATTAAGATACTAGCATAAAAGGTTCCGACGATCACAAGAAAGTCATCGTTGAATGTGTGGGAGCCGATGGGTCTCCATCCCGCTTCGATTATTGATCCGAGAGGGTCTCATCATGTCCGCATTATTCACGAACCGTAGGGTGACACACTTAAGAGACACCGACATCCAATTGGAGCAAATGTTTCATGCCGAAAGAATGAATAAGCGCAGGAATTTATTTCACTAGATACCAAATAGGTTTTCGTGAAATTGCATAAAGTGGTTATGCATGTGAAATATAATTTAGCAAGGGTTATTTGTGAATGTTTCATTAAAGTAATTGACAAAATTCTGAATAAAATAAAAGAGTTTTATTTAATGAGAGTTTGCATTAAATTTGGTGGAAATTTAATGGGAATTTGAGGACTTTGAGTGGAGGGATTTTAAAGGGCATTTTGTGAGTGGAGTGTCCACCCACATGAAGAGGGGAGGCAGGCAGCCCCATGCGCCTGCCACCCCTTGGGGTTCTCCTCCTATAAAAGGAGCCCTCCTCACTTGTCTCACACACCTCCTCGTGAAGGATCTCTCTCCTCTAGAATCTATCCCATGGTCTCGGACTAGCGAGATACATGTTCCCTGTGGCTATTCGAAAGAAAGAGTTGTGCGCTGCATCGCCGGAGCGAGGAGGAGGTTGCTCGGTGCCTCGAACGGTAAAGTGCGAGCACGGATGCGCTGCTGATTTGCGGCGCTAGGACTTCCTCTCGATCTTGAGATCGGCAAGAGATCGTCTACATCAACCACGAGTTGAACTCGTTAAGCTTTGTTGGTCTTCAAGGGTATGTTCTCTACGGATATACATCCGCCCGTTGTTTGTATCTAGTAGATAGATCTTGGTATATAGTTCACATCGTAGGAAAATTTTTGTTTTATATGCTGCGAACCCTACAATAACAAAAGACTTGATGCACTTGGGGGTACCAAGGATCTTAAGAGATTTTGATGAAAACTTGATGCACTTGGGGTTACCAAGGAGCTCAAGGGATTTTGATAAAAACTTGAAGTACTTGGGGTTACCAAGGAGCTCAAGAGATTTTTGACAAGGACTTGAATACTTGGGGATACCAAGGAGTTCAAAGGATTTTGATAAAGAGATTTGACAAAAGATCAAAACCATTTTGAAAAAGATAGGATAAAGTATTGCTTTCTGCAAATGAGCCTTAAACCCTACTTAGCCAAAAATGCATGTAATGATAGGATCCACTTGTATTCTACTTAGTAGTGAAACTTGCCAATACAATTCAAATGTATTGACCCTTGTGGTCAGAATTTGTAATGTTGCAGGTTTGATTGATTTTAGTGAAGATAGATTGATTAGGATTACAAAGTCTACAACCAACATGTCTCGTCAGGCAATTTGAAGATGAAGGACCCCATGATTATAGTTATTCGCCGCAATAAAATGTATTAGCCAAATGAGCTATGTAAGATGTAATAAAATTATGCTATTCCTGGTTATAAAGTTATATTATGACCTTTGTTTCTTGGTATTACATCTTAACTGTGGATGCTAGCTATTGATCCGTGGACTAGCATTGTAAACACAGGGACTCTACCTTATTTAAAGGTTGGGACCCTTACAACTCTTCTCCGTGTTCATAAGTGTTGTGTGGTGAACGGTGCTAACATACCGCCTTCCTAGGACTAATACATACTTGTGATTAAACCCCCAAAAATTCATAACTAGGAAAGTAATTAAGATATAAATCTAACCACAACCTTAAACTCGAGATCCTGGCTCCCTTGTGCAAAGGTGTCCTAACGGGGTTTAGGTTTCACTCCGGCAAACCTGCGAATAGTAGCCAAATACACAATGCATCCCCCTAGTCCCATAAATGGTGAAGTGTCTTGTAGTCGATGTTCACATGACACCACTAGAAGAATAGCACCACAACTTAAATACTAAACCATTGAATAATAACTCATCACAGATTCACTACTAACAACATGACGTCTCCCATGTCCTCAAGAACTAAACGAACTTCTCACAAGACATCATATGAATCAAGATCAAAGATGATATGGTAATGGATAACAATCTGAACATAAACAATAATCCAATGGTTCCACTCACAAGCATCAAGTATAATAGTAATCAACACCGGGAAAGTTTCCCCTACTAACTAAAGCAATATCCAACACAATTGTTACAGCGGAACGAAGTGGTGGTGATGGTGCTGGTGGAGATGATGGTGTGGATGATGATGATCCGGATGAAGCCTAGCTTGATGACGGTGTTGATGGCGATGGTATCCCCTCTCCGGGAAGGAATTCCCCAGAGAAATCGCCACAGAGAGATCTTTCTCTTGGTGTTTTCCGCCCACAAAGCGCGAAAATCTATCTCGTGGTCGCCCCAGCCTTAGGGTTTCAAGGGAAGATATAGGCGAGGGGCGGAGGAGGCAGGTGGGCCACCCCGCCTAGGCGCAGGGTCGTGGCCCGCCCTAGGGGTGTGGCCCCGAGGCCCATCTCCGCCCCTCCTTATGTCTTCCTTCCGTAAAATAATATGTTTCCATATTTTTCTCGGTATTTTTGATCTTCGTGAAATTGCACCGAACGCCTTCTTTTCCATCGTAATCCGCATCAGCCCATCCTCCGTGAATCATCCAACATGCATAAATGATGAAAATCCATAAGTAATACCTCATAATAAGACAAATATCAATGAACAGAGGTAAATTATGATATAGAAAGGTGATGCAAATTGGGTATCACTAAGATCTTCCCTTTTCACTAAAAAGGAGAAGTTAGGGCTTGGGTTAATAGACTACCGTGGTTCCATTGATAGCCCTAATTGTTTGATTGCTTCTTTCTTCCAAAAATATTTTCCTCCCAGTGCTAGACATGCTGCTTTGCAGAGACTTTTTGATTTTAAACAGGGAGAAGAAGAGAAATTGCTTGAGTCATGGACAAGGTTCTGTGCCTTGATTCATGCACATCATGGATGTCCTTTACCTAAAAATGAGCTTTTTGATATTTATTATAATGGACTAACTGATGATTCCAGGACATACCTAGATATCTCTGCTGATTGTGTTTTCAGGAAAAGAACTCCTACAAATGCTGAAGAATTTATGGCTAAAATAAGCAAGAATTATGATGATTGGACTTCAGCTGAGCTAAATACACCTAAGCCTATCACTCCTGTACCAGTTCTGCTTGAACCAGATCCAATGCCAACACCAAAGAAGATAGGAGTTATTGCATTAAATGATGAAGTGATGAAGGAAGCTAAGAAGTGTCTAAAGGAGAATGGTATTAGAGCTGAAGATGTGAAGAATCTACCTCCTATAGAAGAATTATGCAAGCCAATTCCCCACTCATCCACTATTGAGGTACACTCTCTCCAACACTTTGATGAAGGTGATATTCTTTATGGTAAGCCTCCTGATCAATGTTTAGAGGAACTTGACATTTTTATTGTTAAACAAGGTAATTTTAATAAACAAGTTCAGAATCATTTATTGGAAAACTCTAGAGCTATTAATGAGTTGAAAGATATTATGGAAATAACTTCTAATGATATTAAAATTCTTTGTAAACATTTTCAAATGGTTCAAACCCAACTTGATCAACTTGCTAAGGTACAAAAGGATATGCTAGTTAATGCCTCGGGAGATAAACATGCTTATGGAATTAGAACTAGCAGTGGTGTAGCTACTCAAGATCCTTTATATCCTGAAGGACACCCTAAAATAATTGAGCAGGATTCTCAACAAGGTGAAAGTAGTGGTAGTCCTCGTAAGAGAAAAAAAGAAACATAAGGTAGTTGAGTAACCACTTGAACCTGCTGTAGATCCTAATAGAATATCTATCTCTGATGCTGAAACTGAGAGTGATAATGATAAAAATGATGCTCCTGATAAGGAGGAAGGTGAGGAAGAACCTGAGAAGCACACTAAGAATACTAGGTACACTAAGGAATATTTTATTGCTAAGAAACATGGTAGTGAGAGAGAACCTTGGGTGAAGAAACCTATGCCTTTTCCAGGTAAGAAACACAAGTCAAAGGAGGAAGAACACTACAATAAGTTTTGTGAGTGGATGAAGCCTTTATTTTTGCAAATTCCTTTAACTGATGCTATTAAGTTGCCTCCTTATTCAAAGTATATGAAGGATATTATCTCTAATAAGAGGAAAATTCCTAATGAGGAGATCTCTACTCTACTTGATAATTATTCCTTCAATGGTAAGGTTCCAAAGAAACCTGGTGATCCAGGTATACCAACTATTCCTTGCTCTATTAAGAATAATTATGTTAGAACTTTTATGTGATCTGGGAGCTGGAGTTAGTGTTATGCATTTTTCTCTCTACAAGAGACTCCAGCTAGAAAAGTTGATACCAACTGATATATCTTTGCAAATGGCTAATAAGTCACCTACTATTCCTATTGGTATATGTGAGGATGTTCCTGCTCATGGTTCATAATTGCTTGGTTTTAACTGATTTTGTTGTGCTTGAAATGCCGAAGATGATAATATGTCTATTATTCTTGGAAGACCTTTTCTATCGCAGTGTCATCAATTGTAATCAAGGAAAGATAACATTCAATATTAATGACAAAGAGCACACTGCCTATTTCCCCAAGAAGGTTGTTAGAGGCTATTGGCTGAATTCTATTGAAAATATTGAGAGCATCAAGGTTGGAAAATATATTGTCCCATTCCACAAGAAAAATTTGAAACTATTATGATTGGGGACCATTGCTATCAAGTATGAGGTAACATAATCACCTTTGTGAAATGCAAAGTTTTGTTTCATATTAGATTGTTTTGTAACAAGACTTGATCAACCTTGTTAACAAAAGGATTTTAATGAACAAAATAATGTTTTCACTTTGTTATACTTGCTTTTTACTCTTCTCCTTCCTAGTCTTTGCCTTTTCTTTGCTAGCTTTGGTTTTGTTAGTTGTTTGCTTGTTAGAGTGTCTTAGATCTTCTGTAGTTTGGCTTTTGGTTTGCTTTTGCTTCTTCCAAAATTTGTTTCGAGAAAATCAATTTTCATACCCTAAAATTGGCCAAAAATAAAGTTTCAAAAACTAGAAAATTCAAAATAAATTTTTCCTCAAAAGGGGCAGGGACACCTGAGTGACCTGGGGGGCACGCCAGCACCCACACCCATGGTGGGCGCGACTCACCTGTGTGGCGCCTGGGTGGATGTGGCCCACCGGCCTCCAAAGTGTCGCCCACCATCTTCTTTATCTCTCCAAAACACCGGAAACATGCTCAAGCTTGAGTTCCTACTGCTCGCCGCAATTTTCGATCTCCTTGCTCAGCCCATCTTAGTGCTGATTTTGAGGGATTGCTCCTCGGTATGTGCCTCCACTTGTCCAATTAGATTTACGATTGATAGATTGTATCTTGAGTATTTTGCTATAGGTGACAGGTCAGGTGAGAGTATGCTTGTTCTATGCTTAGAGATTTCATTTGATGCATGTGTAGCCCTCAGCAAGTTCCTATAGTAGTTTCTCATCATTTATCAACCTGGAAATCACTTGGTTTGATGTTTGTCTAAATTTTTAGAAAGGAAGATGAGTGCATATCCACTAAATCAATATGGCCTGGTGGTGCTCTAAGCCAATGAAAGTTCATCGTGAGGAAGAAGTTTTTCCTACCATATATCCATGTCATGAATTTATGAGAACTATGGGAATCTCCTAGATTTCCAAATTATGATTGCCAATGCAGGGTTGGAACACTTTGTTGAAGATGAACCATTTTAGTATGTTAAGCTAACCATGGTTGTTGTAGGAGTTCGGCTTACTTGGTCTTCATCTAATCCCATGGTCCATTATAAGATATACAATATAGTCGACCGCCTTTTGTTGATTTATGTGCAATTAGAGTACTCCTAGTGGGGATCTTGTGAGAAGATCAAGGAGAGGCCCAAGTCACTTATGGATTTATATGCCGAGATTTGTTGCCAAGGTTCTTCCCAAAGGAAAGTGCTAAAATTTGAACATCCGCCTCATTATTATATATTTTTCCTATTTCATTACCAAGTGTGTTCTTGCTAGAAAGATTGCTAGGAAGTTATCTTATTTTGATCTAGCTTTTATCACAATGCTTTGAATAGGAATAAATCTTATAACCTGGTGCTTTGATAGCTTATCGCCTCACCACCACACGAGAAGGGTGGAATTTGTGGAGGTCTCATTTCTTCTAGGTTGCTAGCTTTCCATGGTTTAGAGCCTCACCATCTGATTATCGGTTCCATATAGAGAGGCTTGATCTTGAATACATGATCCAAAGCATGGTTTTGTTTCCTTGGGGATAACGTGAGAAGTTTACCGCTTGAACTATCTTTGCCCAAATGTAGGTTGGAGAGGGGGTAGGACTGAGAAAATAGTTTATTTGCATGCACCTGCTTGTTTAACTTTTGATAACAGGCAAGGATGGTCGCCAGGAGGAGGTTGACACATATGTGGCGGAGCCTCCCAAAGAAGATGAGAATGTTGAGAGGACGCCGGATGATCTTTCACCTCCAACTTGAAGAGTCTTCATACCATCGCCCTCACTTGATTGGGCGCGCTTTCATCGCTACCGACTATGATCACCCCACGATGACCCACTAGCTTGGGGTTACTACCATGGATTGAGCCCCACTTAGCCAAAAGCCTAAGCTTGGGAGGTATACCACATCACACTCATCTATATATCATGCCCGGCCTTCTGGCCCTTTGTATATCCATTGTTCGCTTTTTTTGGTTTCTGCTTTATTTCTCAAAACATAAAAATACCAAAAATATTTTCTGTTTCTCTTGGTTTGTTTCTTTGCTTTTTATCTTTGGTTTGCCTTTAAAGAAAAAACCAAAGATTTTGCTTTTTGCTTTGCTTGGTTTGCTGTTTATTTTTGCTTTGTTGGTTTGTTTGAAAATCGAAAACACCAAAAATATTTGTTGTTCTTCTTGGTTTTGTGAGTTCTTTGCGTTTCAACGCCCTCATTGGATTATGGTTTCATGTTATTATTTAAGTCACACAAGTGAAGGTAATAATGAAGATTAAGACAACTTGAGGTGTAAAGTGGCCAAAGAACTCAATTTGTTTTCATTTTGTACATATACTCATCATTGTGAGCATGCTTAGTCTCGTTAATTGTAAGGAATATGTTATTGATGGATGCTTAGTAGTTCTTATTTGTCTATGATTAGCTCCACTTGCTAATAGTTTGTACCATGTCATATGAATGTTTGCTGCATTGTTTTATTCATATTTTGGTATGATATTGCAGAATCCCTCCGAAGTTTCATGTGAATTGACTTGGCACATGCTCACCTCATGCATATGACTAAACAATATTCAAGAAGCCTCGATGATTTATTTTGCCTCGTAGTTCTTGATTACTTTCATGTTATAATTAGTCATGCTTTGTTGCAAGCATGATTATGATAATTATTGCTCTCTCAAGCCGCCTCCCCTCCATTGCTAGCCTTCACTTGAACCGAGTAGAGCTCCACTTCAGCTTCCAACTCCCCAAAACCAATATTGCCAACCAGGTCCAATTATACCTACCTATTAGCATCATTTTCTATTTCAAGGCAGTATTCTTTATGCCTTGCTTTTCCAAAATAAAATGTTCTTGACCTGCTTTTGAGAAAGTTGAAATAGTAAGTTTCCTCTGCAAACTTGATGACAATAATGACTTATTCCTTGACCACTCCTAATAATCCTGAACCATTGTGACCCGTCCATGAAAGTTATATGCTTGGCAAATTATAGGCTTGAAGTTAGCAGAACTGCGTCATTACTGGACGAGGATCGCCGACACCCATGGATACATCCAATTGATACCTTTGCCTTTGTTTGCGGATGTCAATGGTGGAAATAAAATGAGTTGTGAGTTCATGGAGTATATATATGGTTAGAGGGAACGTCACCGTCAAAATACAGCCTGAAGCCAGGCCTAATCATGGTGGAAACTTGCAAATGATCACCATAATGAGCATTCTAGCAAAAGATCCTCAATAAAAGCGTTACACATAGTAAATAAAAAGATCTACCGAGATGCTCATT